>CM048919.1:39784120-40371620 GCA_026686955.1 Epinephelus cyanopodus | reverse complement strand
TTTCAATGTGTTACCTCAACTACTAATGTACAGTTTTAGCCCACTAACTATCCCACTATTGGCAATGGTACTACTGTACTTTCAATAAAGCGATCGTACTATCAAATTGACAAAAAATCTGTCTGAATACATTGCTCTTCTTAATGGGTTCAGTTGACTATTTAATCTGCAATTTCCTATGACCTGTATCCCAAACACACACCATGTGAAACTGTGTGTGGGCAACTGTGCACTCAGTGGGTATGGACTAGTATTACTTTTATTTTACAGTGATTTTAACAGTATATCACAGTATATTGGATGACAGTATTTGATCCCAGGGTAACTGTGGGGTTTTACAGTAAGTTTACAGTTGCCTATATGCTCGAGTGAATTCTGCTACTTTTCTAATGATACATACAAATTTTAAAAAATATAAATAAAGTAGAAAAAACATGAGAATACACATTTAATCAAATATTGCTGAAGATCATTGTAAGAAGGACAGGGAAAGGTTCTTTTGGAAGCCAAGGAGGAGAGCCAGCGGCAACCTCGAGGATGACCAGATCCACCTCTCCCTCCTCCACAGCTCCAACCTCTTGTCCAAATATGGCTCAAAAACAAACAAACAAAACAAGTAAAACTAAGAAGGTGACGACTGAGTCCACAAACCATTGGGTGATGTCTCTGTAGCTACGTCCATTATTTTATAGAGTCTATAAACACACATGCATGTGGAGGTCTGGGAGAGGAAGTGTGTCCATCTGTTGAATGGACATGTGCCTAAACTCAATTTTAAACTCTAACTGCAGTCTCAGCCATTCATTTCAATTGACCAGTCATTTTTAACCGCCTACACCACGTCTCCAAAAGTTCAATTAAACACCCCAAATTTAATGTTAAAAAAATGACTTGCTGACATGAGGTCAGTTCACAACCTTTAGTGGGTATTTTATTGTGAGCACAGCTTACAACTTCACACACAACAACAATGAGATAGCACAGCAGAACAGTTCCTCAAATATTCTTATACTCTTCTTCAGACAAACGTCATACCTAACTTTGCGTGTGTGTGTGTGTGTGTGTGTGTGCGTGTGTGTGTGTGTGTGTGTGTGTGTGTGTGTGTGTGTGTGTGATTTCCTGCCATTTCCCAGACCTTGGCCAGGTGACTCTCTTCTTAGACTTCACCCTGTGTTGGTGAAACTGTCCTGTAGAGGTGCCGTTAACTTGCGATGACATACATACAACTGAAGAGTAACAGTACCTTATTAATTATGTTAGTGCATTCTGTTACATGTTTTCATTTTACCATCCTGTTGAGTTCTGCTTGAATTTGTTTCAGTATTACAGTATAATTATTATTAAGTTTTCTCTCATTGTCATATCTGTCCCATGACTCTGTCTATAGAGAACAGCTGAACACACAAAATACATTTTGATTAGATTTGGGGTGTTTAATTGAACTTTTGGAGACCTGGTGTAGGCAGTTAAAAATGACTGGTCAATTGAAATGAATGGCTGAGACTGCAGTTAGAGTTTAAAATTGAGTTTAGGTACATGTCCATTCAACAGATGGACACACTTCCTCTCCCAGACCTCCACATGCATGTGTGTTTATAGACTGTATAAAATAATGGACAGCTACAGAGACATCACCCAATGGTTTGTGGACTCAGTCGTCGCCATCTTAGTTTTACTTGTATTGTTTTGTTTGTTTGTTTTTTTGAGCCAAAAGTGACCATATTTGAACAAGAGGTTGGAGCTGTGGAGGAGGGAGAGGTGGATCTGACTCCTAGAGCGTAGCGATGCCTCGCAGGCAGCCTTTTACTCAAAGTGGCCGCAGATGAGTTATTTAAATATTTACCTTTGTACAGCTCAAGACTGTTGAAATAGCCTATAGACCAAAACTGTTGATTTCACCAGGCTGTACACGTGTGTATTTTTGCTGTAAAGATGGGCATTTTAACAAGGGGGTCTATGAGGATTGACTAGCTTCAGGAGCCTCCAGTGGCCGTTAGAGGAAATGTAATTTTTGGCGTTGGTTTCATTTGTCATCCTCGAGGTTGCCGCTGGCTCTCCTCCTTGGCTTCCAAAAGAACCTTTCCCTGTCCTTCCTACAATGAACTTCAGCAATATTTGATTAAATGTGTATTCTCATGTTTTTTCTACTTTATTTATATTTTCTTAAAATTTGTATGTATTAGAAAAGTAGCAGATTTCACTCGATCATATAGGCAACTGTAAACTTACTGTAAAGCCCCACAGTTACCCTGGGATCAAATACTGTCATCCAATATACTGTGATATACTGTCAAATCACTGTAAAATAAAAGTAATACTAGTTAATAATTAGTTCCTCATTAATTCCTCAGTAACTACTCTAATTATATGTACCTTATTGTAAAGTGTTAACCCAACCTTCAATCAAACTTTAAACCAGTCTCCACCTTTCGCACTTTAAGTCTGTGGTTCAGCTTTTTCAGACCCTCAACAGGTTTTCAACATATTCTCACTCCCAACTCGTCACACTGCTGCTTGTTCAGTGGACTTTTTAAGTCTAGGTAGCCCAGGTGCGTCTGTTGTTGATGCTCCAGGACACCATGTCAGTTTACGCCTGGTGCACATATTGTGTCTTTTCAAAACACACCTCCAGTATCACAGGCAATGTGCCGTTTCTGCTCTTTAGATGTATACAGTCTTTCTCAAGATAAACCTACAATGTCAGTAAAACACCTCGGTTATTTCCTCGTGCAACAAACGCACGTGGTTAGGTTTAGGAATCAAAGAGTGAATGGCAATAATGCCAAGCTGCAGACAGCTGCACACCACTGCTCCAGACCAACAGCAGCAGGCCATCATCTGGTTTACTGTACCGCTGTGCTGTATCAAGGATAAATATAGTAGTGACTAATCAGTTAAACCTACCTGCTGTCTCCTGTCTGTGTGTTCAGACTGACACCTTAGGGCGAGTGCAATCTAAACATTCGTCAACCAGTTCCACCTATGGAGTGAAAACACTACAGGTACAGTAAGACCTGTAACAGAGACATGACGTGACTGAAGCCCCTGGAGTCATCCTTGAAGTGGCCTCTTCTGTAGAATGAAGCCCCTGAAGCAGGTTCAGCCAGCCAATCAGGACTGAGCAGCCCACATATACCTCCGATCATCGTCACTGCTCTCTCTCTCTCTCTCATCTGCTTCTCTACCTGAAACCATTCACACAGGTGAGTACAAACTGTTTTCATACTTCATCACAGTCAGGCTGTTTTAGAGCTGCAACTTTCATGTCAGCATTATATTGTTGGTTTATACATATATATATATATTTTTTTTTTTTTACTAGATTAACAAATGAATGAATCATTTGTCAACGTTGTTGCCAATTAATTTAATGTGAAATTATTCACCAGCTGATGGTATCAACTCTAACATTTACAATTATTATTATTAGTATTTTACATATTTGTTCAAATGATTATTCTCAAATTTGGTCTCCAGATGCAGATTCTGAATTTAAAAAGTATAATTTAACAAATGTAATATGGTTACTGAAATCACGTTTTTTCTTAGAGTATGATTCATCTTTGAAAAATGATGAAATATAAAAAGTAAAAAAAAAAAAAGGTCAAATGGTCCAAATCAGTGAAATGTGTTGGTGAGGTCACAGTTTGTGTCTCTTGAATTGACATCACAGTTGTTGCATGCCCACTCAGAGACCAGAAAAGTAAACCATTTTCTACCACTGACACAGCTTGTAGTGGGTTATGTAAGAGACAATGTATAGTGAGCCGGTGACAGTTGAAAAATAACTCCCTTCAGGGGAATGGTTAGGACCAAACTTATCAGAAACACAAAAACCTCCAGGGGGCGATTGGGGTGTTTTGCATTCACTTTTGGGGAGCTGTCATGCTGTCCATCTTTATCATGCAGTCTATGTTTGAAACTGATAAGCTGAGCTGTGTGTGTGTTTCATAACTAGTAACATATTAGCGTGCACTGCGTCCTGGTGTAATTACCTTACACCACTGGTTAACATCTGTTTCTTCTGCAAAATATAAACCTGGGGACAATGAATCGCTAACATGTATAGATACTTAACACATTAAAACAGGACTGTTATGGAACTCAAAACAGATTGTGAACTCAGAAAACATGTCTGAACTCAGAGAACAGGTTAGACTGCAGGGAGAAGCTGTGTTGTCGACTTTACATGTCAACATATGTTAAGAACATGTGTCTCCTCTCTGGCAGGTTTGAAGTCGTCTCCTCATCATGTCAGACAGCTGCAGAACTGTGGAGGATGTGAGGGCCCTTATTCAGTCCAGAAAAGGCTTCAATCCACAGCAGATGATGAAGTTCTTTGACAACTGGGCAGAGACGTACGAACAGGTCGGTGAACAGAAACTCTTCCTCCATCAGGTCTGATGAGTTCAACGAAACACCAACAAAAAATCTTTCTCTTGTAAACACACACTCATTAAATGTGCCTATGAAAACATATCTGACGGTTTAAAACAGCAGGTATCGCACCTTGTCTTACCTGACCTGATCTGATCTCACCTTTCTTCACCCATTCAGAACCTAATTATGTTTGTAATAGTGGGTTTGTTATCAGACACAATGGTGGACTCACAAATGAAGACTGAGAAGAAATCCACAGCTCAGGGTTTTTTAATGCAGTCAGGGTCAGCACACAAAAGGCAGTCGGCACAGACAGAGGTAACCAAATCAACAGCCAAAAACTCACTGCACTCTTAACTCGAATTAGTTGACTTTACTCGCAAATCGCGTGGAAACCCGTTGCCTTTTACCACTTTAGTTTTTACACAAGCTGAAAACTAAAGACGTCTAGTTGTATTAACATAGAAAGTTTTTACGCCTTAGGCTGTCTGCTTAGGCCCAGGAAAGGCAGAGGGGCCCCAGAACAGAGCCATACCGCCAAATATAATATTGCAAATCGAAGTAAAGTTTCCTTTGATGAAAAACAGTGAGTTGAATGTACTGAGATGAATATTGTGTGAACATAATCAATAGGATGTATTATAAGCTGACTGTATCACTAGAAAATTAAATCAGAATGGTATTTTATTAACCGGTGAAACTCTGATGATGGTTTTTGTTTTTTTAAAATGCTGAGTAAAAGCTATACATTTTTCATATTATTTTTTGACATGTCTAAATAAAATAACATCTCATGTTTAGTTTAACAACAGTTTCCACATAAATGATGTACTTCAACAATATGATAAATAGACTGAAATTGCCTTGCTCTTCCTCCATGACTCACAGTCAGCCATGCTTGTAAAAAAACACGGGCGTGTTTTTATTAAAGTCCACTTCAGGTGATGTTGAACAGTGTGACTGGTTCAAAGACATCCCACCATATAAGTCTGTGCATCTAATCCTCACTTTGGAGAAGCTGCTCAAAAATGTCAAAAACAATGAAACGATCATGAGAGTGGTTGCAGATTTATTTTCAGTTGACTTCAATTGACTGTTACAACTCCAAAGCAGTAATGTGTACATGTAATTAGTTACATTTTTGTCACACTATTAAATGTTTAAACTTGTTACATCAACAGGATGTGAAGACGCTTAACTACAGAGAGCCAAATCTGGCGGTAGAGTTCCTGAACGCCAACTTCCCTGGAAATCGTGAGGAGGCTCAGGTTCTGGACATCGCCTGTGGGTCTGGACTGGTCGCTAAACTGGTGAGCCAAAAATTTTTAAGGAATAATTATTATTATTATATAACTTCAACACGTCTCCCGACTTTTTCACAACAACCCTACATACATACAAACTGCCAGTTGTCTTCTTCTTGTGTTTATAGATGGTTGAACTGGGCTTCAAGCATTTTGTTGGAGTGGACGGCAGTAATAGCATGCTGGAACTAGCTGCAAAGACTGGCCTCTATCAGGACCTCAAACTGGCCATACTGGGACCAGAACCACTGCCTACACAGACTGGTACACTACACTCACACTGCATACACTCTGATTACTCATATCAACGCTGAATAGAGTTGAAACCTTAGACAGGATGAACATCACAGGAGGGGGTGAGGAATGAATCTACACTGAGCTCCTCTTTAATTTAATACATCAGTTAGGTAATTGTAACCATGGTGACATGGGCAGATATTATGGTCTGTAATAGATATGACCTTTCAGCAGGACAAACACAAAAAAAAGACCAAAATCTCCACAGGGAGGAGTCAGAGAGTTGAAGAAGAGCCAATTATCTCTGATGTCCATCCAGAATAAATGTCTTTAAATCTACTTTGATATCATAGAAAAGAGAAGCTGCAGAACTTTCCTAAAAATCATTGTACCAGAAATAGAAGCGTTAATCCACAATGAGCCTGGCAGATGACGAGAGTGTCATGTGACTGACAGCATGACGCAGAGATTTTCGCTCTGTAATATGTACAGGCTTATTGCCCATTTGATGTCTTTTTTCCTGCAGCAGCTGTGATCTACCTCTTCACAAATAAAATAAGCTAACACTTCCTCTCTTTGGTTTCAGGTGCGTTTGATCTTGTTACCATCGTCAGTGCTTTACGTGATGGTTCTGTGCCAGGCAACGTCGTCAGGGAGCTGTGCCGAGCCGCCAAACCAGGTAACCAACCAGAGCTCAAAAGACTTTTTTTCTGGTTTAAGCTATTTTTCCTTCTTTATCAACATTTCTGCCACAGCCTTGGCCGAATCCAACCAAAACTAATTATGATCATAATTATGATTATTATTATTAGTATTCAGAAATGTTTTCGCAAATTCCCGTGAGATGGTACATCGTAGAAAAATGAAACTTTCACCAATGATTGGAAGTTGTGTGCAAATGGTGCTCAAAATATATAATGCCCATAGGCCAGATGATTTTTTTTTTTTTTTTTTTCAAAGGCCACCACCCTTGCACCATAGGTCAAATTGCATTGAAATTCAGTACACATGTTCAGGTGAATGGTTTCTATGGAAGCCTGAAGAACCCTGACTACATTGTCCGCCATGTTGAATTTTCCAAATAACATAATGTTGAAATCTCCTCCTAAGGCGTAGGTCTGATTTGTAGCAAGTTATAAATCAGAAATTGATTGTTCGATCATTACAAACGGTATGTTGATTGATAATTACGAACCACGTGTATTTACTTCCAAACAAGATCCAAACAAGTGCAATGGCCTTTCACAAAATTTGGCAATAATCAATGAGGGATTTTTCAAACATCACCAAACTTTGTGGACTTTTTTTTAATGAAGCCATTGAAGCATGTCCCCAAAATGTCTCTGCAGTCCACCAATAGGAGGTGACAGAGTTTCCAAAGAAGAGTGTGGCCCAGTAGAGATTTGGACATAAATTAACAAAGATCTGTCTGATTGTCATAAAACCTGTTGGTAATCCTTAGCACAGGTGTCCTGAACTGTCAAAGGTCTTGATTCTTCCCAGCTTTCAAGTTTTAAATGCTCACGCTGGCTTGAACACGCCAGCTATGTTGAATCTTATTCTTCTCTACTTCTGTGATGATAATTATTCTGATGATTAATATTCCTGCAGGAGGTTACATTTGCATGACGAGAGTGGATTCAGCGTCAGACCCTAAACAAACATACAAAGTGTCTTTGGAGAAAGAGATGCAGCTGATGGAGGAGGAGGGACTGTGGACTCCAGTGGACACCAAAGTGATGGACAAATTCTACATAGACCCTTTTAATAACTATGACAGCAAGCAGACTGACCAATATGTCGGTGGGACCATATACTTATACATGAGGTCACTTAATTAGTCACCCTACATCTGTATACATTCCCTCATTATCCGATCTGTATATGCAACAGAATGTCACTAAATACACAAAAGTTCATGAGGACATTTTGATCCTTGGCTAGTGCTATTAGGCCCCAAACTACGATACACGATATGATATACTTTATTGTCCCCAAAGGGAAATTTGTCTTTGACGTAAGTGCTGTGCACATTGCCTGCTTCCACAAAAAACAACAAACTAACAGGCCATTTACTATTTAGGATATTAATTAAGATAGGCACAAAGGAGTTTTTAAACCTATTCAGTTTGCATTTGGTGACTCTGTATCGTCCTCCAGACAGTAAAAGTTCATACTCAGGATAAAGGATGTGTGATGGGTCAGATAAAACTCTCTGAGCCTGCCCAAGAACAGACTGAGCAGTCTGTTCTTGGGCAGGCTCATTCATTGATACGTGACTTTGCCTGGATCCAGACCTGGAAAGTTCAGTCACAATGATAAACATTCAGTCATAAAAAACAAAAGGCTAAATAGTTGTTATTTAATGTATGTTTTTCATGCAGTCATGACAATAAATATATACATGAAAAGAAAAACCCACAGTGTGTATTTCACCTTATTTCTGTGTTTCTCTCTGAAAAATGTTGCTCAGTTCATCTAATTGTCATATCGGTCCCATGACTTTGTCTATAGGGTATGTGAATTGTGTAAATTTGGTTTTTGAATTTTGGGTGTTTAATTTAACTTTGGAAGACCTGGTGTTGGCGGTTAAAAATGACTGGTCAATTGAAATGAATGGCTGAGACTGCAGTTAGAGTTTAAAATTGAGTTTAGGTACATGTCCATTCAACAGATGGACACACTTCGTCTCCCAGACCTCCACATGCATGTGTGTTTATAGACTGTATAAAATAATGGACGTAGCTACAGAGACATCACCCAATGGTTTGTGGACTCCCATTTTGATGCCTCTAGTTCTGCATTTCGTCCGTCGCCATCTTAGTTCTTTGGAGCCAGAAGTGACCACATATGTACAAGAGGTTGGAGCTGTGGAGGAGTGAAAGGTGGATCTGACTCTTAGAATGTAGCAATGCATCACAACAGCCTGTCACTCAAAGTGGCCACACCCTTATATATGCGTAACTTTAAGCTTTAATAAAATTCAAATGTGTGAGTCGGATAAAGGATAATGCCCGACAAGGTTTCCATTATCACCCGAGGTGGAAAGTAACTAATTACATTTACTCACGTTACTGTAATTGATTAGTTTTTTTGTGTCATTTGTAATTTTTTTCAGTAATTTTTGAAATCTGTAATTTTACTTTTACTTAAGTAAATTTTAAGTGAAGTATTGTACTTCACTACATTTGAGATCACATCCATTACTGAGTGAAATTTTTTAAAAAAAGTTTTCGGCTAAATGGAAACCAAAAGGGTGCATCTCGGAAATCTTGTGTGGATTTGACCCAGAACAAGCAGCCGGATAACCGTATAACACAATAAATAGTATATTGTTATGTTATTATATGAAGCGTCTGTCACTCAAAATAATATAACTTTAGTTTATGAAGATGAGACGGAGCCCTCGCCTCTCCTCTTATATGCTTTACTCGCAAGTGTGTGAATTGACCTGGATATGAAGCGTCTGTAGCACCAAATAATATAAGGTAGTTTCTAAAGAGCTAAGACGAAAAAAAGAAAAATAAATCAGCAGGTCATATTTCAGTAGCGGAGCACCACCGCTCATAGTTGCATATAGGAGAAACACTGTTGCTCAATGGAGTTGTTCTGTTTTGGAATACACAGTATTCTTCCAAATTAGTGTATTTTAATATTCAGAATTTTGCTTTGACAAGCTCTCTCTTTTTTGACCATACACCTGTTTGCATCCCTGAGAGTAACGCCCGACAACATTGCTCAAAAAGTTGCTCTGTGTATCATCAGTCTAACAGTTGTGTTGGTGAGTCAAAATGAATGAGGGCTGCGCAATATTAGACAAAACTGACAATGCCACAAATTTGTATACTGCGATATGTATTGCAATATACAGTGTATTTCAATAACTGGAATAGCTCTATTTGGAAAGAAGTCATCATCTGGGATTTGGAAAGGCTGTATTTGCATGAAATATACACTTTACAATCAAACTGTCCTGGAAATTGAGAACTTTAAACGAACTACTTTTTACTTTTACTTGAGTAGATTTTTAGATGGGTAGTGATACTTGTACCTTAAGTAGAATTTCATCATAGTAAAGGTACTTTTACATGAGTAGAATTTTTCAGTACTTTTTCCACCTCTGATTATCACTTTATAAAGGCCAACATGGAGGCGTGAACTGGCCACTGTCCAGCGAAGGCTGAAGAAATGCCACCACAAGAAACTGATTTAGAGCGAAGCAGTCAGGAGGGTCTACAGTATGTGTTTGAAGGATATTTCCAGGATGTGAAACTCACTCAGCAGCAAAAACAGGTTAAAATGATTACAGGCTAAATCCTAACTGTAGGCCACAGATGAAAAAGTGTAAAAGTGAACCACCACATCACTGGCAATAAAGACAGAAGACAATTAACATAAAGGGAAACTTTGCGGATATTCAACTCCCACCATATTTGTAGCTGTGGGGAAAGTAGGAAAAAAGAAGGAGTTGCATAAGGTGCTGAGTTGAAGACCTTCAGGGGAGGGAAGGTCCAGTTTATCTGTAAAACCAGTTCTCTATTGTATCCAGATTGTCTCCCCACCCACACAAACTGACCATCAAATTCTGCTACAGAGACTGGAACACTTAATTGGCCTTAAAGGTTCTGCACTAAGCTGGTTTAAATCTTATTTATCTGATCATTTTCAGTTTGTTAATGCTCACGATGAATCATCCTTAAAGTTTGTTTTGGAGTTCCACAAGGTTCTGTGCTCGGACCAATACTATTCACTCTATATATGCGTCCTTTAGGTAACAAAGATGAAAAAGTGCAAAGGTGAACCACCACATCACTGGCGATAAAGACAGAAGACAACTGACATAAATGAAACTATTTAACTGCCTCCATATGTTTAGCTGCAGGGAGAGTAGGGGGAAAAAAAGGAGTTATATAAGATGCTGAGTTGAAGACCTTCAGGGGAGGGAAGGTCCAGTTTATCTATAAAAACCAGTTTTCCCACTTTCTGGTATCGCTGATAACAAGCAGCCGACATGCAGCAAGAGAGATCACTGCAACAGGACTGCAGAATCTCCAACCTTCAATCAAACTTTAAACCAGTCTCCACCTTTCGTACTTTAAGTCTGTGGTTCAGCTTTTTCAGACCCCCCAAAGGTTTTCAACATATTCTCACTCCCAACTCGTCACATTGCTGCTTGTTCAGTGGACTTTTGAAGTCTACATATAACATGTTAGGTAGGTTATTTCCTCGTGTAACAAACGCACGTGGTTAGGTTTAGGAATCAAAGAGTGAATGGAGGATGGCGTGGCGCTGACGGCTGCCAAGCTGCAGACAGCTGCACACCACTGCTCCAGACCAACAGCAGCAGGCCATCATTTGGTTTACTGTACCGCTGCGCTGTATCAAAGATAACTATAGTAGTGACTAAACAAAACTGACATGCTGTCTCCTGTCTGTGTGTTGTGACTGACACCTTAGGGCGAGTGCAATCTAAACATTCGTCAACCAGTTCCACCTATGGAGTGAAAACACTACAGGTACAGTAAGACCTGTAACAGAGACATGACGTGACTGAAGCCCCTGGAGTCATCCTTGAAGTGGCCTCTTCTGTGGAATGAAGCCCCTGAAGCAGGTTCAGCCAGCCAATCAGGACTGAGCAGCCCACATATACCTCCGATCATCGTCACTGCTCTCTCTCTCTCTCTCTCTCATCTGCTTCTCTACCTGAAACCATTCACACAGGTGAGTACAAACTGTTTTCATACTTCATCACAGTCAGGCTGTTTTAGAGCTGCAACTTTCGTGTCAGCATTATATTGTTGGTTTATACATATATATATATATATTTTTTTTTTACTAGATTAACAGTCAAAACTCAAAAAGATTCAGTTTACTTATTTTGATGAATGAATCATTTGTCAACATTGTTGCCAATTAATTTAATGTGAAATTATTCACCAGCTGATGGTATCAACTCTAATATTTACAATTATTATCATCAGTATTTTAAATATTTGTTCAAATGATTATTCTCAAATTTGGTCTCCAGATGCAGATTCTAAATTTAAAAAGTATACTTTAACAAATGTAATATGGTTACTGAAATCACATTTTTTCTTAGAGTTATGATTTATCTTTGAAAAATGATGAAATATAAAAAGTAAAAAAAAAAAAAAAAAGGTCAAATGGTCCAAATCAGTGAAATGTGTTGGTGAGGTCACAGTTTGTGTCTCTTGTATTGACATCACATTTGCTACATGTTACTGTTCAGGGAGAGACGACCGCGCCCACTCAGAGACCAGAAAAGTAAACCATTTTCTACCACTGACACAGCTTGTAGTGTGACAGTTGAAAAATAACTCCCCTCAGGGGAATGTTTCCATACCCCTGAAGGGAGTTATTTTTTGTCATCGGGTCACTATACATTATCCCTTACTTACAGAGTATATCTGTGCGATCGAGTTCCCGCCCATACACTCCTATGACCAATCACGAGCAGTGCAATTTATCACGACCACATTGATCAACACACACATCTGTAAATCTCGACATCAACATCAACCTGCGTCCTGGTGTAATTACCTGACACCACTGGTTAACATCTGTTTCTTCTGCAGAATATAAACCTGGGGACAATGAATCGCTAACATGTATAGACACTTAACACATTAAAACAGGGCTGTTAGGGAACTCAAAACGTTAACTGTACAGGTACAGGTGGAACATTTCTGTGGACACCACTGCCCTGAAGCCTGAACTCCAAAAACATATCTGATTTTACAGAACAGGTTAGGCTGCAGGGAGAAGCTGTGTTGTCGACTCTACATGTCAACATCTGTCAGGTTAAGAACATGTGTCTCCTCTCTGGCAGGTTTAAAGTCGTAACCTCATCATGTCAGACAGCAGCAGAACTGTGGAGGATGTGAGGGCCCTCCTTCAGTCCAGAAAAGGCCTGAATCCACAGCAGATGGCAAAGTTCTTTGACAACTGGGCAGAGACGTACGACCAGGTAATTGTTATTGGAGCTGCTCTGTTCTGTTCCTGGGGGTCTTTGCTGCATGTTCTCCCTGCCTTAGGCTTTCAATGTAGGTGCATGGAAGAGGTTTTCTGCTTAGGCCCAAGGAAAAGCAGAGGGGCCCCAAAACAGAGCCGTACCGCCAAATATAATACTGCAAATAGAAATAAAGTTTCCTTTGACTGAAAAACAGTGAGTTGAATGTACCGAGATGAATATTGTGTGAACATAATCAATAGGATGTATTATAAGCTGACTGTATCACTAGAAAATTAAATCAGAATGGTATTTCAATAACCGGTGACACACAGATTTTTTTTTGAAATGCTAAGTAAAAGCTATAAATCTTTCACATTATTTTTTGACATGTCTAAATAAAATAACATCTCATGTTTAGTTTAACAAGTTTAGTTACATTTTTGTCATACTATAAAATGTTTAAACTTGTTACATCAACAGGATGTGAAGACGCTTAACTACAGAGAGCCAAATCTGGCGGTAGATTTCCTGAACGCCAACTTCCCTGGAAATCGTGAGGATGCTCAGGTTCTGGACATCGCCTGTGGGTCTGGACTGGTCGCTAAACTGGTGAGCCAAAAACTTTTCACATCAAAGGAAAATCAATTAACACAATACATCTCCTCAATTCATAACGCCACACAGCCACAGGCAGACGAGAACCAAGAAACGCAGAGGAAAAACTCAGGGACAGAATGCTGTTGTGTTTAACAGGGCAGAGACGAGGAGAAGTGGTCAGAATCAAGCCGAGAAGGCTACAGACGTCTACTTGTCTTTATCTCTTGAATGCAAAATTGTCAAGTGCTTTTTTTCTTTTCACTTTCCTTTCCTTTAATTTTTCATTATTTGTATAGTTAGCATTTCTGATTATTTATTTTGAACCTTGGAAAAAAAACTCACTGTGGTAGCAGGTGTTGATGATGCCTTACTGTTAATGTTTTATTTCATACCTTACTTGTTTTTAGTTGTTGCTCCATCATCGTCACCAACGCTACGTTCGAAAACTTGCGGACTGCAGCTTTCGGTCTTCATACAGCAGACTGTCATAAACCTGCCAGCCATCTTCTTCTTGTGTTTATAGATGGTTGAACTGGGCTTCAAGCATTTTGTTGGAGTGGACTGCAGTAATAGCATGCTGGAACTAGCTGCAAAGACTGGCCTCTATCAGGACCTCAAACTGGCCATACTGGGACCAGAACCACTGCCTACACAGACTGGTACACTACACTCACACTGCATACACTCTGATTACTCATATCAACACTGAGTAGAGTTGAACCTTTAGACAGGATGAACATCACAGGAGAGGGTGAGGAATGAATCTGCACTGACCTCTTTAATTTAACTCATCAGTTAGAACATTGTAACCATGGTGACATGAGCAGATATTATGGTCTTTTAATAGATATTACCTTTCAGCAGGACAAATACAAAAAAAAAAAAACAAAGTCTCTACAGGGAGGAGTCAGAGAGCTGAAGAAGAGTCAAAGAGACTGCAAGAGATGAATTAGAGCCAAAATTTATGGGGATATCATTATCTCTGATGCCCGTCCAGAGTAAATGTCTTTAAATCTAGTTTGACATCACAGAAAAGAGAAGCTGCAGAACTTCCTTAAAAATCAAAAAGATAAGAGATAATCCACAATGAGCCTTGCAGAAGACAAAAGTGTCATGTGACTGACTTATGAACAGCATGAAGCAGAGAGTTTGGCTCTGTGAAATGTACAGACCTATCAGACGGCAGTTTAATCAAATGCTTAGATTCAATATTCGAATATTCAGGGTCGCCCTTAATCAAATCTAAAAGAGATAATCACGTGACTATCCTGCAGACAGCATGGAGTTTGACTCTGAGAAATTTACATTTATTGTCTTTTTTTCCTGCAGCAGCTGAGATCTACCTCTTCACAAATAAAATAAGCTAACACCTCCTCTCTTTGGTTTCAGGTGCTTTTGATGTTGTTATCATCGCCGGCGCTTTACGTGATGGTTCTGTGCCAGTCAGCGTCGTCAGGGAGCTGTGGCAAGCCGCCAAACCAGGTAACCAACCAGGTCTCAAAATACTTTTTTCTGGTTTAAGCTATTTTTCCTTCTTTATCAACATTTCTGCCACAGCCTTGGCCGAATCCAACCAAAACTACGGTGATGTACACTGAAAGTACTTCAAATATTTTAATGGTCTTGGGAGCATTTTGAGCAGCTTTGATTTTTAAAAATCATATTAGGTGTTGGTGTTTTCTTCTTTTTTTAATTAATACTAATGAATTAATTAGTTATTATTACTGACTTAAATGCTGACCTCTAAACTTCAGTTATGACTGTTGTTACTGATAACAACAGCTTTCAATGCTGTTTGTGAATATGAATGAAACTAAATGTGAGGGTAAGAAATAATCAGCTGACTGTCCTCCTGCTGCCAACTTTAGATGAAACTGATAAGAAGACGCCGCTGGGTCCAGAGTGAATGTCTGTCAAATATCCAACTTTGAACTAAATTGCATGATGCTGCTGTTGTGCTGTGCTGCTCTGTCTCATTTGTCTCTGCGCTGTCAATATCCACTTTTCACTCTGTGACGTTATCTGATAAATGTGTTTTTCAAATGGACATGCTGCGTGCATGACTATGGCATGTGAGAGCATGTGTCAACTGTATGAGTTTTATGGTCAATGTATGACTTGGCAGCTATATCAAGTTACTTGCACCAGTGCATGTAGAGCTGTGAATTACATACACAGCTCAGATTTTACATGCACTACTCTGCATATGCATGTCATATTTTGAACCTTGCCAGCACTGGTCTTCTGTTACCAAGGTAGTATAAACTGAAATGGACACTGATTATTGTAGTTTATGGTATAAAAGTGTCTGTTTGGGAAAGAGGAAGCACAAAGTGTTATTATATGCAGATGATTTAGTATTTTTATTAAGGTTACCAGTGATTTACTACTTGCCGTTGTCTCCGGAGCTTGCTCAGTTTTAATTCTGCTTGATCTGAGTTCAGCATTTCATACACTAGACCACAGCGTCCTTATAAACCACCTCGAAAACTATGTTGGGATTAAGAACAGTGCTCTTGCCTTGTTTAGCTCCATATTCTCTGAAAGAATATTAATACGAATAACTAAAAATCATGAAAATGTTCCTCGTCCCCAGCCCCCTTCTCTTGTGGTGTTCCTCAGGGATCAGTTATGGGTCCTCTACTGTTTTCTTTTTATGTGCTTCATCTTTTTCAGATAATCTGTAGGTATAATATTAATTTCCACAGTTATGCAGATGATACGCAACTTTATGTTCCGCTGACTGATTGTGACCCTGACAGTCTCTCTCATGTTATGGTTTGTCTCTCAAATATTAAGTGCCAGATGTCACAACACCTGCATCCAGCTTAATGAGTCCAAATCTCTGAGGATCTTACAGGACGAGACGCTATGAGAGGATAATGAAACTTATTCTTCTCTACTTCTGTAATGACAATTAATCTGATAATGTATTTTTCTGCAGGAGGTTACATTTGCATGTCGAGAGTGGATACAGCGTCAGCGTCAGACAAAAGCTACAAGATGTCTGTGGAGAAAGAGCTGCAGCTGATGGAGGAGGAGGGACTGTGGACTCCAGTGGACATCAAAGAGATGGAGAAATACTTCATAGACCCTTTTAATAACTATGAAAAAGAGCAGGATGCCCATTACCTTAGTGGTACCATGTACCTGTACAGGAAGTCACTTAATTAGTCACTTTATACCTGTATACATTTCTTCACGGTCTGGTCTGTATATTCAACATAATGTCACTAAATACGCAAAAGTTTATGAGGACATTTTGATCTTTGGTGAGTGCTATTAAGCCCCAAACTATGATTGGATAGTTTTTCATTGATACGTGACTTTGCCTGGGTCCAGACCTGGAAATTTCAGGCACAATGATAAACATTCAGTTATAAAATACAAAAGGCTAAATAATTATCATTTGATGTATGTTTTTCATGCAATCATGACAATAAATGTGTGTATCTAAAGAAAAACCCACAGTGTGTATTGTAATTCACTTTAATTCTGTGTTTGACCTGTTTTACCATCCTGTTGAGTTCTAGTCCAATTTCCAGTTTTCTCTCTGAAAAATGTCGCTCATTTAATCAAATTGTCATATCTGCCCCATGACTTGTCTATAAACTGGTGAAAGGAGGTTCCCACCTGATGACCCCAAAGACATGTTAGTTATCACTGCTCACTGGTCTGTATAGTTAAGCCTTGCCATAATAGCTTATCATAGGGCTTAGGAGGTTATTCACTGGGTGCTGATCCTTTCTCTAGAGCACAAACTTCTTGTGTTTACTTGAACTCCTCCTGATATAAGTGAACAAAAAGACATGAAACACATATCAGTCCCTCCAGGATGCCGTGATCGCAACAATTAATACAAATTCAACCAGTCCCTGTTTGTCCAGTCTCTGCACAACAATCCTCCCTGGTCGTCTTTTGCGACATGTGTAATGTCATCGGGTTATTCTTGCCCTATTTTTATTACTATTACTATTAATATTATTTCAGTCACTGGGTCTGTTCATGTGCCAGCTGGTGGCATTTGAAGTACCACATGCAGACTATGCAAGCCACTGAATCCTCCACAACAAGTTCCTGCAAATGCTTCACAATAAAAGCCTGTTTAGAAAATGAAAGGATTCTCTCAACCCAAGTTATAAGGGGCTTTTAATTTTATGACTTGCAGTTATTGGTGAGTTGTGGTGAGTAAAAGCCCCGTCACTATTTTTTATTTCATTCCTTAATATCCTCCATCATGAAGAAATAACATTGTTTGCTAGATTGATGCTGATGGCAGTACTCGCTGGGTTGATAAAGTGCCTCTGATGTTTCATGCCGGCATTTTTCCCTTATTACTCCGTTGTGGTAACACCCCTAGAGGAAATATCTAAAACCCTCTCCTGTGGAATCATTAGTGTTTGTTCTAACTGTTGGTTTTTTAAACATCTCAGTTCCTCTGAGCTCATAGTGTCTATCTCTACTTTCAAAAAGAATCTGTATAGTGTTTGGAACAAGGTTATTTTGAACTTTATATATAAACTTTATTGTGTTCAATTCAACTAAATTATAAAATTTTAGTATTTGCAATTTAATAAAAAATGGATTTGTTGAGTCTTTATATGCAGCATTGCATAGCATGTCACTAACTCAGCCTCATTGTGTCATGCAGATGACTGTAAATTTATTATGTTGATCTGTTCTGTACGACATCTATTGCAGGTTTGTCCGTCCTGGAAGAGGGATCCTTCCTCAGTTGCTCTACCGTTTTTTCCCCTGTTAAAGTTTTTTGGGGAGTTTTTCCTCATTCTCTGTGAGGGTCCAAAGGACAGAGGGGGAACCTGTGATGCAAATTGTGATTTGTGATATTGGACTTTATGAATAAATTCAATTGGATTAAATATATGCGTCTAAGAAACATACACAGGGAGAGCCATCATGATAACCACCATTATTTATTCTTGAGACATAATCACATTTTTCATACAGACAAATTTCTGTGATAACAAATATGATCTTATCTATCACACTGTGACATCAGAGCTCAGCTGTCTGACAGGATGTTCCTGATCAAATGGAGACAAACCATTCCTGATTCAGTCAATGGAGAGAGAAATGAGGGATGATGTTAAATAAATATTCCTCCTACTGAGTAAGAGATATTATAAATATTTGGACTGATCACAGAACAATTATTATCTATCTATATCTCTCAGTGGAAGCTAGTGTCCTAATTCACATTTATGGTGAACTGTTAACCTGCAGTAATAAAGTATCCTTGCACACAGAGGAGCAAACATCTGAAGCATTTATTTGTTACCTGAAACCAAACTAGTCCAGCAGGCCTAACAGCCAAGTTAAGACATGATGGGGCCGATCTTAAGGGTTACAAGACTGAGAGATGGGGGGCTGTGGATTTAGCTGTTTGGACAGCTCCTCCTCCAGATCTGTGTTGCAACGCTGTTTGAACCTTCACACAAGTTTTTCACTTGGATTCATCTGCAGGTGAGTAGAAGCTGTTTTAATGCTGTTTTAATATTAAGGCCGGTGTGTATGGCTGACCGTCTGCTGCTCCCACTTTTGTTGTTTGTAATCCTTGGCACTGTACAGATCGAGTCTCTGCTGGTGTATGATCGCCAATCCCTCTTAGATCTGAGACATAATGTCAGAGATCTAAGTATATTTGATCACGGTGGACAGAAAACTCTGCCCCCGCTCCTGTCAGGCATCCCGACTCACCTTTACCGGGCCTCGGAAGGAATCCTACCTGTTATTACTCAACTGTTCCACTTCAGACTGATAGTACTCGACCTCAGGGTGTCACCCAGAAAATATCAGGGCAATCTGATGTAGCATTTCCGAATAAAAGCCCTTGGAACTGTCACATGTTACTGTACTCCTTTTACAATAAGATTAACATTAAAAAAATAACAAAAAAATAACAAAAAAAAACTACCCGTTATTACATTACATTTCACTACTTTGAGGTAACAAACAGAATTAATCTTTGGTTCAGTTTAGTGGCACAATTGGCAATCCCAGCTCTCATTTTTGGCCTTTTCCAGGTCTTTGGTTGTCATGCCCAGGCGCTGCTCGTGGAACCATCTCCCACAGGAATCACATTGCATCTATAAAATGAAGTTAAAATCACAAAGATACTTTTTAATATACTCTTGCAGCTTTTTTTGAAAACCACAACTTAAACGTACAATGCAAGACATTAGTTTCAGACTGCTGCCTGCTGTACACAAATTTGAAAACATTGAAAGGGTATGGTGAAAATATAATGTATTTTTTTTGTCACCAATTATGGATTTTGTAGAGGTGTGGGTGTATTTATTTTTTAAAAGTTATACATTTTCACCCCTGAGCATGCACAAAAAGGGTTATAATGCAGATGAAATTGTGTTGAGATCCATAAGCTAACCCAGTTTTGAATTTGCAGATGAGGAACTATTGAAAATGCAATTCTTTCTGTCAACTGTAAACTCTTGAACTGATGTTGTTAGTACAGCAAATGCTTGCTGGTTGACCTGTGCTCACAATGTCAGTCAGTCAGCTAAAGATATATCAGGACTTTTTACAGGAAAGGGAAAGGAAAGAAGGACACAAACTCATGAGCCAGGACAAGAAAGTGTGCAAATGTGTGACTTCAAAGTTATATGAACATGATATCAGCAGCAGAGTTCAGATTTTATAACTTTGTGTTACAGCTAACTTTTCAATTTAAAGTTTCCCTTGGGACAACTGTATCTAGCCTGTTACCCAAAATTTGGAAATCTTTTCTGTCTGCAGTCCTACAAACACTGATAACACCTGAGGCAATTTTTTTGACCAATCCAGGGGATTAAGCCCTCACTGCCAGTGCATGAGACACTAGATTGTTGAATAAATATCGAAATGTGAGTAGCATGGATCACCTCATTATACATTATAATGAACAACACCCACCCCAGATCCACAATTAAATATAGAATAATATCAAAACAAACAAAAGAAAAACTTACCCAATTAGTAACTTGAGGTCCAGGTCCAGGAGGCTTTGCCATGGAGCACAAGGCACAGTTACTTGCCACATCAAACACTGAAATATAGGTAAAAACAAAAACAAACCACCAACAATAGCCAGTTGTGGGCAAATTAATACATTAAGCTTAGTTTCAGTTGCAGTTGTTGAACTCCAACCTTTCCATATTTTCAAGTCAAAGTACTCATTACTTAAGCATATATTTCAATTCTCCAAATATTATCAAATTAATGGCAACAGTCTGCATTTCAGTTGACCGTGATTGACCTGATATTTTCTGGGTGACACCCTGAGGTCGTGTACTATCAGTCTGAAGTGGAACGGTTGAGTAATAACGGGTAGTTGTTTTGTTTTTTTTAAATATTATTCTCAATGTACCAGGAGTACAGTAAAATATGACAGTTCAGAGGACTTTTATTTTGAAATGCTACATCAGATTGACGTGATGATTTCAGGGTGACACCCTGAAGTCGTTTTGGAAGATTGTTTATACAAGAGTTAGTTCCGACCGAGTAGTTTGATTAGAGGAGAGACATTCCGTGAGTGCTGATATAGAGTATAACATCACTGGGACATGTAACAGTAAAATCACTCCGCTCACAGGTGTTATAAATATAAATACAACCGTTAATTAACCAACTGTCACACTCGCTACATTGACGCAAACAGGAAGATTCATTCTCCCCAAAATTACATTTGAATTAAATCATGAGTGGTCGTCAGGAGAGGACGAGGCAAAGCAAAGCCAGGACTCTTCTGTGCAGAGCTCGACAAACTGGAGAGGAGCAAAAATGAAGTGGACACGGTCAGGAATTATCAATGATCATCTGATGAGGTACTGATGAGGATGAGGCAGAGAGGAAGCTGAATCCGGAAGTGCCAACGTTTCATCAGCCGAACTGGACGAAGTTACACAGTTACAGATCAATGTAAATACAAAGTATCTTGTGAGTTCCTGGTGTGTGTGCTGCGTTACTTGGCAAGAGACACGGGGAACGGCCTTTTTTTTTCGCGGAGCTACATAACATAGGATTTATTTCTGCCTACGACCGAATCACAGCCGTGAGGATATACAGCACAACATCACTCCCTCTCATGCGGTATTGATTAATTTTACTGCACCCTGAGGTTGTTTTGAAAGCTTGGTTTTGTTGTGACATCAGCCCTTTCTCGCTCTTGCCGTAATGTGTAGTATATGCGCGGACAGAGACCTGGATCGGTGCTGGTGAGTGCAGCGCTCTTGTAGAACTTTTACCGGCTGGTTGTTCTTATTTTATTTGGGCAACTGTTTATAAAAATGACTTTAAATGTAAGCAGTGCGCTGGGTTTGAAAGAAAGGCATTTTACATATGAGAAATATTAATCAATAATTTCAATATGATGCAGTGTAGTGTCACCAAACTCTCTCCACATTCCTCATAAAAATTCCCAGAAATGATGTAAAATGTCTTTCTTTCAAACCAAGTGTTGTAGTGTACTGTGTAGGAGACCGATGAAGTGTGGAGTGAGTTTGGTGACACTACACTGTATTATAGTGACGTTATTGAATATTTTTGTAATATCTCTTTTCGGTGTTGCACTTTGTAGACGGTCCCTGCGCGCTGCGCTCACAGCCCGCTGCCCGTAAACGCCAATGTTCTTGGTGTGGCTCCGAGGACAGCTCATTTTGATGGATATCATGTTGTAGCTCGTTGTCTGTCTTACTACGATTGAAAATATGCGTGTTTTGTGTTTTAACAACGTTTCACTGAAGAGTTATTGATCCCAGAAGTTCGAATCTGCCAATATCAGCTGCTTTTGATCAGCTCTGTGCCTCCTTTGACTCCAGCTGCCTTTCATTTCGAAATTCTTGGAGAAAATTGTTCATGCGCAGTTAAAATCTTTTCTGGATGAGCATAATATCCTGGAGGTCTTTCAGCCTGGTTTCAAAACCCTGCACAGCACAGAGTCAGCTCTACTAAGGGGTTTTAATGACATCCTTCTGGCAAATGATTCTGGTGATTATGTAATTCTTGTTTTGTGGGACCAAACAGCTGCCTTCGACACTGTGGACCACAATATTTTAGTATCCAGGTTGCAGCATCATGCGGGCATCTGTGGTCGTGCTCTGGAGTGGTTTAGATCCTATCTGGCAGACAGAACTATGTGTGTAAGCCTTGCTGGTTCTGAGTCCCACTCTGCTCCTCTGTCTTATGGGGTTCCACAGGGTTCAATTTTAGGGCCCCTGCTTTTTTCATTGTATTTGCTTCCTCTGGGATCCATTCTTAGAAAGCATGGTGTCTCTTTCCATTGTTATGCTGATGATAGTCAGATTTATGTGCCGCTGAAGAAGAGAGATGCTTTCTCCCTACAACCGCTTCTGTCATGTCTTGATGACATTAAAGCCTGGATGGCCTTAAACTTTTTAAATTTCAATGAAAAGAAAACAGAGGTGATGTTGTTTGGTCCAAATAGCTCTTATGAACCCCCCAGCTTCACAAAACTGGGCAAAACTTCAGCTGGTTTAATTTTGTCTAAAAAAGTGTTCAGGCAATTGTCACTTATTACCTCTATGCGTGCGGTCTCAGTGTTGCTATGGCGCTGTGAAATGAGACCTTATGTGACCCAGCCAGTGGGCGGGGCTTGGTACTCCAGTCACTGAATCCAACTTTCCCATTTTCATAATTACAAAGCAGTGGAGCATAAAAGTGTTTTCTGCTGAGAGAATATTTTGACCTCTTGATTGAATAACTGCTGCTAGATAAAATCATCTATAACGCTGAACAGAAAGGTAAAACCATGTGAGAAACAACATCTGTAGTGTGTCGGAGAGCTCCTGTTAAGTGACTTAACATTAACTGCTATCACAGTTTTATTGTCTGACAATAAAATCTCATGTAATCATGTCCATGGTCTGTCTCTTTGTGGCAGGTTCGTCACCTCATCATGTCGGTCCATTGCAGAACTCAGGTTGATGTGAGGATTGCTTTTCAATCCTGTAAAAGTTCTGATCCAAAAGATCGAGTTGAGTTCTACGACAACTGGGGAGAAAACTATGAAAAGGTCAGTTTCAGTGAGACACTCTCTGCTCAGGTCTGATGAGGACTTACAGAGCTGTGAAATCAACATTTGTTTTTTCATCACTGTAGCTCTATAGAGCTTATTGGCCTCTTCGAGCTCCTAGTTTTGCTTTTGCTGGTGGAGACCAAAAACAGAGCTAAAAAAATGGAGCTTGTTTGTGTTTGTTTTTACAAGGTACAGCACAAAACATCACTATAGATAATCGTGTTTGTTAGGCAAGAGGCTCATTTGTTGTTCAGATGATAAATCATCCATTAAAATATTAAACAAGACCAGATATTATTAACCAGTGGAGGAAGCAGTATTCAGATATTTCTCTTAACTGAAAGTACCACAGAGTAAATATACTCTGTTACAAGTAAAGGTCCTGAAAATATTCAACCCTGCAGCAACAATCACTTCCAAGTGGAGAATTTCACTTTTTTTTAAAACAGGATCTCAGCCTGATGAGCTACAGATCACCACACATGGCAGTAGACTTCCTGTCTGAAAACTTCTCTGGGAGTCCTGAAGAAGCTCGGGTTCTGGACGTCGCCTGTGGGACCGGATGGGTCGCTAAACTGGTGAGCTTTAGAATCAAAGACCTGACAGAAGAAAAATTATTTTGAAAATCCAACAGTGGTAGTCAATTAAACCAAGCAGACAGGAAAGTCTGAGTTTCAGGTGAAACAACAGCAGAAAATCACACTGGTTGATCTGCTTATAGCGGCTGTACAATATGACTTTGTCATACACCTCCACACTGGTGCACAGATGAATCAGCTGCTGCAAGTCTTCAGCAGGTAGCAAAATATATTACCATTTCCATTCTTTCATGTTCCTAAAACAAACTGGAAAAAACACTCCAGGCCTAGCCTGGTTCCAGACCATAGACCCCGCCCACTCAACTGAGCAGGCTTGTCTCACGGTCTGGTAACCCTTATTGAATTTGCGATTTATCTCGTCCAAACGATGGACGGACCGATGAACGTCGGGGGTCTAGCGATTAGCCAATCAGCGCCACGCTGATGTCAAGCTGTACGCCGGTGGGTAACTGGTGAGGACAGCAACAATGGCGACCGCTACAGATCCTACAGACCGCATTAACGATGCTATTTCGCCACTACTCGTGTTAATGGAGGACCAAATTAAGGAAGCTGCTAAACTGGATTTAATGGCGATGCAGCTGGACGTGCATGACGACGGAGACATTTTAAACGGGCAATGCTCGCTTGTTTTCGGTTGCCCCGAGGCATATGGATACTAATGACGTCAGATTCTGGGTGAGTCGTTGATCTCTACTGATTGGTTAGGGAAAAAATCAAATTCCCTCCCCCTTGTAAATCGCCTTCAATGGAAGAGATATCAGACTGAAGCTTCTGTGAGCTTCAGTCTGACACTCAGGCTACTCCAGGCCTGCAGGAACTGATGGACAGCTTTCAGTCGAGTAAGTAATATCGTCTGTGTCGTCTCTTTGTTTGCTTTTACCGAGTGACCAGCTACCTGTCCCAGAGCCAGCTGCAGCTGTTGCTCACTGCTGTATCCCTCCGCACAGGGCGTTAACACACTATAGTTCTGCGTATCAAACTTCTTCTAAAACAACTAAAAGGGCCTCTGGTTTTTCGAATTAATGCTTAAACATGTTTATTTTAAATGCGCGTGCAGAAATGCCAGCTTCAGGGTTTCTGTAACGTTCAGCCAAAATCTTCAAAAAATTCTTGGGGGAATTATGGAGCAGTGAAATAAAGTGTGATCCTGAATCAGTTTTTATGATTCAGTGTTAATGTTGACTGCATTCTTCTTGTATTTGTGGATGGTTTTCCTGGACACATCCTGTCCCTGTAGAGGCTGTTAGAGCGCTGGACAGACAGACAAACAGACAAAAGTCTCACTTATCAGCGGTTAAAAAGAGTTAATGTTGGTCGTCTTCTTCTTCTTGTGTTTATAGATGGCTGAACTGGGCTTCAGGCACTTTGTGGGAGTGGACGGCAGTAAAGGCATGCTGGAACAAGCTGCAAAGACGGGCCTCTATCAGGACCTCAAACTGGCCCTACTGGGACCAGAACCACTGCCTGCACCGACTGGTACACTACACTCACACTGCATACACTCACTGCTCATCTTTGAGTGTTAAAACAATGGCTTCTGGAAACTGAACCTGGCTCTTCTTCCTCCTTCTTTTTCCTGGTTTCAGGTGTATTTGATGTGGTGATCGTCGTCGGTGGTTTGGATGCTGGTTTCATACCGGTCAGTGCTGTCAGGGAGTTCTGCGATGCTGCCAAACCAGGTAACTTGCTCCAGATAAGCAGATGTAGCGTCTGGTTTCAGACCTCTGAATCAACAACCACCAAGACTGTGATGACCACAGGAGTTGAGGGGGACACTGAGGTTGTTGGGGCCGTATGGAGCCTGAGAGGAAGACCTGCAGACACAACTCAGGGCTGAAAAAGCAAAAGCAAACCTGCGTCCTTCCTCAGGTCACTGATGACTTTTCCAATAGCAGACCAAGAACACCAGTCTTTCATGAGCAGGCTTAAAAAATTAAGTGTAATTAAGAGCCGTAAACATTCAAGATTATTACAGCTAGAAGTTGTAACTTTGTAGAATATAGAAATAATTTCTAGGAGACAAAGTCTTGTGTTGTCTCGTCTTGTCAGTGTTCAGTCAGTCAATAGATGGTGAAGTGACCTGATGAGGTACATAAAGCACCAGACTTACTGTAGATAAGACAAAGTAAAGCTTCTGATGCTCTTGGAGCTCTAACAGTCTGTTAGAGTTGGAATCTGTGTTTTTAAATGGTTGTGTTAATCTCATGTGAGTATTTAGAAGGGTTGTGCAGATGACGTGCTTCCTCCAGTATAAAACTAACTATAACTAAATACCTTGTTTGTCTACAGGAGGTTTTGTCTGCATTTCCAGAGGTGACCACACAGCAACACCATCAGTCGAATACAGGAAGGAACTGGAGAGAGAGCTGCAGCTGATGGTGGACAAGGGACTGTGGAGTCCAGTAGGAGTCAAAGAGATGGACAAATACATGGAAAACCCACATCTGAATGCTGAGAGAGTCGAGGACCTGCAGCAGGAGGAGCGATACATTAGCGGGAGAGTTTATCTCTACAAGAAATCCATCCATTAAAATCAGAAGTTATGGCAACATTAAACAGAAAATAAGGGCATCTTACAGCTGAGTTAAAATAAATGTGGGTTATACATAATGCAGAGCAACTCAATGTAAAGTCAGTCAGAAATAAACATTTTTCAACAGACGCTGAACATTTAGTGAAACTTAAAGCTGCATTAGTTGAGTTTTTGTCAACTTGTTTTCAGCAGAGCAGTTTGAAAACACATTTTATAAAGTAGCTGTGGCTAATATTAGAGCTGCCTACTTACACACCCATCATTCAAAAATTAAGTCTAAAATAATATCATTTCTGTGTGAAAATGACTCACAATATGGAGAAACTCATCTGAAGTAGCATTAGCTCATCAAACTGCAACTTTACCTGCTTCAAATATTAGCTTATGACGTTATTGTTAGCCTGAGGACGAAATTAAGGGCTGATGAAATAAATATAGTTATGTAACATTAAAGTGTGAGCCATATACACTTGTTTATATGCAACATTTCTTAATACAAGTACTGTTGGTGCTACTTTGCACTTAATAGAGCAAATTAAATTAAGGCTCAATGACTCAGGAGTGGTTGGTGCTGTATTTTTGGACTTGTGTGAAGCATTCCATACAGTGTTTTACTGTCAGATTGAACTTTTCATCTTGAGCACTGGCATGGATGTCTTCATTTCTCTCACATATGGTGCAGTGTGTTAAGGTTTGTGATGCACTCTCCAGTAACATGAAGTGTACAATGGGTATGTTACAAGGGTCCATGTTGGGTCCCCTATTATTTAGCATTTACAAGCTCTCAAAACAGGGTCGAAATATAGAAATACAAATATACGCAGACGATACAGTTGTGTACACACATGCAAAAACAGCTGAGTAACCAGCAACCAAAATAACAACCGCATAAGATAAAAATTACACAGTGGCTTCAGCGGTCTGAGTGTTAATTAAACAAAAGGTTTTTTTTCCTTTTTTCTAAAACCATGGTACAACTTCCTAATGTTGACGTTTGTATTGAAGGTCAAAGGACTGACATCGTCACTAATTTCAGATATTTTGACATGATTCCTGAAATTTGAGCTTTAAGCAGCAGTGACATTCACAAGTGGATGTCACAAAATTTCATGCAGCTTAATGCTGACAAGACAGAGATACTGATCACAGGACATGATAGTACAAACATTCAAATATCAAACAGTCAGTGTCTGACTCAATAATTTCACATTGCAGAAATCTTGGTGTCATTTTTGATCAAACCCTCAGTTTCGACAAACGTGTAAATTCAGTAGTTGAATCGGCTTCCACCATCTCAGGAATAACCCAGGATCAGATCATTCCTTTTGAACAAACATCTGGAACTTGCTATTTGTATATTCGAATAAAAGTCATTATTATTGCAACTCTTTGCTCTCTGGCATCAATAAAAAATCCTTCTCCTGCCTTTTCAGATGAGACGTAAACAGACCTTGAGAACGTTGGACAAAAAGCCATCGCATTTTCATCACTGTGGGATACTGGAGAATTACAATTTATTTTCAAATCCATGCCTGGTTTATGAAATTCTAAATGGTCTGGCCCCTCCTTCACTGTGTGACTTTGTGGATACTCTGTCAGTGTTTGAGACTGTAACATACCATTTGTCACACTGCATTTGGGGCAATCAGCTTTTTCTGTAAAAGCTACAAATCAAAATCCTGCTACCTTTTTTATTATTATTTCCTGTCAGCCTGTATATACCTTAGGCCATCATAAGTTATAAACAAGCAACCCCGACTTCAGCCTAAAGCCCCTTTTCTGTGACATGTGGCTCTGTGGCTCGTTATCCTGGCACAAAGGGGAATTTTTTGATCCCAAGTTGACCTTTCTATCATGAAAATTACCCTTGCTTTGGCCTAAATTTGTCACTATACCTCAAAAAACAAATGGAATGGAATTTTCAGTCACTAGCCTAGAGAATCTTCTTGCCAGCAATGTGAATCTGGAGGTGTTGAGTTCACTAAAGTTGTATGTTAAAAAAGTACAGAATGGGTCCGCAGCATTTAGAAACTGGCAGATGTTAACCTGCATTTGTTGGGAAATTTGCATAATTAGCACAGATTAGCACAATCACCTACGTAGACTATATTTCAGCAACTGCAGTATTGGAGTATTTGGACAGTTGGCAGGTTAGTGAGGGTGCGGAATCCATTTCTGATATTTTCAAAATTCAATCTGCTGTATAGAGCAGATTTCAACTACTGGAGGGCTGATTTTAATTAAGTGGATTTAGATGTTTTAGAGGATGTTGAATCGATTGGATCAGACACATAACTTATGTACTTGAAATAATCAGCTTCAGCTTGCTTGAAAAGTATAATGTATTATGATGGAAACAATTATTATGACTTGTTTTTAATAAGCCAAACATTCACTTGTTATGTGCTGTTGTGTGTAGTTTTAAGGCCGGGAGCCAGGTCCAGCCCTCATGAGGTTTTCTGCTGCCTTTTGTTTTTATCATTTCCTGTCAGACTATACCTTGGGCAATCATCAGTTGATAACGAGCAATACTGGAATTTCTAACATTGTTACAATGCCTTAAAAAATATTGATATTTGATACCATTTTAAATACCACAGGTAAAAAAATGACATTGTAGGCATACAAACACAAACCACAAACCAAACCTTTGTATGCCTCTGTAACATTATCACATAACCTGTGTTTGCCAATATGTGGTCGGCACTTTGCTGTGAAACGTTTACTTGACATTTATGTTGCAGATATGTCAGATTAAGACCCCAGTTTCAAGTGAAACATCTTGGCTGTGTTTCCCTCCTGTTCTGTTTCTTTGACTGTGGCTGGGTTTAAATTTGCCACTTTAAGGAACTTGCGTCCCAGAAAAGGACATGTCGATGTGGGTGTTATTAGGGAAGTAACAGTTAAAGAAGCTGAATGTAATTTGAAGATCTGGTTGACAGATAAGATTGGTGAGAGAAGAGTTCTCGGAAAAAGAAAGAAAGGAGGAAGTCAGAAAGTGACCAGAAATGTTTCCTGAATTGTGTCACAACTTGTCTGTCAGTCAGTCAATTTACACTCAGTTCATTTTTTGACAGCAGAAGAACTTAAATCTTAAAGGAAAAACTAAGGATGGCAGTTTGGGACAAAAAGATTCTCATTCTCTGGGGCTTCATGTTCCTTCTGGCAGGTAAGACTGAAATCTCATGAATCTGTTGTTGGTATTCTTTCTATCTGTCTCGTGTTCCGTCAGTGAAAACCAAAAAAAGGATTCACAGTTTTTCTTCCATCTTTTTCTGATTTTCATCAACACAAATTCAAACTACGAAAGAATTATTATTTTTGCCCTCTGTCCTGTTGGTTGCAGACAAATGTAATCTTCTGTTGAGTTACCTGTTAGCCTCAGTTATGGAAAGTAACATTTACAAATGCATTTAAATAAAAGTCTGACTTGTTCTCAGTGCCGCGCACAGACATTTTTGGGAGTAAGTGCTCAAGCAAAACACATTTTTGCCTACTTACATGTTTACTGTAAGACCCATACAGTGTGCAGACAGGGGCGTCATCTTCTTTGAACATCGTGGGGGACTAATCTTTGAGCCTCAAATACTTCATTTCCTGCATTCTTGAGAACTTTTCTGCATCAATTTATGGTGGCAATGTATTTATTTTCGTAAAGGAAAATAAAATTTAAGTAGCAGGTGACTAATCAAAATCAATATATAATAGAATAAAATGCAGTAACACACTTCTTTACACTTCTTTCTGACTGTCAGATACTAAAACACCTTTATGTCGGTTTGTCTTTGTAGCTTTCAGCTCATCTTCAGCTTCATCCTTAATCCTCTGTCACATCTAATCAAGAATAAAAGTGAGATGACACATTTGTTGTGCTGTTTGAACACTAGAGACAATGTTTTGGGCCAAAAATGTTTCTGTCTGTGTGTGAAATAAAATTTAAATCACAGGTCTCTAAATTTTAATCAGGCCTCAGTTTACAAAGAGAAGCAGAGACAATGAATTCTTTAACTTTCTTCAACAATGTTATTTTCAGGTGCTGTGGGTCAGAGTGTGAACTATCCACGTCTGTTTGTGCCATGAAAGGATCGACTGTCACCCTCCCCTGCACCTTCGAAACACTGGAGTCTGTCATTGAGAATGGAAAAGAAGTTATGATAAAGATCAAGAGAGTCGTCTGGTGCCCGAACCATTTGATTTGTCACCTCACCACTCCGTCTGTGTACGACAGCGAATCAAACAACAACGACCCTCGTTACAGATACCTGGGAGACAAGAAGGGAAACTGCACTTTACAGATCACCAATTTACAGCAGGAAGACAACGCAACTTTTCGCTTCAGAGTGGAAACTAATCACAGCAAAGCAACATTTGCTGGCCAACCAGGAGTGAAAGTCACAGTCAGTATGTGTTTAACAGGATCTCTTCACAGCTTTCTGATGTTTGTTTTCATAGACTAACTACTGTGGTTCACTTAACATTTCATTCATTTAACATTTTATTACATGAAAAGTCCAATAGGTCAGACGGTTTTAGTTTAAGTTCCTGACAGAACCAGATGTTGTCGTCACCTTTTTAAAATTCTAATATTCAATAGTGATAGTTTTGCTCTCACTAATGAAACACTGCCACAGCTGCCCACCAATAACAGCAGCCCCTTCTCTCTGCTGTTACTCTGCTTTGCTGTTCATTATGATGATTATAGGCGACAGAGTTGTCTCACCTTTAAGCCTTTAAGCTGGCAGCATCAAATTGACATCTATGTAAAATGGACAGCCTGCAGGACGGGATGAGTGTGACATTTTGATGATGTGTTATGTGTGCGACCCGCTGCCGGGAATTTGAAAAGCAACTAGCAGCAGTTAGCAGCTAACTCAGCCAAAAATGTCCATAAATTGAGACAATGACTATCCCTGTCCTCAGAGCGGAGGACAAGATCAGCCGCCATATAACAGGGACGGTAAATGATCGTTATGCCAGTGTTATTGTTAAAAAAACACTGCAGACGCTTTTGTTATACGTCACACCACAGACCACATGTCATGTCACACCCGGATGCTGTCTAGTATTTGTGTAGTACTTGTGGTCACTACACTGATGCTGAAAAAAATGTGACCCCATCCTTTAATGTACAACATAAACAGGGTCCAATATCATTTAAGGTCAAAGGTTTCAGTTTCTGACGGAGTTACACAGTCCAAGAAACACTCGAGACAGACAGAAATCTGATTGTTCAAAGCAGTCTAATTATGACACATCTGTAATCTCTCCTCTTAAATCTCATCTGCTTTTTATCTGATTCGTTCTAATATTACTGCCAAATAAATAAATTATAGAACTACAAATGGACATGTTTACCTGTGGTCCCAACAATAATCAGGTTATTGTAGGTCACAAAGCTAAGTGCTGTTAAATGCAGCAAAAATTATGGCTTATCAGTTAAAACTCCTCAACGTGATAATTATATTCACTGTATAATGTATTGGAACTGACAGTTAAAGAAAACTAACATTTTTAATGTATTTTAGATTTTACTCGGATGAAGATAAAGCCGGAGAGCAACAGAGAGTTTCAAAGAGGGGAAACACTCACACTGACATGCACTGCAGTGTGCACCTTCCACCAACTGGAGGTCACCTGGTTGAAAGATGGCAACACCCTCTCAGAGACTGGCCCCACCCTCCAGCTTGGCCCTCTGGCTGCAAAGGATTCTGGGAACTACACCTGTGGCTTGAAGAACACAACCAAACACTCTCCAAGCCGTACAGCCTGCGCATGGAGGCTGAAGAAGAAGGTTTGTTTCATTAGTTTTATTGCAACAGTCTGTAAAGATCTGATGTACAGCCTCATCTTATGAAGAAGCTGATGCCAACTTTTTAGCAATCTATCTGTGCAGGTAGTAAAGATATGTCGGGGAGGTGACTGGAGCAGTGGTGTGTGTGTGGCAGCACTGTAGTGTCTCCAGTTGCTCGGTGCACCTGACAGCACACTCATATTCCCTGCAGCCGTTTTACACACAAAATCTATCTGAAAATTAAAATGGTACTTGTGATATCTGCACAGTATTAGAAGGATTTATTGAGAACTGTTAGTTCTGGCTCACTGGCACAAACACAAACAGCCCTGCTGCATTTCAAAGTTTATGAAGTAGATCTATGACAAAATGTGTGATATAAGGTGAAATTAAATGTGTGAGAGATCATCACACATGATGATTCCTCTCACATCTAATTTCCACAATCTGATCATCTGTGTCCCCAGTTCCCCGTGTCTCCAACATGTGTGTGCACAGGGGTCAGAGTTTTCCTAAATGTAGGCCTCATCTACTTTTTCTTTATAAATCCCAATTTACGCTCCGAAAGTGGCGTACGCACATTTCAAGCCCTTTTTTGTGTGTACTCACTGGTTATAAATGAGGCCTCAGGTCCTTGTCCACAGAGTCCGCCATGTTGCACTCAAGTGGCAACGTGCGGGGCTGAAAAATGAAGCCAACGTGGAAGTACCAAAAATTGCAGTTCCTCTATTGTCCACTAGAGGCTGGCTACAGAAGCCAGTCATTCCCATAGACCATAGAAGTGCCCAACTTCACAGCAGAAATAAACATGTTTACAGCCTGTAAGTTTTGGTTTCTAAAGCAAACTCACGTTTTATTAAAGTTATGCATATTTAAGGGCGAGAGAAAGGTGTTGGCTGTGTCTTGTCATTTTGATTTTAGGTTCCAGTCTGTAGTACTGACTGTAATGATTTGGCGATGATGTATAATAAGTGCTTTTATCTCAGATGGTATAACAGGAGGTGTCAACCTGCCTCTGATCGCTGGTGTGGTGGTCGGTGTCCTGCTGGCTCTCTTCGCTCTCGTTCTGGTTGTCTGCATCATCAAAAGGTATTTTAATTAATCTGTTGATCACAAACACAACCTCTTATATTAACCAGTGCACATTTATTCCAGCACTTTGCACGATTACACTATTGTTTCTGTGAATTCAATTGCACAAACTCGGGCATTCCTGGTCAAAATTTATTTTACTGCAAATAGTTAATTAAGCAGAAAATGAAGTGATCTCCCAAGGACATGAAGTTAAAGATAAAACATGCTTTTCAACATTTTAAGCAAAATTAGAGTATTATTGTGGTTTTGCAAAATTTTAGTGGAAAAAAAATGAAACGAGCATCATGCAAAAGTCTGAGCACCCCAAGACGTTTGAGCTCTCAGACAACTTTTCCCAGGGTCTCAGACCTTAATGAGCTTGTTAGGGCTCTGGCTTGTTCACAGTCATGCCCACAAAGCAGGGGAAGACTATAAGAAGATAAAGTGTTTTCAGGGAGCTGTTTCCTCAGTTCATAGTGTCATTAAGAAATAACAGTTAACAGGAACTGTGGAGGTCAAGCTGAAAACTTTCTGAGAGAGCTGCTTGTTAGAAAGGCAAATCAAAACCTGACTGCAAAAGACCTGCAGGAAGATTCATCAGACTCTGGAGTGGTGGTGCACTGTTCTACTGTGCAGACACACCTGGACAAATATGACCTTCATGGAAGAGTCATCAGAAGAAAACCTTTCCTGTGTCCTCACCACTAAATGCAGCGTCAGACGTTTGCAAAGGAACATCTGAACAAGCCTGATACTTTTTGGAAACAAGTCCTGTTTTTGGACACAATTAGCAAAAGCATGTTTGGAGAGAAAACTGTTGAACACGGAGGTGGATGGATGATGCTTTGGGCTTGAGCTGCAGCCAGAGGCACAGGGAGCATTTCAGGGGTACAGGGAAGAATGGTTTCGGTTAAATTACAGCGAATTCTGGAAGCAAACATCACAGCATCTGTAAAAATGCTGAAATCCAAAATGGATGACCTCAAGAGGAGCCAGCTGAAGGTTTGGCCGTAGCCCTCACAGTCCCCCGACCTAAACATCATTAAACATCTGTGGATAGAGCTCAAAGAGCAGAGCATGAAGACGGCCCAAGAGTCTCACAGAGCTAGAAGCCTTTTGCAGGAAGAATGTGCGAAAATCCTCCAAACAAGAACTGAAAGACTCTGAGCTGGATACAGAAAGAGTTTAGAAGCTGTGATACTTGCCAAAGTATCAAGTGAGTAACTTTGCTTAAAATATTGAGGAAATGTGTCACCTTTAACTTTCAGATCAGTTCATCTCCTACTTAACTATTTACAGTAAACTAAATTTTGACGAGGGTGCCCAAACTTTTGCAGCCACTGTATGTATGACTCCTTTAAGTTGACTGTATATATTTGACTTTAAAGGAGAAGTCCGGTATTTTGCGTAAAGGAGCATTATGGCATCAAGTGGGCTGAAGTGTGTAACGCTTCAGGGTCCAACCAACGGGTGTGAGGCACCTGAAAAAATAGTTCCACAGTCGAGATGAATCGCGAAAACACGGATAGAAACCACAGTTTGCTGCGATTTTTATGTCAGAACATCAATGAACACCACTGACCACTCGATGAGTTTCATGGCTTTGAAAACTAACCTTGAAGGTGGTTTTAGGACAGGTTCACACAGGGCTATAGGTGTGTGTGTGTGTGTGTGTGTGAACCTGCCTGTTAAGCTGGGCAGGGGAGAGCCAAATTCTCCGAAAAGGACAAGGATGGTCAAAATTTTGGTCTTAACCGCTCGATTTCATCATAAACAACCCAGAAATGGCGCTCAAAGTGCAAAATACCAGACTTCTCCTTTAACGTCCTGGTGCAACATCTCTGAGGTTATTGTGGTGCTGTTGTTGTATTTTATCATGGTAATTACAGGAAACGGGCTGCCGCCGCAGCAGATCAGCCTCAGCCATCTGTGGACGGTGAACAAAAGGTGGGTTACTCAGTGCCAGTCATAATGCATTTAATCTTTATCATATTTCACTTTTTTAATTTCATGTCATTCTCATCCTTTTTCCTTCCACATCGTTTTTTTTTTTTGCATTTGTTTTTCAAGTGAGCAGGATGGGGTGCTGGAGCAGATTAAGATCGATTTATAATTGTTTGAACAGTGCACATTAATAAACGTGTAGTGTAAATGCACGGCAGTTACATAGGTTAGGTATGAATGAAACGCGGTAACGACGTACCTGAAAATGACTCAAACACTTGGTTTCACCTCCAACACCCCAAACTGCCTCCTTACAGAGAGCGCTTCTTTCTTTATTCCCATCAGCATGTTGGTCATATGATGCCAGCCTTCCTGAATGTATATAAGTTATACAGGAATCACTGGCTTGTGGTTACTTGCATTATATACAAGTTTTGGTGCATTACTTTTCAAAGGTTTACATACAAACAATGCATGAAATGAATTAATTCAGTCATTAAATTAATTCTTAATGCACCTTTCTGTTGCAGAGCAGCTTTTGAAACAGGTAACACTTCAGCAGTGTCTTCATTCATTTCTTCCTGTTTTTCATGCTGTTTGTGTTTTTTCAGCATACTGACATCATCTACAGTAACATCCGGCAGCCTGCTGAGCAGGAACCACAGGAGGACATCAGCTACGCCGCCGTCCAGTTCAAACAGAAGAACCAGGCCAGGTACTGTAGGCCGGACAGATTCTTCAGCTGTGCAGTGAGCACTTCATATCTGTGTCTGTGAAACATGTCTCTGTGAACAGCCAACAGAGATTAAATCAGCAGGTTTGAAAACTCCAACAAGCAGCTTGGAGGAACTAATGACATTATTTCTATTAGATGGACATCAGAGATAATGTTATCCTGAGGAAGTGTGAGTCGTGCTGAATGATATCAATATGTGTCTTGTGTCTGTGATCGCGTTACACTAATTTATAAAAAAGAGAAAAGGGAGAATTTTTTTATATTGCATTTATTTAGGTGACGCTTTTATCCACTCTTACAATGAGTGCTTTTAACCATGTGGACATTCCACTGATTGAGAAACACATAAAAAAAAGGCTTTTCTCCTCCTCTCTCAGATGACACAATATTGTCCATTTCTTGTTCTGCTTTCTATTGACTTATTTTTAGGCGAGCAGAAGAGGCGGAGGATGGTGTCATCTACAGCTCTGTGGCCAGCAGAGGCTGAAGTCACATCTCGTTGACACCCACAGCACATAAAGAGGAGAGAAACCATGTAGCGCCATGTGATGATGATGTGACGACAGCAGTCAGTCTGTGTTTGAGACTATGTGAAACTTTATCAGCCTGGACATGTGCTGCACTTTGCTCAGTGTGTGGAGCATGAAGCTTAACATGACCGTCAGTTCATTAGTTATTGAGATATTATTGTTCAGAGCACCTAAAGCTGAGCTGAGGACCCAGAGATTTCTTCACAAAGGTGCTCCATGATGTAAATATCTTTCTCACTGTTAACTTTATTTTTTATTACAAACATGTTGGACTCAGTGCACCATATATATATATGAGTAATAAACCAGTCATGCATGTGGATCTAAACAGGATCTAACCAGCTGTAACTTTGACTCTGTAAATTGCACATAAACAGTGGCGTGAGGAAGTTAGGACGGGCACCAGTGCACGCTATCCTGCATGTATTGCCTTGACACAAAGAGAGACTTGACACTGCATATCTGACAAAGATATTAAAGAAAAAATTTAAACATTTCATCAAATAGTTTTTACAGTATATTTATAGATTTTATAGCTTATATAGAGAAAGCATATTTGGTTTTAAATAGCTGCAAGAAAAAGAAAGAAAAATAAGAAAGAAAAATATGACACAGACTGGTTCGTCTTTTTGAGGACATATTTGGCAAATAGCACCATTTTTATTATTATTTTTTTTTATCATTTATCTTTGAGCAGTGTTAGGGTTAGGTATATTTCCAAGCTGGCAATCTGAATCACTTGCAAGGGCCCACTCTTTCTTCAGGCCCTCCACCCTAGAGGCCCCTGTGCAATCGCACTGCCTGCACTGCCCATATTTACGCTCCTGCACACACACAGTCCTCTGAATACTGTTAATACTACTGCTGCTACTGCCAGACGTAATGCCACTACCTCTGTGACTACTGCTAATGACAGACTTCTCTCCTGAAGTTGTCACGGACACAGTCTGCTACCTTTAACTCTTTGTGGATGAACCAATATTTGTCTGATCGTTTGTACTGATTACGACTTTATTGGCTTGCTTTGGAATTTTTCTTTACAGTTTTATTTTTGCATTTTCAGTACCTTTTTGAAGCCTGTTAAATGTAAGTAGGTAAAGGCTCCAGTGACTTGTAGGTCAGTTTCACAAAAACAGGAACACGTCCACCTCCGTAAGGAAATACGAAATTTTAAAAAAAGGTTTTGTGGCTCCATTAAAACTCAACACTTATGTCATTTGAATCTATTTTAATCTGCTTTTCACGTCTGCTCTAGTTTCATAGTGAAAATGTCCTGTGTAAAATGTTGCTGTGTAAATGGGCTACTGTGAAAGTTAACAGGGATAACTGGAAGGCAACAGCTTGACCGACACTCACAATCTAATACTTGTGACACAGAGAACAAGGAAGTGAGAGTTTGTGTCAACATATTCGATCTGAAACAGGACTGAAGATAGAAGGAAAACAACAATATTACACGATTACAAGTAAGAGGCTGATTCTGTTTGTGGGTCTTGAAATGTTGTAAAATACGGAGATACAAGTCGACCATAATGGACTGAGATGCAGTTTATAGGAAACATAATTGACATGTTGAATAAACAAATAAATACAATGTGAAGTCTTGTGATTTTTTTAAATAGTAAGAAATTTGCACAGAGTGTGGTTGATGGCAGACCAAAACTGTCTCATGTGGTGACACACTTCCTGACTCAGGATGCAGCCCTGCCCATAGACACATCGTTACATCATACAACATGTTTGTGTCGCTCATTAAAAATGACTCACTGTGTAACTGAGTGCGTTTATGTTGGGGTATTGTTAAAAGTCCCATATGTGACAATCATATGGTGCAGAACCAGTAGAGGGAAGTAACTAAGTATACCTACTGAAATACTTGTACTTTACTTGTATTTTTATTTGATGCTACCTTCTACTTCTGATACTTACATGTAATAAAGCTGATAATACCTTTACTGCTGATAGCCTACGTTAATTACATGATGCTGATATTACTTGTGTATTTTTACAGCTGATACTTTTTTAAGCTACATAAAACTTATAATACATTTACTGCTACTTACTGGATTGAATTTACTTAGGTAAAGTAATACTTTTACAGTAACAGTATTACTTTTACTAGTAATACTAGTTTTACTTTTTTACTTTTACTTTTACTTTTATTACTTTACCGGAATGACATTTATAAAAGTAGACTATAACATTTGCTGGAATAAAACTTCAGTTAAAGTAATATTTTTACTGACGGACATTTTAATGCAATAACAGTAATTTTAACAGTATTACTTTTACTGTAAAAGAATTACTTATACTCTTAACAGTAAAAGTAATCTAATACTTTTACAGGAAAAATATTCAAGAGCACTAGGTTACTTTTACTGTTAAAGTATTACAATCACTGGATTTAAATTTACACCCTTAAAAGTATAACTCTAACAAAAGTAAAAGTAAAAAAAAGGTAAAATTATTACTTTTACTCGATTAATTTATTTTAATAAAGCATCTCTAAGGATTTTATTCTGGTTGCTAACGGCAGCGGGGCTCAACTTCCGCTTCCGGTGTGAGAGGTCACGGTCCCGGCTGAAGATGGCGGCGCCCGACGAGTTGTTTTGCTGGGAAGGAGACTGGGGTCTGCCGTCCGTCAGCACCGACTGTCTGGTGGTTCTGGTGAGTTTCCGTTCACAGCGGGCCGAACCGGCTCACCGGCTGTTTCTCCGCCTCATTCACGCACAGAAACACGGGTTTAATCACACGGTAACTGCTGCTAGCGTTAGCATGCTAACGACTCATTGAACGCCAGATTGACGGTTAACCGACAGAAACCGTTTCACCTGTCGCTTCAGGGTAAATAGTCAGTGCGACGCTGCAGTGATTAAACTAGTCATTGTCCTCTTTTACATTAATATCGACCGTTTCAAACGTCACGTCCTCCCTGATGTCATGATGTCACAGGCAACGTGCTGCACCTTACCAGAGCTGCAACGATTGGACTAATGGATTATTCACAGGTATACACATGTATCATATCACATGTATAGGCTGCATGTGTTAAAATCAATATGTGTATCAGAGTATTGACTATATGCACAATTAAATACTAAAAGCAGTTTAAAGCACCTTCTGGAACAGTCTTATTTTAATACTGATGCCACTATATGACCTGTATCACCATCAGAGAGGAGACTGTCTTTGCCTATATGGTTGTACTTAAAGAGTCACTAAACCCTAAAACCATTTTTTCAGCTGATAATCATTGTTTCTGGTAGTGAAATACGCCAGTTTCCTTTCGGCTCACGCCCTGCAGCGATCTTTTCGACATCTGGTCTATTTTCTATGGAGTTAGATCAGTCTCAATATTCACAAATGCACACAGAAGGATTCACAAATACATGTTAAGATTTATATATAAATGACTCTCTCCACACAAATATTTTCAATGCACACACATATATTTAGCATTTTATATAAATGTAAAAAAAATCCACAAATAACCAAAAAAGTTTCACAAATGTATTTCTGATGCACACACAAATATTTATTGTTTTAAATATATGCAATAAAAATCCACAAATATATGTATTTAAAAAGTATTTGCAATTTTCATCAAAACATATGTGGATGTTGATACATTCATTTACAAATGCTTTTATTTTGTGAACCTCCAGCATTTGTGTGTGAATCTTTTTGAGACTCTGCTGACGTCACCCGATCCACTAATGCATTTTTTCTACCAAGGGGATATAGGTAGCCAATCATGTCTCCTTCCTCTTCAGCCAATCACATGAGCGTCCCGCCACCACCCACACGTGGGGTATGTTTTAACACGTAGCGTCAGAAGGTGGCAGTAATGCACCACTACGTTGTTTGCGACCGCCACATTAATACGGAAGAGAAGAAGAAGAAGGTCAAGAGCGTAGAGAGCTTAAGTACTGCTCTATTTCCAGCGCGCGGCCGGCACTGCGAGAAAAGCCTTTTATGTCCGTCCCGGAGCAGGCTGGGAAATAGTGTCGAAGGTGCCGCTGCTGATGTGTGTTGGGGGGCGGCACCTGACGGACAACGCACCGCGCCGGCGGCGGTGTGCGTTGCACGGTGTACGTTAGCGTCAATTACACGGTGCAATTATACCAACTAAGCAAGTTTCAGATAATTTGCTAACTAACTGGGCTTCCACACACTTTAGCAAAACCAATCACAAATAATTCAACAAAGAGTCATGATTTACAACAAGTGGATACACTTACAGGCAACAGTATCCAGCTGCAGCCCCGGAGCAGAAGCACAAGCCTCTGGCTTTTTTTTTCTAACAACTTTTTTAAGTAAAATTGCATAACATAGCGTCTATGAATTGATGAATTGTCCATTTATTTTACCTTTATTTAATCATACAAGTCAACTTTGTTTTTTGTTTGTTTTTGACCACATCGCCACGTTCAACATGAATAAAAGAAGCTGCGCTCAGTGGGCGCTCCTTCTATATTAATATTCATATGCTTCCTTAACTAGGCTACGACCTGTTTTCATTTAGGTCGGACCTTTAAAACTACAAATATTTCACCATTCAAGGTGAGAAATCAGTGCTAACATTCAAAAATAGCTGACTGTTACCCTATTTCGTGTGTAAGTGAACACAATGAAGAGACAAAAGTCAATTTGAAAAACTTTATTTTCAAATTTCCACAAACAATATCTGATGGCCAGTCCGCTTCTCTTGGCAGCCTGCAAGAGACAGAAAAGATAATGAGCACATAACTTCAAGAAACAAATCCCAACTTCACCACTGTATTTTTTTGTTTCGCATTTCAGCTGTCTTACAGCCAGATTGAATCGGGTCCGTCACTCTGCTTAATTTAGCGTTGTAACGGCCGGACTACACGGTGTCGGCCCGCCCGGCATGACCTCCGCGCTCCTCTCCGCTCCTCTCACCCACACTTGAGCACCCGTCCAGGCCGCGGAGGTCAGGCTGGAGGGCCTGCGGTCGTCAGGCCCGGGCGGGACCATAGGTGAAGGGATCCCAAGTCTCGAGCCCTGCCCTCGCCACTCACCAGGATCCTCTTCTAACGGTCACAGAATAAACAACATAGCTATTTTTCTGCCAATTTATTCCAGTTAGCTTACCTGAAACCTGCTGCGTTGAGATGCTGTGTCCTGCAGCTCAGCTCCACACAAAGACCGCGACAATAATATCCAGCATCACTTCCGTCACATCAGGGGCTTGTGCTCCGGGGCTGCAGCTGGATGCTACTCCTTCGCACGATCGTCGGCCGCCATGCTGCAAACTAGACCTCTTGACCACGTCTATGCTCTTGACCTTCTTCTTCTTCTCTTCCGTATTAATGTGGCGGTCGCAAACAACGTAGTGGTGCATTACTGCCACCTTCTGACGCTACGATGTTAAAACATACCCCACGTGTGGGTGGTGGCGGGACGCTCATGTGATTGGCTGAAGAGGAAGGAGACATGTGATTGGCTACCTATATCCCCTTGGTAGAAAAAATGCATTTGTGGATCGGGTGACGTCAGCAGAGTCTCAAAAAGATTCACACACAAATGCTGGAGGTTCACAAAATAAAAGCATTTGTAAATGAATGTATCAACATCCACATATGTTTTGATGATGAAAATTGCAAATACTTTTTAAATACATATATTTGTGGATTTTTATTGCATATATTTAAAACAATAAATATTTGTGTGTGCATCAGAAATACATTTGTGAAACTTTTTTGGTTATTTGTGGATTTTTTTTACATTTATATAAAATGCTAAATATATGTGTGTGCACTGAAAATATTTGTGTGGAGAGAGTCATTTATATATAAATCTTAACATGTATTTGTGAATCCTTCTGTGTGCATTTGTGAATATTGAGACTGATCTAACTCCATAATTTTCTGGTCTAATTTTTTCCCAACAATCAAATATCAATTTTCACACTCGAAGGTCCATTTCTTCTTCAAATTCGAATTTAAACTCAAATTTAGAATATTCGTTGACAGCCCTAGTGTGGACAAAGGGACCGGCTGAGCTCCGGCCGCCTTCCCTTCTGCCCATGTGACACAGTTAGGGGGGGTTTTCCAAGCCACCATCGGCACAATGAAAGCTCTCTCTCCTCTCCCGCAGCGACGGACAGTCTTCACTCCGCCCCCTTCCTCAGCCGCTCGCCTGCCTCAGACGGCACACGTCATCTTACCTAGCTGCTTACATTTATATTGACTCTTATAAATAGTCGCTATTCCTCCTCCTCAACCCGACGTCCACGGGGAGGTAATAGCAGCAATCATCGGGTAAAAGTTCTGTGAAAGCACTGGACTCACCAACAGTCAGCCACGTCTTAGGTCCTGTTTATACGACAACGATTTCAACTGAAAACGGTAAACTTTAGTTGCGTTTTGGACGATCGTTTACACGACGGTGTTTTGGGCGCCTGAAAACACAACGATTTGAAAACGGGTTCCAGAGTGCAACGTTTTGGAAACGGCAGCGTCTCCGTAATTTCAATAACGTAGTCATATAAATGCAGAAGTTTTTTAAAATGCAAAGGACAGACTTTTCTTTTTTTTAGAGAAACCGTTGTCCCAGTCACACAGAGAAAATCCAATCCTCGTGAAGTCTAGGGGTGTAACGATACATCGATTTACATCGATTCATTGATAAACGATCCAATTACATTGATGCAAAATGATAAAATTGATCCATATCGTCATCTTAAAGATACACATTTATTTTGAAATTCACATATCACGTCTGTGTCACCATTTCTGGGCAAGCGCGCCTCCACTCAAACAACAAACAGAGCTCAGAAATAAAATGGTCAAATCATATTCTAGTTGATTTTGTGAGTTGATGTAAATGATTGTGTGATTGTGGGCATATGATATCGCGCCATGTCGATAGCAGGCTCCTGAACTGAATCAAATCAAAATCGTATCGTGACAGACTTTGTGATATCGGCAAACATCATATCGTCATCCAAACAAATAGATATAATATCGTATCGTGATGAAGCTGGTGATTTACACACCTCATCCGGGCCGACAACAGGTACCAGCCAGGCGTTAACAGGGTCCCACGAGTGCCGAGAAATAAAGAGGCGAGGCACCGCTCCATACTCAGTCCAAGAAGCTGTGGAAGTGCTCGCCAAACAGGCTTTAGCCTTACCAGCCGACTGCTGCGTTTACCCCGGCGGCGGTGGCGCTTACACCGGAGAGGTGGAGCTGGGGCGCGGCAGATGTGAGCTGGAATCCCTGATAGGAGTAGAGGCAAATCTTTCCCGTCTTGTTGTTTCATTCATCCCCAAAACAAACACATGCGCAAGCCAGGTAAGCGTCTTTACGACAATACACGCTAGAGCTCATGGGAAATGTAGGCTTCATTCCGGCAAACACTACCGCTTTTGTCCACAGGGTCGCCAAAATGCGAGGTTAAAGGCTAAAAGGCTAAAATGCGACCGATTGCTGTAGCTCAAAGTTGTTGTTTTCTTCTAATTTTTGGTATGACTATTTGACTCTTTAAGATTAAGCATGTTTGTCGATTCTTAATGCCATTTTAAAGCCGATGTTGTCGTGCGTCCTTAGTAACGTCTTCAAATAGTTTGCTTTATCTGACCCATCGTCCAAAAATCCTGTTCAGTTTATTATCATGAATGACAATGAAAAGCAAAGGTTAAAATAAATTCACAAAAACAATTATTCATTTATCAAAAAGTTGCCAGTTAGTAGCTGTCAGTGAATTAATTGCTGCGGCTCTAGTTTATTTCATTGCATGTTTTAATCAGAACAGACATGTAGCTTGTAATTGTTCATGTGACCACCAGGTGGCACCACAGTAGCTTTAAACACAGTGCTGTCTGGCTGTTTCTCACTGTTTGACTTTACTGTTTGTGTTTGTCTCGACCTCCACTGGTTCATTTTCTGTCTAGCTGACGTGTTGACATGCTGCTCTGACTAAACACTTAAACAAACTCTCTCTGTTGCTTCTTACGCTGTAAAATGTTATTACACTCAGTGTGTGTGTGCTGGTCACAGAGAAATATGTCTCAGTTGAGGTCTTTCTGCGCACTGATTGATTATGTTACAGAGGTGATATCACAGAGTGTGTGAAGCAGGAGGCAGTCGAGGTGATTTTATTACAGACAGAACAGACGAGAGGTATTAATGTAGCTGTAAATGTCAAATAAAGCAGCAGGGTGAATGTAGCAGCTGTGGTTTCAGCTGTTAGTCCTGTTCATACTTTGGTTGATCGATCACAGTGATCAGTAATTTAGCGGCTTCAGATGTTTGTTGCTCCTCTGCTCTTTGTATTGTATTGCATTGTTTGTATTATTGAAAGCAAAATTACCCCAAACTGACATCGTTATCCAGTATGGATCAGGGCTGTTTGTTTGTGATCATCAACGACTTTAGCTGTTTCCACTGCACCTCTGCAGCGGGTAAAATGAATATTGAACACGTCACCATTTTTCTCAGTAAATATATTTGTAAAGGTGCTATTTTCATGAAATTTTCACCAGATGTCGTTAACAACCCATGCAATCCACACATGCAAAGAAATCAAACCATAGATGTCCATAAATTAAGTTATGTGTAATAATGTGAACTGACACAGGGAAAAAGTATTGAACACATGACGAAAGGGAGGTGCAAAAAGGCATGGAAAGCCAAGACACCAGCTGAAATCTATCATTAATTAGAAAGCAATCCTGCCACTTGTCAGTGCAAATTAATATCAGCTGGTTCAGTCCCAAATGATGGCCTATAAAAAGGTGTCTCATTACCAAGGTGTCACACAAGAAGCATCTCATGGGTAAAACCAAAGAGCTGTCTCAAGACCTTCGCAACCTTATTGTTGCAAAGCATACTGATGGTATTGGTTACAGAAGGATTTCTAAACTTCTGAATGTTCCAGTGAGCACTGTTGGGGCCATAATCCGGAAGTGGGAAGATCATTTCACCATAAACTGGCCACGACCAGGTGCTCCTCGCAAGATTTCTGACAGAGGAATGAAAAGAATTATCAGAAGAGTTGTCCAAGAGCCAAGGACCACTTGTGGAGAGCTTCAGAAAGACCTAGAATTAGCAGGTACAATTGTTTCAAAGAAAACAATAAGTAATGCACTCAACCACCATGGCCTGTATGCACGCTCACCAGACACTATTGCTGAAGAAAAAGCATGTTGAAGCATGTTAAAAGTTTGCTGCACAACATTTAGACAAGTCTGTGAAATACTGGGAGAATATAGTCTGGTCAGATGAGACCAAAATTGAACTCTTTGGATGCCATAATACACACCATGTTTGGAGGTGAAATGGCACTGCACATCACCCCAAAAACACCATACCAACAGTGAAGCTTTGAGGTGGGAACATCATGGTGTGGGGCTGTTTTTCAGCATACGGCACTGGCAAACTTCATATAATTGAAGGGAGGATGAATGGAAAAATGTACCGAGACATTCTTGATAAAAATCTGCTGCCATCTACCAGGATGATGAAGATGAAACGAGGGTGGACATTTCAGCAAGACAATGATCCCAAACACACAGCCAAGGAAACTCTCAGTTGGTTTCAGAGAAAGAAAATAAAGCTGCTAGAATGACCCAGCCAATCACCTGACTTGAATCCAATAGAAAATCTGTGGAAAGAACTAAAGATCAGAGTTCACAGAAGAGGCCCACAAAAACTTCAAGATTTGAAGACTGTTTGTGTGGAAGAATGGGCCAAAATCACACCTGAGCAATGTATGCGACTAGTTTCTCCATACAGGAGGCGTCTTGAAGCTGTCGTTACCAACAAAGGCTTTTGTATGAAGTATTAATTTCAGTAAGCGTGTTCAATACTTTTTCCCTGTGTCATTCCATTTTATTACACATAATTTTAATTTCTGAAATTATTTATTTTGGTTTCTTTGCATGTGTGGATTGCATGGGTTGATACCGACATCTGGTGAAAATTTCATGACAATAGCACCTTTAGAAATATATTTACTGAGAAAAATGGTGACGAATTCAATATTTATTTTACCCGCTGTATATGAGGCTGAAAAACAGCGGAATTGTCCTTTAAGTGGAGACATTGGTTGTGGCTTGCCCACCCAGAATGCTCTGCTGCGGCAGACAGACTGATGTGGTCCTGAGACTTTGGTGACAGTGTGGATAGGGTGATGCAGCCTGCAGACCCTGCTGAGGGCCGCAGTGCCCTCTGAGTCATTAAAGCTGATTGGAACATGTTTGTGTTGGAGGGAGATCTGAGCGCAGAGCAGCAGTGCACTCTGGGTAATGATGGAGCGGTTGGAAAACTGTCGCTGCCTGCTGGGAATCACACCGGCAGGCTTTCCAAAGTGCTGCAGGAACCGCAGTCTGCTGCTGGTCTGGAAACGTTTTTTTTGTTTGTTTGTTGAGGTTTGAGCTTCACTGTGTTGAATATAAACCGATTTAAAGAGATATTTAAATCTGTTCTGTTGCAGCTCTGCATGCTGGTCTTTACGTAGTCGTAATTCGTAGTAAATCAAATCTAATTAATCCATATTACATGGAAAAAGTGTAGAGTGGAGGCGGGGCTTCAGGTGTCCAGACAGGTGAAGTGAGAAAGTGAGAGTGATCTCATCATGATGGAGGAGCTGTTTCTGTTTGCTGTCTGACAGATGATGAGGTGAACTTTTCCTTTAGCTGTTGTTGTTGTTGAGTCTCCAGCAGGAAGTGTGTTAAACTCAGAGTTATATTAGACTCTCACAGCTGGACTGAGTGAGTCTGGATCTGTTGCATAACGGCGGGTTTGTGTCTCTTAACATGAAGGAAATACTTCTGTCTGATTGAAAACATTCATTCACACTCAAGAAAGCCATTTCCCATTTCCGTGTTTATTCATATTTAGCACATAGATTATGAGTCGCATACATTTTTTACTCGCACAGCTGTGTCGAGACTCTGAAGCTTGTTCTGGTTAACCACAGGACTCATAGAGAAGAGAAACATCTTGGTGAGCTTCTGGTCAAAGCAATGGTAGTAATGAGTTATCAGTGCCACAGAGGACGATCTATTGTCAAGAAAAACAGATTAAAAGACGTGGTGATGCAATCCCATCAGCACATACACTACCCATAGGCCTTATGAAATAATAGAAGAGCACAGTGATGTGACTTGTTGGTTTGTAGACTCCTGTTTATTAGGCATTTCAGCCGTCACCATCTTGGCTTTCTGGAGCCAGAAGTGACCATATTTGGACAAGAGGTTGGAGCTGTGGAGAAGCTGAGGATGGACAGTCACTCAAAGCAGCTCGCCCTCCAACATGTGTAACTTTGAGCATTAATAAATTGTATTTGGATGACTCATATAAAAATGCAGCCCGCACATTTGTCATGAATATTGGAATTAGCTTTTGAGACCAAAGCCAGACTAAAGTAGTGTTGTCACGATACCAAAATCTTTGTTTCGGTACCCATACCAATATGAATTTCGATACTTTTCAATACTTGTCGGTACTTTTCCTAAGGAAAAGTCCTTTTGGCTACAAACCTTTAGAACAATAAATAGTAGGGGTGTAACGGTACCAAAAAATCGTCCGTTTGGTTGCTCAAATTTTTCACCAAGTTGGTGTTGTCTCGTGTTGTCTCCCTTTGCGAGGCAGACCTTTCTCTTGTCTTTTTTCACGTGCGCCAGCTGCGAATGTTGATACAGGTGTTGTCATACACACCACTTGTGCAATCTGTGCTCCAATAGGAACAAGAAAGGTGTTTTTGTGCATAAATGAGTAAAATAAATTAACTAAATTAATGAACTGAATCAATTTCAAAGTACCGGTATTTTCCAAATGCATAATCCAAAAGTATAGTACCAAGTGGCCATTAGAACTGCAGTTATTTTTCCCCGCAGGTTTCTGCTTGACACTACCATTGAGAAGTTTATAATCTCCTGCTACAAAATTTGAGAATAAGCACAGAGGAAATCAGCAGCAGCTCTCCGCCAGGCGGCCACCTCAGCTGATCACAGCCACTCCACAAAAGTCTTACCATTCCAGCAGAAGCGCTGCAGCGTATCCCAGATGCTAATAAAGATACACGCTTCATCTATTTTTGATGGAGCCGTGGCGCTTTGCTCAGAGCTGAAAGAGCTTTCCTGCTAACAGGCACTCTATGAAATACAGGTACAATATCATTAGAAGGATAAAGGTATTGTTAAGGACCACGTCAATGATCCATGTCGTTATAAGTAGACTTCCAACGGTATTAACTTTGTCTTTAGGCTACAGCACAACAAAGTAGAAAATGATAACAATAAACAATTGGTCTTTATATTATACCGATGACATGCCGATCTTATTGTGCATCCTTAATTTCTTTTTTAGGAGATACTCTGTGAAGAAGGGCAAGTCTTTATTTATATGCAAAGATTTGTACATTAGCAGGCATGTTCTGTAGGACAACGTGGAAGTAAAAGCAGGGTCCTTTTGATTTAAATGTCAAAGTGCAATAAAAATATTTTGTCCCTAAGACAATGAATAATTGTAATAAATAATCACAATCCTGATACTGGTAGAAAAAAATAATTGTTATAATTATTTTGGCCATAATCTCCATCTCTGGTTCTGGTGCACTGCTTGACAACAGCATTAGTCCCCCTGTGGCACTGATTGAGTTGTTTCTTTTATGTTAACCAAGAACATAACCTGGTCGATATCACAATGCCAGACACGTCAGTCAAGTCAGTGGAGTGGGCAGACGTAAATGTCTAGCACCTGGCAATTCTCCCCTGTCGTGCAAGTTTAAGTGTAAATCATTTCATTCATCTTCTTTTGAAATGTAAATAATTCATACAGTGTCTTAAATATACAGTTTTATTCTCTGTTAACATTTATAGTATTTAATGAAATAATAAAAGCATCAATATAACAGCTGATTCATAACTTTTCAAAGGCAGATTTGTTTTTTCAGTTGACTTTACCAACACACACACACACACACACACACACACACACACACACACACACACTCTCTTTCTCCCTCAGTCAGCTGTGTGTCTGCGTGTGGAACAAACGTCTTCACGGCTGCAGATTTATGAGGAAATTCTTCCTCATTTTTTCTGGTTGTAAAAGTTGAACGAGTTTCTCGACTCAGAATGAAGCTTTTATTTTTTATTTGCAGAAGAATTGAGTCATTCCAACATTTACTCATTTATTCCAGCATCCAGCATGTACACTTCATACTGTATTCAATACGTACTCGTCGTACCTTTAAGAAGTGAATGTACTTTTGCTGGTCAAACCTAACAAAGAGAGTCTTGATACATGACTGTGTTAAACTCAGTGGTGGAGAGTAACTAAGTACTGTACTTAACTACAGTTTACAGGTTCTTGTACTTTACCTTAGTATTACCATTTTATGCTACTTGGTATTTACTATCTTTATCTTAGAGGAAAGTATCATACTTTTTACTGCACTACATTTACCTGACAGATTTAGTTACTTCACAGATTCAGATTATTAATACAAAATATAATCAACTAATATATGAGGATGTTATTTAAGAAACATTCCAACAGAGGGTGTGCTTTGACATCATTTGTGGTGCGACAGTGGTGCATTTCATGTGTTGTTTTGTTTATTGTTGATGAGTTGTGTCGTTGTCATGAAGTGTAGTGTAGATGTTGTATAGTTAAAGTGTGGCTGACGTGTTGTTGAAGTGTTGTGTAGTTGACTTGTGGTTGCTGTGTGGTTGACGTGTGGTTGTTGTGTTATTGTTGTGTCGTTGACGTGTGGTTGTTGTGTTATTGTTGTGTCATTGACGTGTGGTTGTGTCCGTCTCTCTGCAGGCCTACGCTCAGTTTGCAGGAGCTCCTCTCAAACTCAGAAAGATGTCAAACCCCTGGAGGAGTCCCAGCGGTGAGACGTCATCTTCACACACCTTAAATTTAGTTTCACTCAGAAACACCTGAAGAAGAAACTTGTTGTTGTTGTTGTTCATGTTGTTTGTTTCTTCTTTCACAGGATCGCTTCCTACTCTGAAGACCAATCAGAAAGAGACTCTCTCCAGACCCTCTGACATCATCATCCACCTCAGAAAACAGGTAACCACCTCCCTCCCAGCATGCATCAGGGCTGACACACACCACAGTGTATCGTTAATCCTTTAGTCAAACTGCTGATGAATAAAAATCAGATTTCAATAATCAATTTATTATTATAGATATTTATGGATCTTATTTATGAACTAATCAGATGGGGAAAAAATATAATTTTGAATTATTACATGTCACAATTTTCTATTGTTATTTTTTTAAGTAAAATTGAGTCACACAGACTGTGGTGATGTCATGTTTCGTACGTGCAGAAATGATGTCACACATGAACACACAGTTAGTCGTGTGTGTGTGTGTGTGTGTGTGTGTGTGTGTGTGTGTGTGTGTGTGTGTGTGTGTGTGTGTGTGTGTGTGTGTGTGTGTGTGTGTGTGCGCGTGAGCTGTGCAGCCGACTGGAAAAACTCATTTAACAACAGGAAGCTGCAGCCAGAGACACATTCCTACAGAGCTGATAGTTCTCATAAAGCTCAGCTGTAAACTGAACTACTACGACTGCACTACAGAACAGAACTCTGATGGATGTCTCAACATATTACATACAGAATATGAACAGTGAACAGTGGCTTCAGAAAGTTTTTGGACCCCTGCACTTTTTGCACACATTATCGTTATTTAGATTATTTTTTTTCTCAGTAACTCATAATGACAAAGTGAAGACATGTTAAATTAAGAATCAGTTCCAAATAGTCTGATCATCAGAGTGGTGTCCCTCTGAGCTCATCAGTTCCTTTTATCAGTGCCAGAATGTTTTTGTGCCTAAAGCAAAAAACACTTTTCTGGCCATTATTCAGTGTCATATCTCAGGAACAGAAGGGGAAATATTTGGTCAGATACTGAATTGGTGACTCTAATTTTGCCCACTTTGAAACTCTGCTGATTGTATCGATCTTTTGTGCTGTCGGGGGAAGACGCATGTGAACCATCCATGTTGTCACAGACATGGATGTAAACTTTAAGTGCAACTGGACTGGTGAGCAGAAGCATGCAGCCACCGGGCAGTAATTCTAGTTTCCGATAGTTGCACATTACAAAACCGTGATATCAAACTCGTGCGTCTACGCTGCTGGAAACCTGCTACAAGAGGGAGTTATGATGGAGAGGAAGAAACGGGCCCCAGCGTAGCTTCATTTCAAGAAAAATAAAGAAGATATACTTTATTAATCCCCAAGGGGAAATTAATTTTTACACAGGCCAGAAATACACACACATGCACAAACAGGACCTATACATGCATCAAATGCAGAGATGTCAGAGTGAGGGGTTGCTTTGGACAGGCGCCCTGAGCAGCTGAAGGTTCAGTGCCTTGCTCAAGGGGCCGAACTGGCACCATACAGTGATTGAACCGGTGACCCTCCAATTCCCAAGCCATATCCCTATGGACTGAGCTCCTGCCGCCCCCAAGAGAGATGACAGCAGCAGTTTGTAATGTCTGTAAAATGATCATTTCAAGTGAGGGTGGAAACAGCAGTCCTGTGCCGAAACATCTTTCAACGCAACATGGGCTGAAATTCCAGGAACGTCATGTGTTTCACATTGTACGCACGAGTGCCACTGCTTCCCGACTGAGCAGCACATCCATTACAGCTATGTTACGCAAACATTAGCACCACGCAGGCATGCTGAGCAGATTTTTTCTTTGACCAAGAAAACCTAAATGAAGACAAATGCAGTACAAATCAGGGTTTACACTAGACTTTTTTTTGACAGCCAGTATAGCTGTTAATACTCCAGAATCCCGGCCATATAGAACAACGACCAGACATGTGTTTTAAATAGACATGTAACAGCCTACATTTAAACAGCCATAAAACACTTCAAATTGAACAACTTGAAAATAAGCTAAGTGAAGCCTGTTGAACAGAGCGACTGATCAGTGGCAGAGGCAGAGGAGGAAAAGGACTGTGTGCAAAGCCTCACCATAGATCACCTAGTCTGCTACCCACCATCTTCTGTTGAAGGTTTTCTGGGAGAACGTGATCTGTGATGCCATCACCTAACTGCACCGAGCACGCTGAGAGAAAAACTTTGACTGCCGTGAATGTGGCGTATGCTCTGAAGAGGCAGGGGCGCACTCTTTATGATGCCCATGGATAAACAGATCCTGTTGGTCATTAATATCCCAAAATCTGGTCTAGTATAAGTTTATATTTCAGTTGTCATGGCGACATATCTTATAGATCACATGTTAATAGGCTATTTAGTATGATATTAATAAATATATTTATTTATGTGGCATATTTCCCACTGGTCATTTCCTCATTCATTTTTTCATCTGCCAGACAAGCACATGTGATACTGGCCAGAAGTCTGACGTAAACTCTGGTACAAATGTTCTTTATTTCATGCCTCATAGAGTATGAGCGAAGGAAGTGTCTTGCTGTGTTGAGGCTGAAAGCCTGTGCAGACCTACTTTTTTTCCACGTAGAAAATAGATCAGGAATCAGTAAGACAGTCGATTAAAAAAATCAGGCCGATAAGCAGAATCAATGATGGCTTTGATATCTATAAAATCTTTTAAGTTCCCGTCCCACCATTTACATCAGTATTTAGACCCTTCGCTGTGTCAGTGTATCCTGCATGCTTTAATGATCCCTGAGAAGTGACTAGGACTTGACTGGAGTCAACCTGTGGCAAACTGAATTGATTGAACATAGTTTAGAAAGACACACTGCATGTCAGGACAGACCTCAAGCCGTTCTTTCTTTATTGGATCCCCATTAGCACCAGCATAAGCACTGGCTACTCCTCCTGGGGTCCAGACACATACAGTCACGGACACAATATCACGGACGAACAGCAAACAAAATTCCTCATCTTGTTGTTTTAACATCAAGTAAAGAAAACCTTCGCCAACTGGCCTTGAATTATATATTTAGCCACCAACCCCGAGGCATTCGCAGGCCAGACAAGATACTTAATCCCGCCAGTGTGTCGTGGGTCTGCCCCGGGGCTTCCTATCAGTGGGATGTACCCTGAACACCTCTAACGGAAGGCGCCCAGGATGCATCCTGATCAGGTGCCTGAACCACCTCAGCTGACCCCTTTCGATGCCAAGGAGCAGCAGCTCTACTCCGAGCTCCCTCCAGATATCCGAGTTCCTTACCTGAACTCTAAGGCTGAGCCCGGCCACCCTTGGGAAGAAACTCATTTCAGCTGTTTGTATCAGCAACCTCAGGTCATGAGGTCCCAGAAAATTTTGAACTAGTCCGTAGTCGTGATTGATAATACACTGGCAGTGGCTCTGTACACAGCTGTTTTCTGTGTCATGTATGTTTTCACTTTAGGCAGCCTGATAATAACGTTGAACAAACTGAAAGAATAACCTTTCACATAATATCCTTGAATCTCTGCCTCACTGGTAGCCAGCCATGGATGATAATAATAATAATGAAATTGCGGTGAGGCGTAGATCAGGACATGGTATAAAACTATTTTTGAAGTTTTGAGTGTTCCCAGGAGCACAGTGACCTAACTGTGAAATATAAGAAGTGTGGAACCACCAGGACTCTTCCCAGAGTTGGCCGTCTGGCATTTCTGAGTAACCAGGAAAGAAAAGGCTCAGCCAGGAAGAACCCAACAGTCAATTTATAGGAGGTTCAGAGGGACGACCGTCTCAGCAGGACTCCAACTCTTGAGTCTTCATGGCAGAGTGGCTAGAGGGAAGTTTGTAGAGCGGATCAGATTTTATCCAGTAAATAATACGATTTTCCAATCATACAGAATCTGTGTCACCATGTCCATCCTCTGTTTTCTTACTGAGAGCTGAACAGAGCTTTGTGAGTTAGTCAGGACCTGTTCAGACCTTTATGTTCATGTCTTTCTCTCAGAAATCTGTTCTGCATTTGTAGAGGAAGAAACAAGGTGTGAGAGATGAGTCTGTAACACCCGGCTCCCTGTGTTTGAGTCTTTCCTTCATGACCTTCAGCTGCAGCTTCCCTTCATCTCTGAGCCTCCGCCTGCGTTCAGCAGCTAACAGGCAGCTGGAACACATTACCCAGCATGGTCGGTGCCTCCACGCTGCGGTAGGTTAGTCAGAAACCACAACGACAGGAGAGCTGCTGAAGAAGCTCAGAGGAGAAAACTGCTGGCTTCACATTTAACTCCCATTAATTCACACTTCACACTTCTTCTGTTTCTGAGGATTCTTCTTTTCCAGTCAAACTTCAGTCAGCTCTCAGCTGAACTTGATCAACCTGCACTTTTATTCAGGGAGAATCTTAAAAACAGACCAGATTCCTGCTTCTCAGAGGATGAATTCTCATGACTTTGGGCACCATTTCACATTCCCTCTGGCGTTTCCTGGTGAAAGTTTTCAACTTGCTCAATAAAAGCCTGAGTGGAAGCACCAAAAATGTCAGAGAAATCTCTCAATAAAAAGTTTATACCCTTGAGGTGACTGTTAGTGCTATGGAAACGGATTTAGTGAATAAATGAGGACCTCAAGACGATCATGATGCCCCGTCTCTGCAAGCTTTTTCTGTTAACTCTGGAGACTTTTAACACACATGTATGCAGACAGGGCTGTTAGCACAACTCCTCCAAAAGCACATATTAATTGTTCAAAACTCTGTTTCTGTTGTCCTGTGTGTGCTCTCCATTATCATACATCCATTGTTTTCCTTTGTATGAGGTTTTTTTAAATTGTGTTCTTTTAATTATGTCGCATCATCTTCTGCAGTGGCACCTGACTGGAGAGTTAGTTTCAACTACAATAACCTTATATTTGTGTATATTTATGCATATTTTAAACATAATGCCTCCGACTGTGGCTATCACTGGTGCAGATGCATTGAAATACTAAAATCTAACTTTAATTTCAATTCCATGTTTTGATTTCATTATTGCTTCACAGAAAATGAACCCTGTGACCTTTCCTCTGACACTTGTAGTCTAATAGGACTAAATGTGCACAATGTACAGCTGCACTTTGGCTCCGTCACAGTTTAAATGTCTGCTGAAACATTTCAGAAGCTCCTGATGAGGGAAAACTAGGGACTGCTGCACTGGGTTAAGGCTCTGTGTAGTTTGTTGTAAAAAACAATCTTGCTTTTCAAGGATGGGGCAAATAATATAAAGATAAAAAACAACGACCGGCCTGACAGTCAACATGTTCAGGGTCACCTTCACCCTGTTGAAGAGCCTCTAGTCTAAACACGTTGGTTTATCCATGTGTTAATAAAGGATTTTTAACTACAGTCAGAGTGCGTCGGATGCATTTTTGGACTGCCTGCCTGTACTGTGGACTTTTACACTGAGTGAGCTGACGAGTTGTTGTTTTAGAAGCTCCTGTTCTTCAGTAGAGACACTTTGAGTTTAGACGTGGTGTGAACTGGTTCCTTTAAAGCACACTGACACCTTCACTCAGGTATCTCTGTCAGCTCAGGAACATTCAACCTTTTATTGAAGTTTTGATCACCTGCTGCAACATGTGACAGCAGGAGCAGCAGGTCTGTGTGTTCTCCTGTTGCTGTGTTTTGTTTACGCGTCAGGAGGTTTTAAAAATCTGATGTGTGTTTTCCAGAAATACAACGCAGACTACGATCTGTCGGCCAAGGAGGGAGCTGACAGTCTGGCCTTCATCTCTCTGCTGGAGGAGAAACTCAAACCTGCTCTGGTGAGAAACAGACACACTCGTTGATCCATGAAACATGAATTTATTAACAGAAACAGAAACTCTGCTGCGCACATGTTGAGGATGGATTTTGTCCATCGTAGATCTACACGTTCTGGATCGAGCCAAAGAACTACGTGGATGTGACTCGCCGCTGGTACGCAGAGCACATGCCTTTCCCTCTGAACTTCTTCCTGCCGGGGCGGATGCAACGTAGTCAGCTGGAAAAACTGCGACTGTTGCGCGGAGACGAGAGCCTGGAGTCCGGAGAGGAGCTGGAGAAGGAGGTGAGGACGCGGCAGGAAAGTTCACCTCTCGAGTGTGTTTGTAAGAGTTTCCATCCTGGATTTATGCAGCGACCTGAGAAACATTTAAGTGCTGAAAATTAAACCGTCTTGAGACTTAGTGAGTCGTTGTGTCTGAGAAGCACTTGTTCCTTTGTGTTTGTCTGAGTTTCTTGAGACGGAAACAATGTGACTTTAATCTGCTGCAGTAACATCATCAACATGCAGCAGCTCAACATTTTTCCAGCTCGTTCAGGGATCTCCATGTTTCCATGTGTTCAGGCTCCTTGAAGTGGTTTGGAGCGATTTACAGTGAAAGGAAAAATGTTTCTGTAGGAAAACTGCAGTTATGGAACGAGTGTGGAAACAGGTCAGAGGTCAGAGGAAGGTGGTTAAAGAACAATTTGTTCCTGTCAGCATGAAAACTTTACAGGAATGAAGAAAAAGTCAAGTTGGCATTGATGTGTGTGCTGAAATGTTTCTGTCCATGGTGACTTAGTTTTAAACACTTTGAGCTCAGAAAAAATGAAACAGTTTTCAGCTGCTCCTCCAGAAGCGAAGCAGAAACCAGCTGTGGAACTAATCAGGTTAAAGGAAACATCCAGTGATGGATGATGTCAGTGAAGTGGTCCCTTTAACAGCTACTGAATCACAGATTGTTATGACGTTATGAGGATTCTCTTTCATGTGTTTGGTGACTTTTCTCTCTTTGCTGCCATCAGGATGAGTAATCCACCACACCAACCTTCAGTCTCTGAAGGGATACATTCCCAAAATTAAGGAGCTGTGTCAACCTAAGCTTTTTATCGTATTTGTTTTATTCTTTTTCAATGCGAGTGCTGCGTATTTACACTAAGAGTGTGAATTCTGTGCTGAGTGCTGCATGTTTGGTGTCATAAGAGTTGAAAAATGTTTAACTTTGGGTAAATGCTGCACTCGTCACTGTCACTTTTTACCCAGCTGTCCAATCAGAGTGGAGGAGGGGTGGGACTATAAACCAACCACAAAGACCCCTTTTTTACCCCTTTATCACCAAAATTTGCATGTGTACACGGGTTCATTACACACAAGAAAACCTGGTAAAAATAAGCTATAGACTCCTTCCCCCTTCTCTACCCAGTAGATAAGAGTTATGTGTTGTTTTCTTTCTAGTATGTCACGTTCAATGTCACAGACGGGCCTGAATACAGGTTAGTAAACGGTGAAAAGCAGTATGTAGGCCTGTGTGTTCGAGCGCTGCTTTGGCAGAGATGGATGGTAGTTCGTGGTGATGCATCATTGCAGCTTGCCAGTAAAGGGGCTGGATGTTGTGTTTCCACCTGTGCTGATCGAAGCTGACAAATTGTAACCCTTCCCATTATATACAAAAGCCAGATGTTTGCAGGTGTTAGGCCCTGAATCCACAGAGAGCGTTCAGTTTGTTGGGCACAGGGAAGCAAAGATCTGTGTGGGTGCATGAGACCCTAAAAATGAGGGTGGATCATGGCGAGCACCACCAGTTGGTCCAGGAGCTTCGCCTCCATGATGGCTGTTTCAAGTACTGCACTTATATGCTTCCACACCTGCTGTTTTCCATTGAGATCGTAGTAACTACAGTTTGTAAGGCCGTATAGCTCTGGGTATCCAACTGTAAACTTGCTGTCATGACCACGACAAAAGGCCCACCTCTCTTTTTCAAGGACTCAAGGAGTTCAATCAATTTCAATCAATCAATTTTATTTATAAAGCCCAATATCACAAATCACAATCTGCCTCAGTTCAGAGTGCTCCCAGAAAAATGTCACGCTCCCAGAGCACAGAAACAGCGAGCAAAAAGCTTCATTCTCATCAAAAAGAATTACAGAAAGCCACCTTCGGCTGCTAAAACGCTTTCTGCGTGATCAAGGCCTGAGTGGGTTGATTTGTGCAGTGGGGAAGAGGCTCAACTATCACATCGCTGAACAACAAAAACAGTGGAGGAGAAATTGATACTGAACCCACACAGACCAGCGGCCCATCCTCTCTCCCTTCGTGCCTCAGCCTTCATCCAGAGCAAGTACTCTACCTTGTGTCAACATTTTTACGTCCAAGGATATTCTTCATCATAGCAACCAGACACACTCACAGCCTCTCATCTGAAAATATGCTGCTCCTCCAAAGCACTCTCAAGCACTTCCAGCTGGGTGTTTCCTGAGGAGCGACTGGCATTTTCAGCTGGGTAAAAAAAAAAAAAACACTTTGGTGGACACAAAACACGCAGCAGCAGGATTTTCATGGTATTAGTTGTAAACTAGTACAGTGCCATTCAATACTTGCCTGTTAGGAATAGGCTGATTGCTCGGCCTCCAGTATTGCTTGCTTCCTGAGCAAAACGTACCTGCCAAGTGTGAAGTCGATCGGATGAACAGTTGTTGAGAAACTTGATAGACTGACAGACAAATAGGGAGAGCCCTTTTGTTTTAATTAGATGTTGACAGCAGAGCAGTAGTTCACAAACCTTCTAAAACCACAGTAGTGCTTTCTTGTCATGAACGTCCGTGCCTCAGTGTTGGGATAATTAGCTGCCTCTCTTCATGGAAAGCAGTACGTAGTTATGTTTTCATTGTCCAGTCTCATTTGATTTGTTGTGGGCGTCTCACACAGTAGAAGTAAAAAAAGTTTACCAAAGTTGCCACTGGGCCAAATGTTACTTCATTCCCTAGCAGGAGGATTGTGTCTCTCTTTGACACTTGCACTACTCTCTGTTTATAAGGAAAAAAACAACAAAAACGGAACAGATCCTTCAGCATTATTGTTTGTTCCGCTGCACTGAATTCACACCGAACCATGACTCCTGTGTACCATTACGTCTCTCTATAGATTTCTATTGAAGACAAACATTAAAATGTTGTTGTGTTTTTCAGTTGTACCGTGATGCTGCAGAGTGCATGAACCTGCTCTCCCAACGACTCGGCTCACACAAGTTCTTCTTTGGGGACTCGTAAGTTCATCCAGTTTATAATGAAGAAGAGGTAAAACATGTTGAAGGTTCTCATTCATCCAGCAGATTTTTTAAATGTCAGGTTTTAGTTGGACTCACACAGTAATGTCACTCTAACGACCATCACACGATAGTTCACAGAAGAGGCTTTTTGAATGAAATGTCCAGGTTGTCTTTGACTCAGCACCTTTTTATATTTAAGAGATATCTAGTCTAACAGACCATAAAACAATATAAAACTGAACCTTCTGTGACTCTGCAGGCCCTCGTCTCTGGACGCCTACGTGTTCGGCCACTTGGCGCCCATCCTGAAGTCCAAACTGCCCAATGGGAAACTGCAGCAGCATCTGAAGTCTCTGGACAACCTGTGCAACTTCTGCAGCAACATCCTACTGCTCTACTTCCCCCGAGATGGCAGAGGTGAGACCACACACCTGACTGCAGACCAGCTGAACTTCACTCCAACATGTTCTCATCGTTTACTTCCATGAGGTTTATATGACATCACTGAATGACATCATATCAACAGATTGTCTCATTGTTTGTTTGAAGGAGGGAAACTGTGTGAAAAGATTACTGAGCTTATGAAGTGTTTATAGACCCTTTTAGTCTGTAAACGATGATGTACGTGAGGGTGTGCACACAGTTTGGCAACCTAAGTGTCGGAAAGTGAGAATTCTTGTCAAGTGGTGCAGGTGCATTAACCACCGAAGATCACAAGTGCTACCTAAACAAATAGACGTCAACAAGTGGTGACCGACTTCCAGGTCCGTGTGCTGTTAGTGAGTGTGTAGAAGACATAAGTTAGTGGCTCAATATTCAGTCACCAGGTAGATGCATGTATTTGGTGGAGTAAACTAACGATACTGTGTACACCAGATGTTTACAGTACATTATGAGGTTGTGTACAGAATGTCGGAATATGAATTCTGCTTCTGTTTTACTGTAACGGTGCAAACACACCAAACCGACATCAAAGAACTAGCGGCATCGAAAGCCAACTGTTGCGTCGCCTCGTGTGTCAGTTGCATTTGAACACACTACACGGACTACATCCAACGGCCAAGTAGCACTTATGTTCTGCGTATGCGTGAAAGAGAGCGGAGTGAGAGAGTGGTACATCCTGTCAGCCGAGGCGTTTCCTATCTGTGCAGCCGAGCACCGCAGCACCTCCACGGACTATTACATCCAGACGGTCCCGGTGTTTCCTCCGCAGGCTCCACTTCACTCAGCTGCCCGATAAACCCGCTGCCTCTTCAGCTGAGTGAAGTGGAGTTTGAATCTAAACGGCCAATTCAGCATGTTCAATCAGCCGAAAAGCCGCCGACACCGAAGTGCAGACGGTGCAGGACACACCGCAAAAACTAGGACAACAGACGCTCACCGCCGGCCCGACTTTGGACTGTCGGCTTAGTGTGTCAGGGCCTTAACACCAGAATTTTTGAATGAGAATATTAAACGTTTCACTGAAATCCTCCATGTTGTCTTTCAGAGAGCTACAGTCAGAAAACGTCCTCTGCGACACATTCTGAAGGCGGAGACTTTGACAATGTCCCCAACAAGCGCAGGAAGCAGCTGCTGTCAGCTCTGGTGGCTCTGGGCGCCATGCTGAGCTACGCCCTGCTGACCGGCATTGTGTCCATCCAACACATCCAGCAGGAGGCACTTGAGGAGCCGCCCGACCTGCAACCTATGGGATCTCACGAAGAGGACGAGGGAGACGGCTGAGGAGATGCAGCGTCCACACAGAGGCATCATGGGACTTTATGGACGGAAGTAAATGTTAAAGGAAGTAATTAGTAGTATCTCACCCTGAAGAGTTTTACTGTCACCAAAGAAAAGTGTCGGTATTATTAAAACAAATAAGAGTCATCAACACGTCCAGGAGCCTTTCAGTGGACAGGAAGTGGACGTTGGTGGTTTATGTACAGAAATTAATTAAAAGATAATTCTCTGGATATTTCATGTGAGTTACATTTTTTTTTTTTTTTTTTTTTTTTTTAACTTTTTTTAAACTAACTGATCTTTTAAGAAGAAACATGGATTGGCCTTTTCCTTAAAAATAAATTAATTATGATTTGGTTTTTATGTTTTTTTTTTTATTAAAGAAATTCTCTGAAAATAAATAAAATATTTAAAATAAAACTAGATTAAAGTATTTCATCGACGTAGTATACATATAAATCAGTATTTCTATGTTTTTCTTTACATATCTATATGTATGTAGATAGATAGATAGATAGATAGATAGATAGATAGATAGATAGATGGCAACAAATCAGGATGGTGATGTAATGTGTGATTAGATATAATGTCAGAGAAGACATCCATGATATCAGTCTGATAATACCTGGACATCAGGGAACTAAAGGGAAACTAAATTGAGTGTGGGACATTTGGGAACCAAAATGACAGTGGGGCACTGAGGAACTAAAATGATTACATGTGTTTAGAAACTGAAACAAGCTGGGGATGCTCAGGAACTAAAATGAAAGTTCAAGGTGTTTGGGAACTAAAATTAATGTTGGCTATTTAGGAAATGATTCTGGGACTTTTTGTATCTGAAATAAGTGCAGGGCCTTGGACAGGATAAGGATTGCGAGTTTGGAGACTAAAATGAGTATGAGGCATTCAGGAGCTAAAATGACTATGGGGCTTTTGGGAACTACAATGAGTAAAGCATTGCAGGAACTATAATGAGCATGAAGCATCAGGAACTAAATGAATGTGGGCCGTTAAGGAAATGATTGTAGGACGCTTGGTAATTAAAATGAGTACAAGGCCTTTGGGAACTGAAATAAGTATGGACATATGGGAACTACAATGACGATAGGGCGTTCAGGAATTAAAATGAGTATCAAGTGTTCAGGAACTAAAATGACTGGGGTGTTTGGGAACTAAAATGAGTGCAGGGCTTTGCAGAACTATAATGAGCATGGGGAATATAGGAACTAAATAAATGTGGGCCATTAATGGAATAATTGTAGGACGCTTGGTTACTGAAATGAGTAAGGGGCGTTTGGGAACTACAGTGAGTTTGGGGTGTTCAGGAACTAAAATAACTATGGGGCGTTTGGGAACTAAAATGAGTAAAGGACGTTCGGGAACTAAAATGAGTAAGGGACGTTTTGGAACTGAACTGAGTGCAGGGTTTCCAGTAACAGAAATGAGCGTCGGGCATTTAGGAACTTCAGGAATCTTGTGTAGTGTGTTGTGTAAGACGCCCAGTGCAGAATCTGGGACACGTCTATGCCAAGTTTGGTAATTGTTACGAAGCAGAAAAGCTGCCTGGGGGCCCCAGCTGGGGTTAAGGGCCTTACTTAAGGGCCCCTCAGTGGTGGTAAAGGAAGGAGGGGGAGATATTTCTTCACTCAGATTGATGGTGCTGGTCCAGGACATTGTTCCAACCTCACTTCTTCAAACTTATTATCACCACAATTATCAAATTATCACAAAGTAACTAACAGACAGGAAACGTGGCGCTGGTAGTCGTTCAGCGGGGGGCACTGGGTAGGTTTTCTCTTTGGAGGGAGATCAGGTACAGTAGGGGGTTAATCCACTCCTGACATCATGAGTCTTACATAAACTGGAAAAACGAACAAGAGAACAATGAAACAGCAGAGGACGACAACATGCACATGTTTTTTGACTTCAGCCCTCTCTCTCTCTCGTCTCCACCCGCCCTGACCGGGTCCGGACCCCGGGGACTTACAGCTGCACATGACGCCATCACACAGGAATCTGCCCTGGCTCCTGTTCACCCCGCTGTGCGTTCATGTGTGTGTGTGTCAGCAGCCGGGTTTAACGAGCTGATCTGGAAGCAGTTTGTGGAGTTGAATTCGTAGTCCTCTGGACCGAGAACCTCGAACACAATCTGAACCCAAACACTGCGAGGACTCCGGTTCAGTGTGACTGTCTCTGCTCTTTTTACTCTACACACACTTCACTTTCACACTCCGACGGGAGGAGGAAAAAGAAGTCAGACTGCTGCCATCGGAGGGTGGAGGTGGAGTTTCCTCCCTCCCCTCACCTGCTGTTAAATGCAGGTTTCCATGGCAACACTCCAGAGGCAGAAACAAACAGTCCCAAAGTGTGAGAGGAGGCCTGCAGAGAGAACCACAGCAGAAACACTCATTTCATCACAGTTTGGATCTGTTCCCCCAAAACACTCCCAGGTTACATCTTTTACTGTAGCAGACAAGACAACAGCGCCCAGCTCACACCAGGAGTGCTAACAGCAGCAGGGCCGGATGGTAACAAAGGCGCAGACCCCAGGGGCCCCGAAAGCCCCGGGGTCACTGAGACTGTGAATCCAAATTCCTCAAGCAGAGCTCCACCATTGTCAGGCATTTGCTACCCACCACCAACCAAACTCTGGACACATTTCTTAGTATTTTAGGAAAAAGAGACAAAAATTTAACCATTTATTATATTTTTTTAATGCATTTATTTCTAGACATAATCAGCTGGTGTCAGGTATGTAGTCCCGGTGCAGACTCCTAAATTACTGTTTCCTTTCCTAAAACAGGTGAATTTTTTTTAACTTTGCACAGCAGCTTACAAATGATTGGAATCTGATCTAAAAAACAAAAATGTTAAAACATAAAAAAGGCATGATGTGGGTGTGATCAATAGTAGCTACGGCCCTGTGTTAAAATAAACGGTTTTCAATGGATCCTTGTATGAAGTGCTCACACATGACAGACTCGACCTGCTGTCACTTCCAACAGCTGTGAGGGTGAGCAAAGAGCACCTGTAGAGTCATCTCTGGGGGATTCTTTGCCCTGAGTTGAGACTCCAGGCAGTATCTGCCTCTCTGGTTGTGTTCACGCGCAACACAGATCATGTTTTGCTCTTTGTTTTACAACTTTGATCGATCCAAAACTGAAACTGGTTCTCACAAAGATGTAATACCAGGACCACACTCTCAGCCTGCAGTTAAGGGCTCTCACAGTCTGGTTCTGGACCTGCTGTTCGGTCACTGGAGGACTGAAAGCAGGTCCAGAACAAAAGCTGAATGGACAGAGAGACTCTCAGCCAGCTCCTGACCCCTGCCCTGCTGCTGGTAACTATGGAGACTGACTGATGTTTACTGCAGCACAAAGCGTCAGTCAGGCCACTTTTAAATGTTACTGTTGATCACTTATGTTCAGTTATTTTTCAAACTGTCTAAACATAATCCAGTTTCATTTGTCTAATCACAGAATACATAATTAATACTCACACCTGTACTCTCTTAAATACAGGTAATGATTTTAATAGATTAACTTCAATTTACCTTTTATGTATATAGGCATGAAGAGAAGTTCTTGCTTCTTGTTTTGGAGAAGAAGAGACCTTTGTTGATAGACTATTGGCTCCTGGTAAAAACCCTCTGAACGTCAGGATCTTAAGTTATCAGAGATTAACGTGAGCACACATTAGCAGGTGCTCAGCTCGCAGCCTGTCTCTGACCAGCTAAACAGCGTCTGACAGACACTAACATGAAACTGCTTGAGGGCGGCACAGTGGTGCAGTGGTTACAATGTTGCCTCACAGCAAGAGGGATCGGAGTTTGGATCCACCAGCTGGCCGGGCCCTTCTGTGCGGAGTTTGCATGTTCTCCCTGTGTCAGCTTGGGTTTCCTCCAGGTGCTCCAGCTTCCTCCCACAGTCCAAAGACATGCAGGTTAACTGGTGACTCTAAATTGTCTGTAGGTGTGAATGTGAGTGTGAATGGTTGTCTGTCTCTACAGCTCCTTTTACACTGCCAGATTTTTGGCGAGTGTTGGGCCGTTTTGCCGGCAAGCTGCAAGCGTTTATACGCACAGAGCTGGAATGGCAAGTTGATCCAAGGCGCCCAATTTTCCGCCTCGTGGGGTAGACATACTGGTGGAACCTTTTTTAGTTTAAACAGACCGAGGCGGCCTTCTGCAACAGGAGGGGCTGTTGAAGACTTGTGGGAGGAGCTGTTGATGACGCCGCACGTGCGAGCCACTGGCGGTGGATAAACAGGAAACAGCTGATAGCAGGAATTAGCGAGCAGCTAGTAGCAAGAGGAAAACACAAACCTGACAGACACTGTAAAGATGAGCAACTGGGGAGACAAGGAATTGCGCATCCTCCGTGTCCTCGCAAACAAAGAGGCCATTAACCATCAGATGACGGGAACAGTGAAGGACGGGCCGACTTACGAGAGAATCGCTGAAGGACTGACCAGCTGCAGCTTCCCTCCCACGTCACTGTTTACGTCACACACTGAGCTACACGTTTTGTTACTTGCTCACGCCCCCCATTGCCCCGAAAAAGGTGCATTCTGTATAAACAAAAGTAGGTAGGCGGCATTTTGCTGCACTCACTGATTTTGTTTTTATACTGCCAATGCTGAAAAAGACTGATTGGACTTTCCTGCAAATTTGCACAATTCTTAAAAAAGGGCTTGTGTGTCAGCCCTGTGATAGTCTGGTGACCTGTCCAGGGTGAACCCTGCCTCTCGCCCAGTGACAGCTGGGTGGGCTCCAGCCCCCCGCGACCTCTAACAGGACAAAGGGTTACGGAAAATGAATTAATGCCTTCTTCAGTATTTTTGTTTTGGAGAGGAAGAGAATTCTGCTGATAATTCAGCTCCTAGTAAAAACCTCCTGAACAATGAACCCTGAAGAAGTTCTAACCAGAAGTTTCAGCTGGTTGCAATCAACAATCCTCAACACTAGATGCCACTAATTCCCCTGAATCTGACATAACTGAACCCTGAAGTTAGTGAAACACCAACTTTGTATAAGAAAAACACCCAAAAAAACAGATATTTTGTTGAATATATTATATTATTTTAAAAAGTGCTTTAAAATAAAACTAAACACATTTAAAACATGAGAATGAACCAAAGTAAAATGTCATTAAGTCTCACTGAAGTTTAGTTTAGTTTAGTTTATTAGGATCTCCATTAGCTTCTGGAAAAAGAGCTCCTGGTAATACAATAATTAAGATATGTGCTTTCCATGATCTCATTTGGTAAGTAACCTCCAGTTTGGGGCTAAATTTTACCCTGATTACCTGATTATGCTCCATTATTATAAGACCAAGTATTTACATAATACTATACACTCACATTTACAGTTCCCAGGAAAAACAACATTTCAACCATGCATGAAGTTCATTACAGTGTATGAATCATATTCCTTGTTGTCTCCTTTGGAAAACATGAAAACGTGATTAGAAAACAATCCGCACTACGAACAAAGACAGACCCTTCACATCCTGACACACGACACAGTCAAACTTACCTTTGATATTAATTCATTTGGCTCTGACAACTTTACTTTTGCCTGTTTAATGGATGAAGTCTTTGTCAAAAGGTGCTGCATAAGAATTTTAAATCTAAAAGAAGATAAGAAACGAGAATTACAGTGACTCAGACAGCCTGGTATCATCTTCACAATATGGGCTTGATTACATTTTGACTTCTGAATCAGTTGAGATCTACAGTAAGTCATTAATTTGAGACACTAATTGATTTTATTTAGTCATAATTTTGATTTACAAAATCAGCATTAACTTAGTTCTGATTATTTTTTAAATATAGGCTAATTTTTAATCATTTTTCAGTGTTTCCAAACTCACTGGTATCTTAAGACCCCATAACTAAAAGAGCTGAACAGTAATAAATCGTGTCCATCATCGTGTGTCAGTAAACCTCAGCTGAGTCTCTCCTCACTGGCGCGCTTTATGCTAATCACCTCCAGTCCCTGCGCGCACGAGCCGTTTGGAGAGCTGAGCGCGCGCCAGCAGTTTCCAGCTGCGCTCGTGAACCCGTCAGTTTCTCCTCCGGTCGGTGCGTCGGTTCTCTCCGGCTCCGGGTCTCGTCTCCTCCCCGCTCTGCTCAGCAGTATATCGGCCTGTGTGCAGTTTACTCCCCGGCCCTCCTGCCTCCTCCTCCGGACTGAAACTCTCCGCAGCTCCGGCTCTGACCTCCGGATCCTGCCGCTGCTCGGTCCGCTCGGTTCTTCCGCTTCTCCGTCAGAAGTTCCTGCTTTAAGTTTGTTCTCTCGTGTCGGTCGGTGTGCCTCCGGTTCCCCCGCTGACAGCTGCTGCAGCTCCGGTACTAACCGTCACTTTGGACCCGGTTCTCCTCCATCTGCTCCCTTGTTCCCTTTTAAAGTTTCCAGACCCGGTTCTCCGGTCCTGTTGGGTCGGTCGCCTTCCTCCCGGTCCTGTTCCCACGGTAACGGTTGCAGACATGGGCTGGAGTGTCCCGGTTCTGCTGTCAGTCCTCTGTATTGGACTCACGACGGGAGTACCGGACGGACCGGACGTTCAAGGTAACAAAACCCAAACGCTGCTTCAGTGACTAAAAATCTGATTTAAACTAAAGACGCTGATTAATAGAATAAGTTCAGTTATTAATCTCAATCTGTTTAATTTTATTCTAAATTCCTCTACAAGTCATCCTGATGTTTAGGTGGTGCACATAAATCTGAGACCTGATCAGTTCTGAATAAATATTGATCTGTGGGGTTATTCATGGCGGAGCTGACTGACTCATAATGATAGATGACAATGAGGGAGATAATGATGTCACACGCTTCACTGTAAAAACAGGGAGAATTAATTTATTTCACCTCGTTTTTCTCAGTAAAGCTCAACACAGAAACTGACTCCAGAGCAGCTGTGTGTGTCTGCAGGTACAGACCAGCTTATGTCAACTCCGTTCAGTTCAATTTTATTTATAAAGCCCAATATCACAAATACAATTTGCCTCACAGGGCTTTACAGCACACGACATCCCTCTGTCCTTTGGACCCTCACAGCAGATATAAGGAAAAACTCCCCAAAAAAACCTCAGGAAGAGAAACTGAGGAGGGATCCCTCTTCCAGGACGGACAGACGTGCAATAGATGTCGTACAGAACAGATCAACATAATAAATTAACAGTAATCCGTATGACACAATGAGACAGACAGAAAGAGTAAAGTATATAGTATAAAGTAATATTATAACAGTAACTGTGGTACAATATGTTGTAAGCATATATTAATATACACATGTGACAATAATCATATGTGTATAATAACAGTAGAGGTATGACTAGTGATAACAGCAGCAGCAGCAGGAGGCATCTGGCAGGACCGCGGCAGCAGCACAACCACACACGTCACACTTTGTAGGCGTAGCTGCGATTCGGGGGAACCTGCGCGACAGTGGATCACAAAGGCTCCAGAGAAGAAGTCGAGTTAGTGATAAACAGTTATGGGATGTGAAGAAACAACTTTTAAGAAACTAAGGAGAGAAGGAGTTCGGTGTATTATAGGAGGTCCCCCGGCAGACTAGGCCTAAGTCAGCCTCACTAGGGGCTGGTCCAAGGCAAGCCTGAGCCAGCCCTAACTATAAGCTTTATCAAAGAGGAAAGTCTTAAGTCTGGTGTTAAACGTGGAGACGGTGTCTGCCTCCCGGACCGCAACAGGAAGATGATTCCACAGAAAATTAAATCACCATATTTTTAGGCTATATCTCGATACATGATACAGGGGGAAAAAAACCATTTATGCCATATCATGATACAACAATATCCAAAATCTAAGACGATATATATAGTTTCATATCTCGATAACGATATAATAGATTCAAATTGCCCAGCCCTCGTCCGACTGGTTTCATTAATAATTAGCAGTAATAATAGTCTTAATGTGTCAGTGCAGGTGAGTCAGATTCACTTTTGTTTTCCAATAAGTCATCAACTATTTTGAAAATTAATTGTTTGTACATGAACTTGAGCTTTGGAAAATTATTAAAAGTACGCTTCACAAGTTTTGGTCAGTTTATGGACAAAAACAATTCACCGATAAGTTTAGAAAACACTGAGCAAACTAAAAAAGTGATGATACCTGTGGCTGTGGTGCATTCAGGCGCTGCAGGAAACATCAGTTTAATCTTTCTGATGGAAGTCAGGAACATCAGCATGTAAACCACATCCATCTTTACTCATGGTTTGTTTTCAGTTAACAAACATTTGCTGTTTGTTACTTTCGGTCCTTCAAAGCGCCATCCGTCATCATGAGTTAGTCATTATTGGACACAGGTCCGGTCCTGTTGTGACTGTGAGTGGACAGTTGCCATGGTGACTGTGAGACGATCAGCAGCAGGACGGAGGCAATGACCGATTATCAGCCGTCTTGTTTTTCTTCCTCTGTGGTGTTTCTGTTGGCCTACGATACGCAGACAGGCTGCAGTTTGAGCCACAAACATCTGAAGACTATTAATAAAGTTAAATTAAATACAGGACTGATCAACTTTAGTTTCAGAGTAAAAGTCTCTGAATTAAGTTTTCATATGCTGACCGATTGAACAGTTACTATGGTAACAGTCAGTGATCAACCACAACCTACAACATCACCTGATTTTTTTCAGCCGATACAGATAATTACCTACTTCTCATGGCCAATAACAATAAGATGAGTGATCATTTCCAATTTTCATATTTTAAAAAGAAGTTCATAACCTGCAGTTAACAAAGGTGGATGATTCAATATTCTAAAGCTCTGACCGAACCAAATCTACCTGACATCACTATTGTTAACACAACAAAAATAAAAAAACAGGTCTGACTCTTCTTTTCAGGAAAGTACATTAATAATCACAAACTAGGGATGCATGATAACATCAAGACGTCATCAGTATCAGCCGATATTGGAATCGGTCAACATGCCGATATCTGCTGAAAGACAAACTATATATATATTTATTTATAGAAAAACAGAGAGACGACTGTTTGCTCTGTATAATCAAACGTAGATCAAAACCTTGTGTCAGGTGCTCGTGGAGAGCAGGAAACAACAGGATCGACAGGAAGACAATCCAGGCGCTCCAGAATATAGACAACGAGGAAGGAAGTATTTAAAACCCGTTATTGTCATGGCTAAATCATTGGAACAGCCAACAGGTTTCGACCGCTGCAGGTCTTCATCAGGGCTTTAAAAACGAGTTTTTAAATCTGTTCTACAAACTTCTTAAAGCACCACAGAGTAAAACACCCTTAGAAGACAAACATTATCAACACTACTGCGGCCAGTAGACCAAGCGCACTCGAGACTTACAGCGGCCGAGCTCTGCCAAGCGCAACCGAGCAGCTAACTTCCAGTTTAGCGCTACACTAACTTAAATTGGGATGAAATGATTTCATTGTGTGGCTCTTATAAACTTTCCAAATGTTATCAGACTGAATGGATCAAATCCTGATTGCAAAGTAATTTCATCCACTGATTTACAGATGTCTCTTTCGCCATGTAAGGTTATGGGCTGCAGGGCATCACGTGACGAACCCCGGACGTTGCAGTACTACTGATTGGCCACTAGTGTTGTGTCGTTGGCGAATGAATCGTTCAAAAGATCGAATCTGTTTAGTGAACGTACTGAACTGAATCACTTCTGGAACTGATTGGTTCATTTCTCAGTTCAGCTGGGCTCAGCAGTGAAGCATGCAGGCCGGGAGCAGACCTGCCGATTCGGTCTGTGCGAACAATGAATCACTTGTGAGTGGCAAGGCAGCCAGGGTGCAGGGAGGGACTGCCTACCGCGTGGCGAATCATCCGGTGAACGAGTCACTCGGTGAATGACGTAACCCTGATCCCTGAGTGATTCGAATACTTTCTTCTCAGTGATACACTTTCATAGGGACCGTTTTCTCCAAGCTAACAGCTAATGTAGCCAGGAGTCAAGCCACATGAACACAAACACACACCTCCACATTGTTTTAACAGACTTAGTTTCCAGATAAACAAACTTAAAATGTGAGGCGGGCCAGTAATGAGACTCAGTGTAGGTAAGACGCAGCAACAGAGAGAGACTGAGTTGGACTACGCACTACACAGTCAGGGCTTCTCCCACCATGCACTGAACTGATTCTAGTGATTCAGTAACATCTAAAGAACTGCTTTGACCATCACTATTGGCCACGAAGGAAATTGGATTCAAAGGGTGGTACACTTCCTAGAAGCCTGGACCTGACACCCGGCGTAATTGTGTTGTCTTCCTCTAAAACTGTGAAAAACATCCACACACTTGTTGGCTCTCCAGTTAGCATGCTGCGCTCACTCTTCTTCTTCTCTGTGTTTACTGGCTGTGTTGATGCTGCGCCAGTTCTGTCGATGAAAGCAGCAGAAAAACTTTTTATTATCGGCTATAATCTTATACGGATCAATAAATAATAATAGAAATTTCTCATTATTGTCTGATAATCTGTTGTGCATCCCTAGTTACAGTCAGTGGGCCAGAAAGATCCCCCGTAACCATGGTGACAATAAATATGGTGATGGATAAACCCATTTATAATCTTAATTACAATCAACTTAAAATGTGTGCAATGTTTTGTTTTCCCATCTCATTAAGTCGCTGCTCTTTTATTAAAACTTGATTGACGTTAATTAGATTGATTATGTCCATAGCAGCTGTGTCTGTCTGATATTGATCCTCCTCCTCGTCTTCCTCAGTAATCGACGTGTTGACTCTTCAGGACCCGAAGCAGACCGTGGCGGCTGTGGAGAAGCTGTCGGCTGGTCTGAGCGCGCTCAGTGACATCTATGTGGTTTCCACGTTTCGGCTGCCGGCGAAATTGGGCGGCGTCCTGATGGGCCTCTACAGCAAACAGGACAACAGGAAGTACCTGGAGGTCGCCGTCATGGGGAAGATCAATAAAGGTTGGAAATGTAACTCGACCTGCTGACACCTGTTTTACTAACACTGTTGAAACTCTTAGAACGTAAATATGTCGGTGTAACTGAATTATGTCGCTGCTGGTTCCTTCTTTCCTTGTGAACATCCTTTCTGTCATCATCCCTCCTCATCTGCTTCTCCTCTCCTTCACCATGTCCATCCTTCCGTCCTCTTAAAATCCATCCCAGTCATCATGAACACCAGACCGTAGTCTCTCTCCGCTCTGACAGCACCATGTGTCGAAGCTCTGCGATGTTTCCACCCAGTCAAACATTCAGACCGCAGACTCCTCCATGTTTTTATGGATGGAAAGATTCTGCTGCTTCACACACATTTAGTATCTCTGGAAACTTTGAGATCTCTCAGAGAATTTCAAATAAAGTTTTGTGGGATTGAACATCTGAATGTTCATTGTCACACCAGGAGAAGATAGTTCCTATCCAGCTGAAGTTTTAAGGACAAACCCAGTTTGTTCCAGCTGTGGTCTTCCTCTGGTGCAGGCGTCCATGGGCAGTTCAGACAGTCACTGGGACTGAAACATGATGTAGATTATCTACAGTGCTGATATTTTTAATGGAGCTGATTCGTCAATTAATCCGTTTATTGGATCAAGAGAAAACTAATCAGCTTTTTTTTAAGTCACTTTCAAGCAAAAATGTGACATTTCCAGCTTCTCAAATGTGAGGATTTGCTGCTTTTCTTGATCTTACACTTTATTAAATGTAAAATTTGGGGGTTTGGAAGTGGTGGTTGGACCAAATTATGTTTGATGAAGTCACTTAAAGCTCAAGGATATTGTAACAGGCTTCCAGGGCTCATCCCCTGGCAATTTTTTTGAGAAACAAGCTCCATATCGATGCTTATACGCTTCAGCACCTTAAGCTGCTCTGACGCCACCGTGCAGTAACTCACAGCCTCCAGTCATTTCAATGAGAGAAGTATCGGCATGGAGAATAAATCGCCAAATCCAAAGACATATTGGCACTTGACATTGGTTTATTCTAAGCCCAAAACATGCTTATGGAACAAATTCACCTATTCGCCCCTCAGTGGCTTGATTAGACATGTTTTATGTTTTTAGACAAGTCACTGCAATGTTAGTGTCTGAATACTCTGCGTTCTACAACACAGTGCCAGCAACAGAAGAAAGGCTGGGCCTGCGATAACATTTCCACCAAATTTCAGATGATGGTAAATTGTTCAGATATGTAGAAGTCTTTGGTCATTTCTGTGATTTGTGTTGTCTTGCTACAGTATGAAATTATTTACATGGCGCCAAGCGAGCTTACAATTCCACTGGTGACATTCACCAAAGCATCTGTCCGTCATCACAGCCCTGGACTGTAGTTGCAGCAGCTGCTTTAAAGAACACTTTGCTTTTAGGGGGAGCACTTGCAGGTAGGCAGTTGTGATGCAGCAGTGAAAAGGCATCTTTTGTATATTAAAAGTACAAAAAAAATTCCCAATGTGAATCAATTCATTTCCCCTGTGAATTAGAATTAGACCAAACCATTAACAGGGAAACCATCTACAGATCAATCAGTAATGAACATAATTGTTAGAGCCCTGACACACCAAGCTGACAACAGTCTGTTGTTGGTTAATGTCAGGCCATCGATGAGTGTCTGTCGCCGTGGTTTTTGCAGTGTGTCCTGCACCACTGGCACTAGTTGGCCCTTGTCAGCAGATGGCGAAGCCTGTTGGTGACTGAAATCACTCTGATCGTCAGTTCAGCCTGGTAGCCTGCAGCTGCCCTTCCCCTTGGTCACTGTTGTCGGAGGTGACGGGGAAACAACAAAATCCTCCATGGTGTGGCAACATTTTGTCTTCCCTCTGAGTCATGTAGACAACATCCCATTGCTGACAGAAAAATACAGTTTGTGGGCTACACAAGAGAGGTGAAAGTGAAAGTGAAGCAAGGATCAGATGGAGGTGGAGGAAACTCAAGCTGAAATGTTGTTAATGATCAGGAATAAAAAGGAAAACTGTGATTACAGTGTTACAGTGAGTAGAGCAGGTCTGTTTATTTCCTGTCGATCGTCTTTTTAGTGTTCTCAGGTATGAACTTTATTTTTATCAAAGATGGTCTGAACTTCCCCAATAAGATCAGAGTGGGACTGAATCTGAGTTATCCTTTAGAGCTGTTACAGTAAACATGTAATGCTCCTTTAAGTGATGAAGAAAAATCTTTTTTTGTGCTTTGTGATGTTAAACTTTGTGAGTGAAGCTCAGTTTGATCGTGAGTAAAGTTCTCAACAGGACGAGAAAATTACAGCCCAAACTGGACCCACCTGTGTGAGCTGAAGCCCAAATCTGGCCTGTCTGAGATCATCACATGAAATATTGAGCCTGAGCCCGACCAAGCTCGACCCCTTCAAAAAGCACTATAGAGCTTCAAATACCTGGGGGACACACACTGGCTAGTGGCGGCACGAGCCCTGTGTGTCTCCAGCAGAAAATGGACCAGCGTGGTGGATCACTGACCCTCTATCACTAACTCTAAAAAAGATATTTTTCCCACAGCCCCATCCATACCTGAACCTGGTCCGACCCTTCAGGCATTTCGATACTCGTGCTCCTGTTGTTGTTTTCTCTTGATCCTCATAATGACAGACTGTGAGTTCGGCCTTCATCTACATGATCACTGTAATCTGACAGAGTTTATTAACTGCTGTGTGTGTTTGGGTTCAGTCTGACCTTTGACCTCCTGATGGATGAATAAGGTCATTATGAACCTTCAGCTGCTGCTGCTGCTGCTGCTGATCTGTGATGAAGAGCCACTTTGTTCTTTGTCTCAGCAGAAGTTAGTGGACACTGAAACAGGCTGATATCAGTGAAGATGATCAAAGTCTCTAATGAAGAAGTCTGTCGGAGTGGACTTCACAATACGGATACTGTTACCAGCAGGGTGGTGTCAGTACTTTATAAATAATGTTATTATCTTCCTCAGTGAGTGTGACTGAGTGTGATCGTCTCAGTGTGTTTTATATTCATGCTGTTTTTAACTGAAGTTCACTGACCGAGAACAGAGCTGCTCCTTCAGGTGGAGGCTCAGGTGATGAGAGCAGCTGCTCTTTTGAGTTACTGTTTATTTAAAAGGAGTCTGGAGCATTTTAAGTAGATGTAAACTGACGGTGTTAACATTCCCCCAGTGTTAACATTGCAGCCTGTTTCAACAATGCCGACTGCAGCTCTCTCACTCAGTACTGGACCAATTTAAAAAATGGTTGTTCCCATTAGTATTAGACAACAGCCTGCAGGTAACAATTTGAATTTGCTCAGGATTTCCAGGCTAGCAGGTAATAGTATCCAATGAAGATAATCGTTCAAGTGCAGGTACACATGCTGCGTTTCTCTGCGTTTTCTGTTGTTTTCAATGTCGAGTTCAATGAGTTCAACTTTTGGAGCGCAGCAGCGTGCACCATATGTCATGTGACGAGGACCAACCAGTCACAGCTGACAGATATATTTCCCGTCTTACGTAAATATCAGTCTGTGATAAATATGGAGAAGAAGTTGATCATGCTAGTGCAGAGCGGTCAGAGCTTTACATCAGGCCTGCACACAAACAGCTCTGCACTCAGGATTTCAGGTTAATAGGCTGTGACATGGTGCCTGTTGAGGTTGCTTAGTGACTCAGACGCAACCTGCTACCGCACTCTTGAAAGCTGGCGTTTTCCAGGCGGTTAAAGATGCAGCATGTGTGCAGGCCCTCAGACACAAAATGCCAAACTGACCCTTTAACAGGAAACAGCAGGGATTTAACACATACTGAACTCTCTGTTCTTCACTCTTCTTCTGTTGTTTTTATACAGTCCTGCTGGTTGTTTATTGATCAGTTCTTCTCCCTCCTGCCTCATGTTCTGTTTTTTTCCGGCTGCAGTGTGACTCTGTGAGCAGATTGTCATTATCTGTTGGTCTAATCTGTTCATTTAAGATAAGATTTTCCTGTATTCTTCCCACACAAGGGACACTTGCAGCATTACAGCAGCAGGTCAGAAAACAGGAAGCATCAGTAGCCAAAAATACAGAGCAATATATAAGTATGTAAAATAAGTAAACTGTACAAAAACAAAGAGCAGTATAATAAACAAACAGGAGGAAGCATCAGACAGAAGCAGAACAGGATAAAGAGACAGATTTCACATTACTGACCGATGGAAGTAAAGATATTGCACAGTTTAACAAAACTGATATTGCACCTGAGTGACTGATAGTGAGCAGTAACAAAATAAAAGCAATATATAATAAATAGACAGGCTCATTTAACAAAAAAAAAAAAAAAAAAAAAAGAGCTCTGTCCCAGATCACACACTTTTTCTTTTTACTTTAAGCAGGTACTGTGGCTGCCTTTTTACGAAGCTCCTGCTGTTGCATGGATCATGCACACACTGGAACTGCTTCATCAAAACATTGCACCCTCTCATATATCTGTCGCAGTCTGCAGTGTAAAATTTGTTCTAACTTTCAAGTACCACCTGCATACACTGTAGATTCTAACATTATTTTCACAGTAAATTACATCTGCATTTCTCTTGCTGTCCTGTCCTTTTGTTATTGGTAATCGTCATGAATATTTTGTTCACTATTATTACTATTTGACTGGTCATCAGTCACTTGAACGCACTGCCATCACAGTGCGACTTCTGTCATCTGTCTGCGGCTCAGTCGATGTGACGTATCATCCGCTGTGCAGAGGATTGTGGGTCAGAATAGCCAGAGAAGCATACTGGCTTGTATACTGCAAAATGCGACCAGATGCATAACGTCCTGGTTGTTTTGGCATTCTGCACCTGACATACTATGTATTTGAGTCCACTAAATATTCTCTGGCATTCTAAAAAGTGTGGTATTATTATCTTCCTCCTTCTCCTCCTCCAGTCCTGGTGCGTTATGTGCGAGCAGACGGGAAGATCCACACCGTTAACCTGCAGAACGCTCACCTGGCAGACGGACGGACGCACTCCATCATCCTGAGGCTCGGCGGTCTTCAGCGTGACAACATGAACATGGAGCTCTACGTCAACTGTCGACTGGCCGACTCCAGTCAGGGCCTGCCCTCATTGGTCCCGCTGCCCAGAGAGGCGGATATGGTGGAGATCAGACACGGACAGAAGGCCTACGCCCGACTACAGGTCAGAGACAGAGAGAAATTATTTTAGGAGTTCTGTCAGGTGTAAAAAGGTTGATACAGAGGAACAGGCTTTGAAATGATTTTATAATTTCATTGTGTGTGTGTGCGCGTGTGTGTGTGTGTGTCAGGGTGCAGTGGAGTCCCTCAGACTGGCTCTAGGAGGCACTGTTGCTAAAGCTGGAGCTCTGACAGACTGTCCTTTCCAAGGAGACTCTTCAGCCTACAACACAGGTCAGCTCACATTAACCCTTTAATTTGATTAAGTTGTGCAGACCTTAGAGCTGATCGGAGCGAGTCATAGGCGGTCAGCTGTCAGACACTGATGAGGTGAGGGTCAGGTCATGGTTTGGTGTTTGGGGTCAGGTCTGATGCAGCGTTCATGTGTTATGAAGACTATGATGATTATGGTTTAAAATTCAAAGACAAAGAAATTTGTCGGGGCGGTGTGCATGTGAGGCGTCAATGTTTTAGAGTTTGTAGCTTCTCTGTAGCAACATTTGAAGCTCTGTTAACTGTCATGTCTGCATGAGTCTGGATAGACGTGATTGACTGGTTGGTTGGTGGAGACGTACAATCATGAGGCGGTAAATCTATTTTAATCTGAAGATACTTCTTGTCATGTTTCTGTGGGACGGTTTCTTCTCCTGTGTCACTGCATGTTCCAGCTGATCACTTTAAACGATTGTCACTGATAGTTTGATGTGTGATATCTGAGGTCAGCTGTGTCTTTGGTGTTTCAGTGAGTGGGGAGGTGAACTCCATCCTGGGTGAGTTAACAGACCTATCTCTGACCTGATCAATAATCACAGCTGATCAGTTTCATCTCACCTGTTCTGATCCTGTCGCTTTGATGGCCTCCTGTCAGGTGACCACACCAAGGCTCTGATCGGTCAGCTCATCATCTTCAATCAGATCCTGGGAGAACTGCGGCAGGACATCAGAGAACAGGTGAGACACACTGAGGGACAGACAGGACTTCAGAGAACAGTTTATTGATCGTCTCGTGTCCCTCTGTCCAGGTGAAAGAGATGTCTCTGATCAGAAACACCATCCTGGAGTGTCAGGTTTGTGGTGAGTCAGCAGCTCCGTCTCTTATTAAAGTTGTCTCACATCTGAGGACCTGATTGAAGCCAGCCTGTCCCGCTCTCTGTCTCTGCAGGTTTCCACGAGCCTCGCTCTCGCTGCTCTCCTAACCCCTGCTACAAGGGCGTGTCCTGCATGGAGAGTCTGCACTACCCTGGATACACCTGTGGACCCTGCCCGCCTGGGACCACCGGCAACGGGACGCACTGTCACGACATCAACGAGGTAACTACAACAACAACAACAGCACAACAACTACTACACAACAAAATTTACAAAAACACAACTCCTACTCCTACACACCAACAACTACACACACACTCACAACAACTACAACAACTGCTGAACAATGCTCACCTGGAACCACCAGCAGCAACGCACTGTAACAACATCGACTACACAAGTACTACATCACAAAAATTACAATTACACTAAGACAACTATACAACAACAACTATCTCTACACAACAACACCAATAACAACAATGCAACAACAACTACTACTATGCAACAATGACTACACAACATCAGTAACTACAACAACTACACAACAATAGCAACAACTATACAATAATAACTACTACTGTAACTACACAACAACAAAAATAAAAACAAAACTACTTCACCTAAACAACAACAACTGCACAACAATAAAAACTACTACACAACATACAACAAGATAACATACAACACAACAACATTACAACTATATAAGATAAATAAATACACAACAATAACAGTGACCTGTGCGATGATGTCACACATTTAATTAACAGCTGCTCTTCATGTCTCTCTGTCAGTGTGAGCTGCAGCCGTGTTTCTCTCCTGAAGCCTGTGTGAACACTGTGGGGGGGTTCACCTGTAAGCCCTGTCCTCCTGGACTGTGGGGGGCGCCGCTCGCTGGAACCGGACTGGACTACGCCAAGACACACAGACAGGTCGGACACACAGACACAGGGTTCATCCTAATACCTCTCCTCGACTCCTCTACCATCTGTCCTCGGAGTCGAGGAGGGAGGCCTTTAGAGGGGAGGGAAGAGAGGATACACGAGTGCAGCCTTTCCAGAATCTTTTACTGACCAACGCACCCCCCTGGTTGGATATCAGTTACTGACTGGACAGTACAGCGCCGCAGCTGATTGGACTGATCTGATACTCACAGTTTCATACAGAGTTAAGACAGATAACAGATTAAACTCTCAAGTTTTATTACCTCCGCCAAGGAGGTTATGTTTTCACCAGCGGCGTAGGTCTATTTGTCTGTTTGTTTGTCTGTCTGCAAAACAACTCAAAAAGTCATGAACGGATTTTGATGACATTTATCAGGAAAGGTGGATAATGGGCCCACGTTCGAGTCCAGCCTGTGGCCCTTTGCTGCATGTCATCCCCTCTCTTTCTCTGTCCCCCTTTCACACTCGGCTGTCCTGTCCATTAAAGCCTAAATACACAAAAAAAAACTCTTTAAAAAAAAAAAATGGCTCCATTCTGTCATGTGCATCGAAGCGTAAATGAAATACAGTCGTATTAATTCTGTCTCTCTGTCTGTCTCTCAGGACTGTGTAGATATCGATGAGTGTTTAGATCTCCCAGACGCCTGTGTATCAAACTCTGTGTGCGTCAACACTGTGGTGAGTTCATGATCTCTGTCTGAGAACTGATCTGCAGCCAGTCACAATGAGGCAGCGCCCTCTAGTGGACACTCAGCTGTAACACTGAGGACATGTCCCGTCCTCTCTCAGGGGTCATACAAGTGTGGAGGCTGCAAACCTGGATTCATTGGCAACCAGACATCAGGGTGTTTCCCCAGGAAGTCGTGTGCCGCACTGACCTTTAACCCCTGTGACTCCAACGCCCACTGCGCCATGGAGAGGAACGGAGAGGTCGCCTGCAGGGTGAGTGGAGGTCATTACAGCTCTGTGAGAGACTGTACTCATTATTAATGTGTGTGTGTGTGTGTGTGTGTGTGTGTGTGTGTGTGTGTGTGTGTGTGTGCAGTGTAACGTGGGTTGGGCTGGTAATGGTAACACATGTGGACCAGACACAGACATCGACGGGTATCCTGACCGCTCTCTGCCCTGTATGGACAACGACAAACACTGCAAACAGGTGAGACACCTGCCTTCATCTTCATCATCATCATCAACATCATCATATCCTGTCGCAGTGTGTCGTGTCTCTCATTTCTGTTTTCAAAATCAAAAAAGCTGAATTGTTAAATATATGTAAATGAAGAGTGTAAAGTTAATTTATTCAGTCTTGATCTAAAGATTTCAACTTGACACATAACGACATGACATCACCTTCTCTGAAGTCACTGATTGGCTGTGAGTGTGTGACCGTGTGTCTCCCTCCACCAGGACAACTGTGTGTTCACACCAAACTCTGGTCAGGAGGACGCCGACAACGACGGGATCGGAGATCAGTGTGACGAGGACGCAGATGGAGACGGCATCAAAAATGTGGAGGTTAGGCAACGCGTGTGTTAGTGTGTTAGTGTGTTAGTGTGTGTGTGTGTGTGTGTGTGTGTGTGTGTGTGTGTGTGTGTGTGTGAGCATGGGTGTGTGTGGTGATGTGATCATGTGACCTGTGATGTGTCCTTCAGGATAACTGCCGGCTGGTCCCCAACAAAGACCAGCAGAACTCAGACAGCGACTCGTTCGGAGACGCCTGTGATAACTGTCCCAACGTCCCCAACAGTGACCAGAAGGACACCGACAGCAACGGACAGGGAGACGCTTGTGACCAGGACATCGATGGAGACGGTGAGAGTCCATCAGTCTGTCTTCATGGTCAACAGGAAGCAGAACACCTGATCAGATCACGTTCAGGATCATTTACAGGAGAAGAAATAAGTGTGTGTGTGTGTTCAGGTATTCCAAACGTCCTGGATAACTGCCCGAAGGTACCGAACCCGATGCAGACGGACAGAGACAGAGACGGAGTGGGAGACGCCTGTGACAGCTGTCCTGAACTCAGCAACCCCATGCAGGTACAGACAGAGATGGACACGCAGCCTATCGAGGCGACGCTGCACCTTATGTAGGAACCTGACCGTCATGAAGACCAACAGCCAGCAACAGGTCAGAGGTCAACGTGTGCCCTCTAAACTTCTCTCTCTTTCAGACGGACATCGACAACGACCTGGTGGGAGACGTCTGTGACACCAACCAGGACACGTACGTCTGACAAACACACACAGTATTATTATTTCTAATATTTATTATTTCTGAATAACAGTATCAATATTTTTTGTCACGTTATTGATTTCTTCAGTAAGTAGATAATGTACAGCAAACAGGTCATTGTTGGACGATGCAGGACTCGCTCCTTACATGTCAAAACACCTCTTATGTTATTTTGTTGAATCAGTGAAACAAACCTCAGGAGCAGGTAGTTTATTTTTATTCTGTCATTAATAATAAAAACACACAGTTCTTGCAGAAACACTGAAGCGTGACAGAGAATAAAAACACTGAGACAGACCTGAGAGTCTGAACCCTGCTGCTGTTCCTAACGTCTTCCTGCAGGGACGGAGACGGTCTCCAGGACAGCAGAGACAACTGTCCAGACATCCCCAACAGCTCCCAGCTAGACTCTGATAATGACGGCCTTGGGGACGACTGCGACCACGACGACGACAACGATGGCGTCCTTGACGACTACGACAACTGCCGACTCATCGTCAACCCCAACCAGAAAGACTCTGACGGTAACAATCTGAGAGACACAACTAGAAAGACTCAACCTGGGGCAGCAGGAGCTCGGTCCACAGGGACTTGGATTGGTTACAGGTTCAGGTCCCTGCCTGGACCAAGTACTGGGTGTGGACTGGTAGCTGAAGAGGTGCCAGCTTGTCTCCTGGGCACTGCCAAAGTGCTCTAGAGCAAGGGGCAGAATCCCCCAGCTGCTTGGGGCGTCTGTCCACGGGCAGCCCCCTCGCTCTGACATCGCTTCGTGTAATGTGTGTGTGTGTGTGTGTGTGTGTGTGACAACAGAGTGATCAGGGATTAATATAGTATGTCTTCTTTCTTCCTCTGAAAAATATTCTCTCTCTCTCTCTCTCTCTGCCTGTCTGTCTGTCTCTCTGTCTGTCTGTCTGTCTCTCTGCCTGTCTGTCTCTCTGCCTGTCTGTCTCTCCAGCTAACGGTGTTGGGGACGTCTGTGAGAACGACTTTGATAATGATACAGTGATGGATTTGATTGACGTGTGTCCGGAGAGCGCTGAGGTCACTCTGACAGACTTCAGAGCCTATCAGACGGTCATCCTGGACCCAGAGGGCGACGCCCAGATTGACCCCACCTGGGTGGTTCTTAACCAGGTGACCCTCTGAACGTCCCACCTCTGCTGCTGTTGGTTTAATGCTGCTGTAAATAACTCCTCCTGTAACCCGTCCTGTACACGTGTGTCTGCAGGGAATGGAGATCGTCCAGACGATGAACAGTGACCCGGGGTTAGCTGTGGGTACGTGTCTTTGTTTCCATCTGCATTAACTCCAGGGTTACAGTTGGAGCAGGAGTGTAGACCTGACCTCTGTACGTCTGCAGGCTACACGGCGTTTAACGGCGTCGACTTCGAGGGAACGTTTCACGTCAATACGGTAACCGACGACGACTACGCCGGCTTCATCTTTGGGTACCAGGACTCCTCCAGTTTCTACGTGGTGATGTGGAAACAGACGGAGCAGTCGTACTGGCAGACAATCCCCTTCAAAGCCACGGCCCAGCCGGCCCTGCAGCTCAAGGTCTCTGCTGCTCTCTACTGTACTCTACTGATCTCTACTGTACTCTGCTGTACTCTACTGATCTCTACTGTACTCTGCTGTACTCTACTGGTCTCTATTGTACTGTACTGTACTCTGCTGGTCTCTACTTTACTCTGCTGGTCTCTACTGCTCTCCACTGTACTCTGTTGTTCAGAGACACTGGCTCTCTGCTGCCATCAGGTGGCTTTGATCAGTACAACATGTATCAGTTATGTTTGAGTCTCTCTGCTCTGCAGCTGCAGGTTGAAGCATGAATCGGTTGTTCCACATAGATTAACTCTACATAGATATAATAGATATGATAACAGCGTCCATCCTGCAGGCGGTGAAGTCTCGAACTGGACCAGGACAGTTCCTGAGGAACGCCCTGTGGCACACCGGAGACACACCTGGAGAGGTGAAGCTGCTCTGGAAGGATCCACGAAACTTAGGCTGGAAGGACAAAACCTCATACCGCTGGCAGCTCAGCCACCGACCGCAGGTGGGCTACATCAGGTGAGACCAGAACCAGACCAGAACCAGACCTGAGGCTGGGTTAGACACTAAACAGCAGGGTTTTCATGGTCTTCATAAACCTGGAAAACTTTGTGAATGTCGTTAAATGTTATTCTGGGTCCTTAAAGTGTCGTGGAAACATTTTGTCCATTAAAATATGTGGGAACCCTAAAACTAGGGACATAAACTGTACTGATGCTGCAGCATTACAGCATCCTGTAGTCCTGATACTGTAGTACTCTGTAGTACTGATGTTGTAGTAAATGAATATTTTGTAGAACTGTACAGTAGTACAGATACTGCAGTACCCTGTCAGTACTCTGCAGTATTATCCAGTACTCTGTCAGCCTGCAGCTGTCCGTTCTCCGTCTCTTCCTCTCTTTACTTTTTACTGCATTCTTTCCCCTCTGAAACTTCTTTGTGGCTCCGGGGCCCCCCGGTACTCTATTGTACTCGTCTCCATGACAACCAAAGCCCTGGCAAGAATCCGCCTCAGCAACCGTTGATATGCAGATCAGACGAGAGACAGAGAGACACACTGGAAAAGTTTTCACATAAAACATATGAACACTCTCAAACTGTCAGGTTTTATCACAGACTAATAACGTCTTGATAAAAACAATAGTAAACAACAACACCAATAATGATGATGATGATGATGATGAAGCTCAGTGTGTTTGGATGTAACGTTTCTGTTAAACTTTGATGGTGTCAAAGCTGAAGGGAAATAAAATCCAGGACAGACTGTGAACACAAAGAGAAGCTGTTAGTTTAAATATGTATTTAACAACAGGAGTGAAAAGACAAAATCTGATCTGCATACATTTAATTTCTGTTTGTTTATATTCATTTTTGCTTTATTTTAGTATTCAGACTCGGGGAGGAGGATGTAAGGGAGCGGTCGTAAGAATCAGTTTAATTCAAAGTGACTGAAATGTTTCTGAAACAGCAGATTTTAAGAGTCCGGACTCACATTCTTCAGTCACTCAGAAAGAAAGAAATAAAAGAGGAGGAGGAGGTTTCTGTACAAAGTCTTTTCACAGAGCTGCAGAGAGTACAGAGGCCCAGGTCTCTCTCCCTGTCTGTCTGTCTCTCTGTCTGTCTGTCTGTGTGTCTGTCTGTCTCTCTGGTCTCTTGCCCACTGTATGATCTGAAACTCAAACACAGTTCAGTTCGTTCCAGCTGCTGTTCCCCTTTTATCTTCACTTTGGGTGTTTGAGTGAATATAAAGTGTTTTGGAAATAAATCCTAACATGTTCTGGTTTCTTTGCACCACATTTGTTATTTTATTTATCAGGGCTGTCAAGCAATTAAAAAATGCTAATTACTATTAAGTATCTTAATTATTTGCATACATCAGCTGTTGCTGTGAAAGTATTTTTAAAAATTCAGTTCGAATGAATATTGTCAGATGTGTCGTAGTAAAGACGCTGGATGTTTCTGTCCTCTAACACTGAAACTGGTCTGCAGTCCATTTTAGTTATTGGGTCACAGGTAGACTTCCTCAGTTTGTGTCTTAACACCTGGTCGAGTGTGGCTTGACGAGGCTGCTAGCGCTAACATCAGAGGCTGCGCTAGCTCGGACCTGCTAAATGCTTCGTGCTGAGGTGATATTTCAGGCTTTACGTTCACCGATTGCACGAAAATTCCTCACTGCAGAAGTGGCAGATAACGGTGCCCATTCACGGGGCCAAACAGCATCGTTTCATTCGCCTCCATGATGTGACAGAGCCACTGTGGCCTTCAATGATGCACCGGCACAAAGGACACCACAGAACAAGATTGATCGGCATTCATTTTTTAACACATTATGTTTCTGTGATTAATTCATTGACATTAACACGATATTTTGGCAGCCCTAATCTCTGTATTATATGGTTTGATTATATCCTGTATCTGTAAAGAAGCACCATGAAGCCAAAAACACTCAATTTCTGGGGTATGAAGTTACCCAGGTCGTTTGCATTGTGGGGCCCCAAGAGCAGGCGCACAACAGACTTACAGCGGCCGAGTGCGGCTGAGCATTTAACGTCTAGTTTTGCTAACTTGAAATGGGACAAAATGATTTCCAAAGACTTTCCAAAAGCTATCAGACCGAATGGATCTAATTCCAACAGTGAAACGAATCATTTCACGAGGGTTTTGACACTAGAAAAAAATGTATCCACTGATTTACAGACGTCTTTTTCACAATGGGGAAAAGTCTTTTGGGGCCACATGATGAACCCAGTAGTTGTAATTTCACGTTTGGTCACTTTGTAAAATTGGCTTCTAAGCCTGGCGGTGTTCTCGTGGGCTTGGTTGGTCTGAAACTAGTAATGACAGTTATGCCACGTTGTGCGCCGGGTGTAAAATAGGGCGTTGACGTTTCTCTATGGGAACGTTTGGTTTTTAACCTGCCGTGTCTCTGTCTCTGTCTCTGTGTTTCAGGATGAAGCTGTTTGAGGGGACAAACATGGTGGCTGACTCTGGCGTAGTGATCGACACCACGATGAGAGGAGGCCGGCTCGGTGTCTTCTGTTTCTCCCAGGAAAACATCATCTGGTCCAACCTGCGCTACAGGTGTAACGGTACGACATCTGAACGACAGATAAAACATGATGAAGTGAATTCATGTGTTTCCTGAACATCCAGAAAGAGACGATCACGTGTTTTGATCTCCTTTTTTCCCACAAAACACGTAGAAAACGTTCAGTGAAGCGATCAAATCACAAATCTGCATTATTATGGAATGATTAGCGTCAGATGTTGTCAGTCATCATTCGATGAGTTGTTTAAACATCGCCAAACTTCATATAGAAAAAGATAATTTATCTTTTAGTTTTGGTGTATGGTTGTATTTTAAAGAAGATAGGTGTAAGAATTTTTCCTTTCCTTTCCTTTCCTTTTGTGAATTTATTTTGTTTATTGATGAGATAGCTCACAGGAAGTGAAATCTGTAATCAAACAGGGGGGAGGAACATAAATCCTCAACTCCTCTCTAGCAGCATGGCAACACAGATAGTGCACCAGAGACACCAGTCCATGCTTTGTTTGGTTGTTACTGCCAAAAATTCACCGCACTGAGTTCACAACTTGAAACAAGGGTTAGCAGACTACAACAGTTGCAGTGGCAGCAGTACACATACAAATAACGGCCACTCTGACCATCCTGCTGTTTAATTTGAAAAGGAATGACCATTATGCCGTCACTCTTTGTTTGTGGTTGTCTGTCATGAGGAGGAGTCCCTCAAATCTTTTGTCAGACAACCTGAGGCCTGTACTACGAAGCAGCATTTGGAGTTAGCGAGGTAACATCAGGGGTAACTCTGAGTTTTCAGTACCTCGAAGCTGGTTCTCTTTTTACGGTATAAAAGATTTGTGACAAAACTGTTTTAGAACGTTTCAGAGAAAAGTTGCAGCAGTGGCCAGTCTGAGCTCGGCTCAAGCCGGCTGATGGTGTTGCATAGAGATGATACACTGTGTGTGAATCGTCAGGTTTTTAGTGTTGCAGAACAGTGCGTTGCAAGTGGTTACAAAGTCCTGAGAGAGAATTGTGCAATTAGTAAGTGAAATGTGTTAACCAAATTTAGAACAGTAACGCAATACAAACAAGTGTAATGTGATTACAGTTATATTTAACATTATTAACTGTGTTATTAATTTGAGTTAACGCGTATTAATTAATGCATTTCCTGTTCCAGACACGGTGCCTGAAGACTTCCAAAATCATCGTAAACAAGTTATGATGCACATTCAGGTGTGAGAGCTGCAGAGGAGCAACACACACACACACACACACACACACACACACACACACACAGCCTGAGCTTCTTTGAATCCACCGATAACTGTAGTCTGTGTTTGTGTGTGTGTGCTGAATGAGAGGAAGATGGATGTCAGGTGCTAGAGAAACACTGACGAGACGCACCTGAACGCTCGGTGCTGCAGGTGTGAAAGGCGTCGGTGTGTTTCTCTGCTCAGTTTCTCCTCACAAACTTTAACTCTCCATGTTTAAAAAGACAAACATATGAAAACAGTCAAAGTTGTGGCTGCTGTAAACACATCTGAAGAAAGAGTCCAGTCTGATGTCACGCTAAATAATTCTTTATTTGTCTTCAGGACATTTCAGACTCAGATAACTTCAGTTTAACTGAAGCACAAACAACAAAGTAATAAGCTAAAGTTACAGAGACTCTTTGGTTCAGATGGGGGGTAGAAAACAGTGGAATATTCCTTTTACATGTTTCTGTGTGTGTTCTCAAATGTACATATCTTTGTTGAAATAAACTCCGTCCACGACTTTTCCTAAAAATGATGATTTTGTTTCTCATGGTTTTTACACTAAAAACTCTCTGATGCCTTCAGTGACATGCTAATGTGTCCATGTTCACCATCAGAGTTTAGCCTGTTAACATGCTAACAGTCGCTAATTATTAGTAGAAACAAAGTCCACCTGAGACTGATGGTGATGTCAATAGTTCTGCAGGTATTTGGTTATAAACTTAAGAATTAAACACATTAAAACGTTGACCTGATGATGACTCTCGATGGAAATATAAAAGATCATCAAAGTTGTTAAAGTTCATCCTGAAGGAAAGATAAATGATGAACCACATTTTAGTGTTTCCCACAGAATCAGGGGGCTTTGTTTTCCCTGCCTGTGTGTCCTTGTCTGTCTCCACTCTGAATTCCAAGATTTTTGCGTGACTGTGAACGCAACACAGGCAGAACTCGTCATGACTTATTTTTTTCCACCACAGCAGAGTTTTGAGTCGAGAGATGGATAGTTGATCCAATTAGAGCTGATCAGGTGAGATTGATGGATGAGAGAAGAAGTGGCTGCAGAGGCGAGTGAAAGTAAACTTAGATCTAAACTTAGATCCAACGCAAAGTACAGTTAAGTTCACTTTAACCGCACATGAAGTTCTGCTGCTCCGTCTGTGCCCAGTGTGCGCTCTGAGCTGCAAGAGTGTGAAGCTCTGAATACCCAAACAGTTTATATATTACAACAGTGCTCCTAATGAACGGTCCAGCTCCAAAAATAGAAAATCAAAATGTGGCAGCAGATGTTTTAAACATGGTGGGACGCCACAAATAAATAAATGTGTGGGGAAACCCTGCATTTTATCAAAAGCCATCCAATAAGTGTCGAGATATTTATGTTGCTGAAGTGAAAATGTAGCTGCAAGCAACCACTCCGAGGTTCAAGCTAACACTGACCGATAGAAGTTGAAAGAGTATCTTGCCAATACATATGTAGAAATTTCCTTCAAGTTTTGTGATGATTGACTCAGCAGTTAAGAAATTAGTTAGCTAGGACTACCTATGTGCTGAGCCACGCCCCCTCTGAACTTCATTGGTCAATATCTTCTAAACACAATGAGTTACTAACAAGCTTTTGATAACTCTTCATAAGCTTTGTCTGGTGATGATCCACAGAAATTTTGGTACAAATCAGACCCGCTAAAGGCAACGCAAGCATTGTGCGTTTCTGCAAACCATGAATGTGTAACATTTGTACGTTATTATGTAACAGATACATTTTAATTTTGTGTGTCTTTAAGTTTCAAAAACGCTGTCAGTAACGTGTGTTTAGGCAAAAAAAAACATGATTATAGTTTGGAAAACATCATGTTTTGGCTTAAAATAGTGGCGCCATCATGGCTGGAAACTGCACCAGTGTCTCGCTTAAAACCAACCGCTTTTGTCATTTGTTGGTCTTGAACAGTCTGCGGAGGTCTGCAGCCTGGCAGCCATCTTGTCTAATCGTAATGAGGACTATGTCACTTTAGAAATGTTTCTATTCTACGTATGGAACAGACAAATATAATATATAGCTGGACTTGTGTAGAGTTTAATTTTTAGGGCTCTAATTATAGCGCCCCCATCAGGCCGACTGGGGTCATATTTTTTGGGCAGCATTTGGACACAACTTCCAATCATTAGTAAAGCTTTCACGAGTCTATGATGTACCATCTCACAGGAAACTGCGAAAACATTTATGAAGATTAGTCATAATAATAATAATAATAATAATAATAATAATAATAATAATAATGAACCAGCAGTCAAACTAGACCTTCAGCTGTTCGGGTTTAAACCACTTATTAAGTTTAAGTTTAAGTTTCTCTTTTAATGATTTTAATTATTGTGTTTCATTAAATTGATTTATTTTTTTCTGCATTGAGTACTTTTACTTTAAATACTTTAATACATTTTTCTAAATGCACTTGCATACACTGAAGTCACACTTTCAATGCAGGGCTTTCACTAACAGTATTTTTACAGTTCTTCATGAGACTCAGTTTGTGTCGTATCAGTTTTCTTTGTTCTACCTCGTCTCTCTCGTCCAGCGATGTTTCTCTGCTGCAGTCTGGAGGTGGGGGGTCGTGACCCCTGGGCCGGGGAGGCCGGGACGAGTGCAATATTGGAGGGGGGACATGACAACAGTGCACCGCATCCCGGACCTGCCCGACCCCGGGAGGAAACACACCACACAGCCTGAAACACACACACAGCAGAGGAGTTCATACAAAGCAGAGACTGAACAAAACACTGTGAGACTTCAAAGCGATTCTGTTCGTGTTTCTGTTGTTGAGTGAAACCCAGCACAGTATCTCTCATTATTACACTCACAATGGAGGACGTTCTGACTCCCCGACCCTGACAAAACTGAGCCTCGTTATGTCGCGTGTATTTTTTACATATAGTCGAATTGAGCAGTGAACAATGGATGTAGCCTTTTCTTTATGGTTTCTAAATGGATTTCTTGATGTTTATTCTTGATGGACATCAGAGATAACGACATCCTCTGGAAGTGTAAGTCCCACGGAACGATATCAGTATGTGTGTCATGTCTGTGTGTTTAAATTTCACTCAGTTATGATGAGGAGAATGAGGAAGAGTTTTGATACAAACTGCATCAAGCAGTGTTTTTAAGGAGCTCCACGGTTGAGGTTGAAACTTTTGATCCTGTCTCCCAGAAATTCTGTTTGTATTTTACTACGTAACCTGCTTTCTTAATTATGCTGTGGCAACGTTTTGACTGTCTGGATTATGTTCACTCATGTATCCCAAATGCTTTGCAACGAGGTGGTTGGAGACGAACAAAATGCAGAACCTTAACACCGGAACCCAGGTTCAGATCCAGATTTGTGTCTTAGGTTTATGCAGCAAAAGCAGTTTGATTATGGTCAGGGAAATGTTGTGATTTTGATATATGTTCATAAAAACGGTAATTAAAAATAATGCTGTAGTCACTATGAGTGGATTCTGTATTTTGGTGGAAAACAACTGTAATATGTTGTCAGTGAACATTTTGCTGATTCGTTCAGTATCAACATTTTTGCAGCTTGACAGATTCATTAATTAGCTGCATGTCCTTATTGTGTTCACAGAAAACAGAATCCACTTGGCAAGTTTCCCTCCGAAACATATCTGCTGCTTCAAATAAATAAAATACCTGGTGTTGGTGGTACAATCCCGCGAAAGCGATGTCTCGGTTTTTTGACACTTCTGCCAGTAGAAAAGCAGCTATAGGTTCCCGAGAAATCATCCACATTTGGTGGCTAAAAAGCTGCTGGAAAAGCAGTAATATTCTTCTGACTGAACTTTTGCTACAGCTCCTCCTGCTGACAAACTACAATCACTGACTTCCTGTAGTTCTCAAAAGAACACAGCGTAATTAGTTTCCGAAATAAAGCGGCCCTTTTCAGTTTCCGACCACAAGCAGCCATATGGAGCAACGTAAAGAGGATAATAGTAAAACCTTTTTCACCAAAGTAAGCACGTGTATGCAGGTTTTTTTTCAAACGTAGGAAAACAATAGGTGATGGACTCTTTTCTCATCGTCAGTAGACCAGAGTCATGTGCACGGCTCTGCAGCACACAGACATGCCTTTTTTGTTTCTGGCATGTCACACTTAAAGTCACGGACAGGTTTGAGAACAGGTTAGTAAACAGTAGAAAGTAGCACAGAGGCCCTAGTAGGTGCATCTGCAGCTGGTGCAGCTGCGTGATCCTCCCACACCTACACGTCCATTCATGATCAGCCCCCTTCGCCCGTTAGCCTGGAAGCAGAAGCTCCGACTGAAATGCTAAACTAGCAAAGGTGATTGTGGCTCAGAGGTGGAGCGTGGAGACTCATCCAGTCCGCGTGTAAAGGTATCCTTTGGCAAGAAACTCAACCCCAAATTGCTCCCAATGGCTGATCCATTGGTGTGTGAGTGTGTGTGAATGGTTACTGAGTAGCAGGTGGCACCATGTGCGGTAGCCTGTGTGTGTGAAAGGGTGAATGTGACATGTAGTGTAAACAGCTACACAAGTGTAGTGTATTTATTTGGTCGAAAGAGAGGCGGTAAAGGTCAGGGTAGGGAAACGGTAAAGGCTACATCTTGTTACTTACGAGGTGAATCACGTCTTCATGTAGAATAAATTACGAAGTGGATTATTACTAAGTTTGGTCTCATATTCTTCACCACAGTGTCGTCTTGTAGCAGGGCTCAGATAGCTTTGTCTTGGTGGGTTTGTCTTGCACCAGCGCTGGGCGCGGTTCATAGAGGTGTGTTGTCTACATGTCTCTGGAGGCCAGTAATGATGTTGGGATGGTCTCCTCTTTTTTTATTTCTCCTACTTATTCCGTCTCTCAAACTTTTTGCCGACTACATTTTGAATGATGTTCAAGTGTTGCATAGACAAGACGGACGGTATTTTGTGGTGGTGCATCATTGCATCTCACCTGTAAAGGGGCTGAAATCAGCACATCCACTCAGGTGTTTGCATCATTGTCGCTACTCAACCTTCACCACAGTTTATCATCTGTAACTGTAATCTTCCACTAACTGTAACACTAACATGTTCAGGTATTATCAAAAGATATTATTTTAATTTAAAAAAATTAAGCTATAATATAATATAATGTGTGGAGATAATGTTAGTGTAGATGTAGAAATCCTTTAGATTTAAACTGATATGTTGATAATATCTGTCGTATTTGGCGAATTTTATGGATTATTAGTTTTTGGATAAAATATCCGACTCCATGAAATTATTGGATATCAGATAAAAACTCTATCTTTTCGTTTACCGGCTCATCCACAGATTGAAAAGGAAATGTTTCCATCATGAATCATTTCGTTCAAGTTTTCTGTGAAAGTTTTTTGCTCTTTTACTTGAACAAAAACTTTTTGAAAACTGAATCGAACAAAAGAACATATAACAGATTCAGTAAACAAACAAACAAAAAACGAAACAGCAGGAGTATATCACATTCAACAGAAACATTATAAAACATACAAAGTACATTTATTCTACTAATTAATTACAGTTTTGAGGTACTTTTACTTTACATGAGTATTTTTAATTTTCTGCTGCTTTACATCTGAGATAAATACAAAATATAATGAACTATAAATGATGATGTAATATCATAGATTAAACTACCCAAAATGAGCTCCACCTTAAAGTGATTAACACACCAATGCATCAGTAACTGTAATACACTAATATAATATATATTATTCTGCAAAATAATAATTTTACCTTTGGTACTTTTTTAAGTGTATTTTGATGCCAATACTTTTACTCAGTCACATTCTGAGAGCAGGACTTTTACTTTCATGTCCACACTGTGGCGTTAGTAAAAGCTCTGAGTACTTTTTCCAGCTGCTGCTCTCAGACTTTGTTACAACAAATAAAATCAGCCATTATCTGTTGTAATGACGAATAAAGATTATAGACTATATGCACATAAAGAGTCAGAGTCTAAATACCAACTTATTAACACATCCCTATTTTTACTTGAGAGACACTTTGAATGCAGGACTTTGAGTATTTTTTCACTGTAGTATTACTACTTTTACTCGAGTAAAGGACTTTTATTTCTACACTGTGGTGTGAGTACGTACTTACAGAAGAAGATCTGGGTACTTCTTCCACCTGCTGCTGTTAGACTGTGGATTATAGGGTTGTTTTTTGATATGTGATGGAATGTAACTAAGTACATTTACTCATTTACTGTACATAAAGTACGGATTTGAGGCACTCTTACTTTACATATTATTATTTTATTAGTAGTATTTTACTCCCATGCCACCTCGACTTCTCCTCCACTACACTTCAGATGGAAATATTGCACTTTTACTCCACTTCTATTCTTTGAAAACTTTGATTTATAGTTACTTTACAATATTTTATGTAAATGGAAATATACAAATTCAGCTAAAACGATCAGTCGATTGATTAGAAAATTGACTGGCAAATACTTTAAGAGTCTTTAAAGTCATTTTTCATGCAGAGACATCTCGTGGTTCCAGCTTTTCTCTTTTAATGATTTTAATTATTGTGTTTTATTAAATTGATTTATTTTTTCTGCATTGAGTACTTTTACTTTAAATACTTGAATACATTTTTCTAAATGCACTTGCATACACTGAAGTCACACTTTCAATGCAGGGCTTTCACTAACAGTATTTTTACAGTGTGGTATCAGAACTTTTACTCCAGTAAAGGACGTGAATGCTTCCTCCACCACTGGTAATGACATTATTCACAATGAGTACTTTAACTTTTACGCATATTTTGTACTTTTGTTTCAGCAACATTTTGAATGCAGGTGTTTACTTTTAACAGAGTATTCCTACACTGAGTACTTTATCGACCTCTGAAAACATGCAGATATATGAAGAGTCTTTTTGTTCGTGGAACTAAAAGTAGTTTCACATTTTGCTCAACATCCCTCAAGAAAACAACAAAATGAGGTGTTTTTATTGCTAAATTTACATTTATGAATAAAAAAAAGTTGCCACCATCACAATCAGATTAATTATGAAAATAAATATTTGTGTCTTTTCTTAAGTTTTTAAGAAACCTAAACATATAAAGTCTATAGAGATAAAATCAGTTGATGAATTTTGAAATAAAAACTGAACTCACCACTCGGCTGAAGCTTCTCTGTGAGTGTGTCGGTGGTTTGTGGTCTGTGGAGGGTCTCAGCCCGTCACACAGACACACACACACACACACACACACACACACCTAAACACTAACAAAGGCTCTGAGCTGCTCAGTGAGGCGTAGAGGGGCCCCGCTTCACTCTTAAAGGGCCGACAGCTTCACCTGCTACACCCTGCTGCACCCTGCTGCACCCTCCATCTGCACACTTCACCCTTCAATCACACATAACTTTATTTAAAAAACGTGGAACCAGTTGAAACAAGTTGAAATGAGCTGTGTTGAGACAGTTTGTCTCGTGTTCAGGCTGCAGTGTGATCAGCAGCAGTCAGTGTGTCGGTGCTGCCTCCTGCTGTCTGACTGGTGCTGCTGCAGCTCCAGCTGATCTGAGATCATTGTTCAACTGTTAAACAAGACAGTTGGTGATCACTTTTCTACAACGCAGGCCGATGACTTCACTCAGCAAAGTAAATGAAATAGTATAACAGCTTTAAAATGAGAAAATGAATTAGCTTCTACTTTTTAAGCATCAGTTTTCCGCTTATCCGGCACCAGGGTGTGGAGGCCGCAGATTGAGCAAAGTACTCCAGACGTCCCCAGCAACTCTTTCCAGCTCGTCCTGGGGGACCCTGAGGTGTTCCCAGGCCAGATGAGATCCCTCTAGTGTGTTCTGGGTCCTGCCTCGGGACGTGCCCAGAGCACCTCCAACGCAAGGCGCCCAGGAGGATCCTGATCAGATGCCCGAACCACCTCGACTGACCCCTTTCAATACAAAGGAGCAGCGGCTCTACTTCGAGCTCCCTCTGGATGTCCGAGCTCCTCACTCTGTCTCTAAGGCTGAGCCCAGACACCCACCAGAGGAAACTCATGTGCCCATAACACCTCTAAGGAAGGTGGCCACTGAGGCATCATGATCAGATGCACGAAACCAAGTCAAGTTCTGCCTATAACATGCATTGTCTTCTTTCAAAATACACTTCCATTTTCACAGGAAATTTAATGTTTACATACAGTCTCTTTCAAAATAAATGCATTACATCCGTACAACACTGTGAATTGATTTTTTTTTTTTCCTTCAACAACAAACACGTGGTTAGGTTTAGGTGCCTTAATTTTCGCCCTTGTCCCACCATGTTTCCCCCTGATGTCACCGAGTGTCATTTAACTATAACGGCAACCGGCCATGTACCACACCGACGTTAAAGGATGCCTTTCTTTGGTGGTTTCTGATGCGGCAAGTCACTGCCCAAGCGCCGCATTTCAACGACTTCGGCGTGAGACGGGTTCGTTCGACATGAAAATGCAGAAGCATGAATGGGCCTATCTGGAGTCAGTGTTTGGTTTGTCCCTTCTGGGCTCCTGTAGAAACGTGGCGGTGCAACATGTTGATCTCCGTGGATGAAGACCTGCTTCCTATGTAGCTATAAACATCTCATTCTAAGGTAACGAAAACACAATGATTCTCTTTTGTTAAGTGATTATATACTAGAGAAAATATACCCATTAAAATGAAGTATTGTACAGTTATTTTCCACCAGCATGTATAAATTATTCATTAATATTTAGCAAAACATTTACTCTTTGTTAAACTGTAAGTTTTAAATAAAGTTTCAGCTTCCTGGAGGTCTGAAATAAAAATAAACTGCAGTGTGTGTGTGTGTGTGTGTGTGTGTGTGTGTGTGTGTGTGTGTGTGTGTGTGTGTGTGGGACAGTTGTCGTGCAGCAGCTGCTGGTTGTTGGTGATTTATTTAGAAACGTCAGCTGTGAACGCACCGCCAGGCAAAGACCAGAACCCAGAGTGGGACAGAACCGACCTCACAGACTTGGACAGAGTCCTGGACAGACCTCACAGACCTGGAGAGACCTGCAGGTTTTCAAGTCCCTCTTTTGGATTATTCCCTGAGGACAGATTGAGGACATGGACAGACTCTGATACTGAATCAGCTGAAGGTGAGAGACGAATCTGCCTTTACATGTTTCAGTTAATGTTTGCTGTTCCACAGTTACACTTATTATAGTAACTTATAGTAATAACTTATAAAATATATATACATACATAAAATAAAGTACTAATACTTTCTGTTATCGAGTCCTTAAATACTGAAACAAGTGAACGTGATAAAACTATTTCACTGTTTTCTAACTGAAACGTCATTTAAATGAGAAGTCTGCCGTCTGTTTACAGGCAGGGACGCTGTAATGAAAGACGCTACTAAGGTGCATTGTGGGAAATGTAGGCTCCAGTGTTTTAGATTAAATCAGGATGTGTCTGGTGCTCAGATTCTGTTGAAATGCCACGTTGCATTTTTCTTCAGCAGAAAAGCTGCGGCAGGGAGCGTTTCATAAAAAAAGGGTTTTGTTTCTGTGACAACACTATCTTGACACTAACCCTAGCTAGGTAGCTAATGTAACGCTACATTAGCAGAGGGTTGATAAAAGCAAAACACTCACTAGCAACATTTAGCGTCTGGCTGATCCTGCTCCAATAAATGGGCTTCTCTGTGGCCTGCTGAAGGTGGGAATGTCGCACCACCATGCGGCCTCACTGATCTGTATAAAAGGTACAATTGCGTAATGGGGGACAGAATTGTCTCCCATTTAAGCCGGCAGTGGAAGTAGATATGATGATGGAGGGTGGGCCGGGTGTGACGTTTTGACAATGTGTCACATGTGCGATCCACTGCAGGAGATTTAACAAGCAGCTGATAGCAGTTAGTGGCTAACTCAGGAGATTTTAACCCTCCAAGCAGAGGACGCGATCAGTCGCCATAAAACAGGGACAATAAATGATTATTATTATGATGTTATGCCATTGTTATTGTTTAGAAAGCGCTTTCGACATGTCTGTTATAAGTCACTTTGAGGTCAACGCTATTGTGTTACATGTCGCGCCCGTCACGCCTCTTTTGCCTCCATGATGCTGGTCTAAGTAGTGAATGTGTCCCGCGCTAGCTGATGACGTCACGCATTATGATTGGCTTTATGGCAGTCATAAATCCTGATTGGTTGTAGCCATGGTTGTGGCTGGAAGTTTGAGGAAATGGTTGTAACGTTAGAGAGTTTGAGGAGAGAAATAAAAATAATAAATCGAAAGTTTTCTCTTCAGCTGTATCCTGAATGAAGTATTAAAACATTAACCTGACAAGTGGCAAACATTAACGAGATCGGCTCGGTTCAGATTAGCCTTTTTTTAAGTTAGCATGACACTAACGGCTAGTGGCTAATAATATAACGGCTAAAAAGAAGAGAAATGCATAAGTAACATAAGAAATTACTGTTAGATCGGCTCAGGGTCGGAGGGCGTCTCACAAATCAATGTACAATGTGTCACAAATCCAGGGTTAGTGTATCTTACACTATATTTATGTGTAGGCTATCTGTATACAGTATGAAAAATAAATAAACATAACAGCATGTCATTGTAACTAACTTTATGTTCTGTCTTTCTTTGTTTTGGGACCATGAACACTGGCTGCACTGACCCTCGGAGCAATGCTGTTATGCTGTCAAATAATTTGTGAAACATTGTACATTGATTTGTGAGACACCCTCCAACCCCAATTATTATCATCATTATTATTATTATTATTATTATTATTATTACCCTCATTATTCACATAATTATGGTATGCCAATGTATGGTTACAGGGGAACTTGTTTTGCTTCGGACATCAGTACTAAAGTTGGAAAAGTAAATAAGACAATAACAGAGGAAATACAAACTGAAATAAAATCACTGATATTAATCAATATTCAGTAAACAGGAGCATGAAAAGGGAACAAAGAGAGTGAGGTGGTTACAGTCTGTAGTCACTGAGCCTGAGGCGTCACTCCTCCTGAAATACATGTGACTGTACACAGGGAGCAGCTGCACCAGTAAAACCAGTTACTGTGCGACAAACCAGAATGAAATAACAGTATTAGGAATCATTTTTTAATTTCTGTCAGATTGATTACACACAAAGTACAATAAGATATACAAACACTTAAAGAGAAACGCAAGTATGTATATATACAGTATATTGTATAATTATATTATAATGGTCATAAAGTGTCTTTAAACTGTGGACAGGTATTAACGATACAAATATATTTAATATTATAAAATAGTCTAAATGTGTTTGTGCTTGTAGCTTATACGAATTATGTGTGTGTGTGTGTGTGTGTGTGTGTGTGTGTGTGTAACTGTGGGGGGCAACTGTGGTTTAAATTTAGACTTCATACCCCCCAGAAGACACACACACACACACACACACACACACACACACACACACACACACTCTTACAGACCCTGAGCCCCTCCCACCTGTTACGGTAAAGGTCAGCTGACTGTCACTGACTCATGTTAAAGGAGCAGTTCAACGTTATCTCAGAGCAGCCTGTTAGCTTAGCATTCAGGCTGGAAACTGAGGCAAAGAGCGAGCCTGGCTCTGCAAGCTCACTGACGGACAGCGGCTGATCTTCCCATGTGCAACAAAGGCATCTGCCCAGGGCGCCACATACTGTATTATTTCACATACCGTAGTTTTATTGTTTGTTATCTATTTTATTGTTTGTTAGCTAACTTCTTCATATGTGTTGTTTTCTTATTAGCTTTTGTTCTTGTTAGTACTACTACAAATACTACTGCTGACATATAACAGACATGCCGAAAGCCCTTTGTAAACAATAACAATGGCATAACATTGTAACAACAATCATTTACCGTCTCTGTTATATGGCAGCTGATCACATCCTCTGCTCAGAGGGTAAGACGCTCCTGGACCTCACTGTCTTCCTATTTCTCAAACAGTGCACAAACAGTGAGGTGCAGTTTTATATGACCAGTGTGGCGAGTCACCAAAAGACTTGTGTTATTGGATGAACTTTTGAAAACGCCCCTTGGTGCAGGTATTTTATCGAAAAAGGAAAGATATTTATTTGACATATAACAAGAGAGAAATATCAATTAACACAGGGACACAAGAGTAGAACTCAGAACATGTATTTTTATTTTATTTCACTGGGTCTTTAAAGGTCCAGTGTAGGATTTCGGGGGATGTAATGGCAGAAATGTAATATAATATAATAAGTATGTTTTCTTTGGTGTATGATCACCTGAAAATAAGAATCGCTGTGTTTTTGCTACCTTAGAATGAGCTGTTTATATCTACATAAAGAGCAGGTCCTCGTCTGCAGAGATCACCATGTTGCACTGCCATGTTTCTACAGTAGCCCAGAGCGGTCAAACCAAACACTGACTCTAGATAAGGACATTCGGGTTTTTGTGTTGGCCACTGTAGTTAGTAGCCTCTCCATGACAAGCAGCATCGGGAAAACACTTACTTTTTAAATGTGAAATTGCTTTATTCAGTGTTTTTACTGGTTTAAACAACTGGTGCATTTGTTTGGAGAGAAAGAGACCTCTGCTGATGATTTGGCTTCCAGTAAAAGCCTCTTGAAAAATGAACATGGAAGGGATTCTAACTGGGAAAAGTTTCAGCTGGTTGCAATCCACAACCTCACCACTAGATGCCACTAATGCCCCTGAATCTTACACACTGGACCTTTAAAGATGAGTCCTGGTGAAGTAAAACATCGATTGAGACATTCAGAGTGTTAAAACTTTGACTACTTCTGTTTTAATTTGTGATCTGTAGCTCATTTGTAACTTGTCAGTTTACCACAAAGTAAATCACAGTAGTGTGTAGTCATTATTTACCCAGGTGTTAGACTGTGTCTGTGGGAGTTGCACTGCTTTCCCATTCTTGGTACTTCCAACAATGTGATAGATTATATCCAGCAGTGGTTCTCAACTTTATTTGTGTCATGACCCCAGAGGTTGACACACATTAGGTCACAGATCCCCATTTAATAATAAGGTTTCCCCTCAGGGGCGTCCACTTGAAAAGATTTGGGTTGTGAGATATGATTATGACCAACCAGCGCCACAGTAAGCCCCGCCCCCTCGGCCCTCTGCTGTTTGTTCTGCAGAGAGAGAAAAAAACAAACAGACGAGAGTCCAAGTTACAACACACACACACACCAGACTGTGTGTGATTTTGAACTGTTTGAAGAGTTCTTCTTCTTTGTGTTTGTGATGTTTCTGGAGCGAGTCGAGTTTAATTCATGAGTTTGTCAGTGAGGATCAACACTGGCTCTGCAGGTAGGCCTCACATCACTGATGTCACCTCTGCTGAGGGTTTTTATTTATACTAAAGATTCAGGAAAATATTAAAAGTAATGATCAGCTGACTGGAGTCCAAACTGATCAACAGTCAACAAACCAAACTGGACTCTGACGTAAAACTTGTAAAAAAAAAAAATGCTAATATGAAACAAAGGTCTGGCATTTTTGCTTCTTCTGATGAATCGACGGTCTATTTAAACTCTAACTGAACGTTTCCATCAGATCAATGATACATTTCAGTGTAACACGGTTCAGTTCACAGCCTCTTCCTCAGTGATCAAACAGCTGAATCAACACAAACTATTATTGATATTTATCAGTGTCAGAACATCTGAAACTGCTGATCAGAAACCTGGAGACTGTTCTGATCAATAATCAGCTTTCTTGTGCTCCATGTAATAATCAGATCCAGAATAAGATCAAAACCAGCAACCCAGTCACCAGAAGAAATGTTGGCCTTGTACGTTTCTGCAAACCACAGATAGGTTGCATTTGCACAATATTATGTGGTGAATTTAAACTTTATGTTTCAACATTGCTGTGGTTAACATGTGTAATGTTTAGGCACAAAAACACCAGGTTATGGTGAGGAAAAGATCATGTTTTGGCTTCAAATATATGGTTTTGGGGGACAATCCCAGTTGGAAAGCAGCGATGTCTTGTTAAAAAAAAATATTTCTTGTATTTCGTTGCTCTGAAACTGGTCTGCAGGAGGCATCTCGTCGAGGTGATTCAATGTGGACGACTGTGGCTCAACACGTAGAGCAGGTCGTCCACTAATTGCCAGATCAGTTGTTTGATCCCTGGTTCCTCCAGTCTGCCTGTATCAAAGTATTCTTGGTCCATGAGTGTATGAATGTGTGTGTGAATGGGTGAATCTGGTTTGTAGTGTAAAAGTTTTGAGTGGATCAAAAACTAGAAACACGCTACACAAATGCAAGTCCATCCACCATCCCTGCCACCTTCTCATAGCATAAATGTCCAATGACAACATGTTCCTCATGTGACTGGGCTGAAACCAGCACATTAATCTGTACGTATCAGGCGCAGCTGCAGATTAATGTGAAACATGAAGAATAGGAGATGAACTTCACGTGCACGTCTGCAGTTATTGGATGCTGTGATGCTAATGCTGTGCAGCGTCACAGCTGCCAGCACCAGAGTCACTGTGGTTTGTTTCAGTCACTTACAACCCAACAGAAATACAGGAAACCATGAACAGGAAGTTCTGTACATTCACAAGACACAGACATCAGGAGGGACCAGTAATTGTTGACAGACAGGTGAGTGTGACATCATCGTCTTTCTCTCTTTGTGTCTGTCCGTCAGGGTCCAGGCTGATCTCTGTGAGCCCGTCCTGGGTTCAGTCTGCTGATGGAGCCTCGGCCCACAGCGTTACCATGGAAACACTGCATCCACCTGACTCTGCTGCTGGTCCAGCTGAGTCTACCTGGAGGTACAAACACACAGAAACAAGAGCCACTTAACACGATAGCATCACGTGGCTAAAAGCTAACTTCCTGTCTGTTAGGTTTCAAAATAAAAGCCTTTGTTGTTGTTTTTCCCAACATAAACAAACAGAAAACAAAAGTGTGGACGAACAGACTTTTACACAAGTTGTGACTTTAGTTTTCTTCTTTAATGATTAATGCAGGACTTTAACTCACTCTTTCACAAAGACACTGGATCCTATATTTCCCATAATCCAGCTGGGCAGTACCTTTTATTATAACTAGCGCTGCACCCAGTGATCATTTTCATTGGTCATTAATCTGCTGGTTAATCCTCGATCCATCGATCAGTGTGGTCTATTGAATATCAGCATTATAATTTCCCCCTCTGGTTTGTAACACAATGACATCACTATGACATCATCAGATCTCAGGTCAGCTGCACGTGTTCTAATGTTGAAACTTTCCTCTCCTCAGTCGGAGCTTCCTGTCGGATCCTGAGGTGTAATTCTGACTTTGTGGCTGCGACGTTGGACCTGGGCAGCAGCGGGGCTGGAGGAGGTGCAGGAGGAGCAGCAGCAGGAGGAGCAGCAGCTCTCAGCAGGGAGGCCGTGAATGCTGGTTACTGCAGCGCCCTGCGCTCCTACGCCATGTGCACCAGGCGGATGGCACGGGCGTGTCGTGGTGACCTGGCGTACCACTCTGCAGTTCAGGGCATCGAGGACCTGCTCATCCAGCACCGCTGCCCCCGGGCGGGGCCCACCGTCCAGCCGCGACCCCCGCCTCAGGGCACACTGTCAGGGGACGCCTGCCTCTACGAGAGGAGCCTGTTCTCCAGAGAGGGCCGGATGCCAGAGTACCTGCACTGCGGCGTGTTCGGAGACCCACATGTTCGGACTTTCAACGACGACTTTCAGACATGTGCCGTGCAGGGGGCGTGGCCTCTCATAGACAACGAGTACTTATATGTACAGGCCACCAGCGCGCCAACACGAGGGGCGGTGCATGCCACAGCACTCACCAAGGTGAGTCACACAGATGTGATGGGAGAGAGTACGACACTGGTCACGCTCTCGCCTCGACTCCTTTCAGAATCAGGCTGAATTTCACATCTGCCATCTGATGCACCTGCAGCTTGTCTCTGTTGTATCAGCTGGAACATGAACTCACGCCTCATTTCCACTGCAGAGCTCGGCTCAACTCACCTGAACTCACTTTTGGCATCAGCTCCTTTTCTCAAGTTTGTTTTCCACTGCACACCAGAGTTTACATTAGCCAGCATAAGCCTGCTTTTGGCCAGTATAAGGTGTAGTTGTCCGACAGATGAAAATATCAACAACCAAAATGTCAATTGAGAAATATGCCAAATGAATAAATATGTTACAACAGGTCAGGACAGGACACCGCTTGAATCTTTTCATCTGAATCAAACAGAGGAGCCTCTGCACCTTGTCAGCTGAGCACAGTTTACTGTTGCAGGCTTCCATTTGAAAAGAAATCTGGGTTGAGTAAATACAAAAAAAGTGTTTGGGATGTCCCTTGTAGAAAAGGCTCTGGCAGCCTGCGAGTCAACGAGCCAATTAATGACCATAGCAACCTCAGCCCAGGAAGGCTCCGGAAATCCCTGTGTCATGTAGTGGAAAACTCTTTCTCCCAGGCGGTCAGCGTGACAGGACTGTAACCAAGCATTTTTTGCTGTCGTGTGCGTAGATCACTAACAGTAAGTGTCTCCTGTTTCAGACCACACATACTCACCCACATTCACCACCTGGTGTTGTGGCAGATAGATTGAGGAGACGGTAAACAATTGAGCCTGATGCCAAAACTGTTCAGTAATATTTGGATATTTGGATTAACTGTGCAGCTCTAATGGAAATGAAACATTATTCTGGCAGGCCTCTGCTCATTTTGTCCAGAGCGACGTACAAATAAAGAGAAGCCTTTGAGAAATGAATAAATCCAACTATCAAACCAATAAAAGACAAACGTGTCACTTGTTATTTCTCCTCAGATCACCATCATCTTTAAGAACTGGCGTCAGTGCATTGACCAGCAGCTGTACCAGGCCGAGCTCGACAACGTCCCCGCCGCATTCGCCGACGGGTCTGTGTCCAGTGGTGAGCGACGAGGTCATCACAGCCTGATGGTCCGGACTCAGAGTCCCGGCCGTCACGCAGAGATCCGAGCAGCTCACATCGGCACGCTGCTGGTGGTCCGCCAGAGCGGACGCTCACTCGGCCTGTCTGTCCGCTCCCCGCGCGGCATCGTGGAGGCCTTTGGGCCTGAGCAGGACCTGCAGCTGTGTGTGTGGGGCTGCCCCGCCTCCCAGAGACTCAACACGCTCCGCCCACCGCTGGACTACTCCTCATCGTCCTCTGCCGCCGCCCAGGCTCACTGCGCTGCGCTACTTCCTGCCAGAGACGTGTACTACCAGGCCTGCATGTTCGACCTGATCACCACCGGGGACCTGAACTCCAGCGCGGCGGCGGTCAGCGCGCTGCAGGACGCCAGAAACATGATCTCTGACACACACAGAGTTCACCTGCTGCCGGTTGCCTCTGCCGAGCAGCAGCAAGCACCACTGGACCTGACGCTGCTGCTGCTGCTGCTCGGCATGCTGGGAACTCTAAGCACAGAGTTGTTTGTTTAACATGTGATGAACTGGACGATGACATCACTCCACACAGACACACCTGCAGTCACGTGACTGCAGCAGATCCAACATGGCGTCCTGAGCCGGTCAGAGACTTTAACCCACTCTGGTGTAACTGGGCCGGATCTGATCCTGGATCAGAGCACGAGATTTAAACTTTATCATGAAAGACAGAAAATTAGCTGCTGCTGATTGAAACAGATAATAAAACAGTAAAATATCTGAAAGTTAGAGAATTTATTTTCCACATTTTATTTTAATGTTCCCCCAGCTGAAACCAGAGAAAGAGTTTACAGACAAAGAGCTCTCACACCTGCTGTGGGCACGTTACATAATCAGACATCTGAGGTCGACCCAGGACTGTATTCTAGTTCAGAATTATTCAGATCCTGTTTCTCTGTAAACCGGATGGAGCAAAGGTGGATGACTAGTGTGTATCAGTAACTCTGTCTTTGAAGGTGTGTATGTGGTGATTTGAGCAGGAGGTGAAACATCAGCTGCAGGTGGACAGCTAATGAACACTTAATGTTCATCAGATCTGATTAAAGTTTTTACAGGATTGTTGCACAACTATCAAGTCTCTTACAGTAAAGGAATTAGGTGTCATTAGTCACACAGCTCCTGGAAGTAGAGCCATCCGGAGCTGACAGGAGACAGGAGGGTGGTGTGTTACAGTTCCGACACGTGGGCAGGTGAGGAGGGGGCGAAGCCGCACGCCTTACCATACAGATATTCATTGTTTCAGTGGAAACCAGCCAGGGGGGAAAATACTGATGGATCAAAAGAGGAACTTCGTATATCCCAAGGGTGCTGCTGTTACCGCAGACCGAACGCAACTTTCAAAAATAGCAAATCAAATAGCAACAAGGTGCTAATCCGTAATCTAAAGCGGTTAACTTCCAGGATCATAGGTGTGTGTACGATATCAAGCCTCAGGGCAGGTATGATTGTATGGTTCATTCAGAGTGTTCAGTGATCATGTCTGTGTCATATGTCTCATTATGTCCTGCAAACTTCCTGTTACCTGTTGCAAGTGATTCTGTCTGCACGCAGCCTCCTCCTCGCTGACGCAGGGTCGTAGGGACCTCGTGCAGGTGACATGGTGCTGCATCTGAATGTGTAGAGTCCACGATCCAGGGCACCAGGGGAGCGTCCACCTGCACCTCCGTCAGCAGGGCAGGCCTCTCACAGACCTGGTGAGCACGATGAAGCAGGAAGATGAAGCGTTGCAGGGCAAAGTGAAGGGAGGCCTGTGATGGTTGAACGAGACAGAAGCAGCCTCTTCACCAGTCACGTGAAACATTTGACCTGTCAGACAGGAGAGAGATGTGCTCCGATTGATTTAAGAGGCAGCTTTGTTAAAGATCAAATTAAAGTTGACATTACATAAAAAAAAAAAAATGCTCTGACGTACAGTCATTCTCAGAATTTTGTTCTCTTAAAGGTCCAGTGTGTGGGAGACAGGACAATATATAGTATATATAATAAGTATGTTTTCTTTAGTGTATGATCACCTGAAAATAAGAATTGTGTTTTTGTGAGCTAGTTCATTAGTTACTTAGTGAGCCGTTGATATCTACATAGAGAGCATGTTCTCGTCCACCAAACCGCCACATTTCTACAGTAGCCCACACCAGACAAACCAAACATTGGTCTAGATAGGGCCACTCGTGTTTTAACATCGGCCACTGTAGTTAAAAGCCGTGTTGAGAGCACAGGAGAAACTGATTTGTAACATCAAACTGTTTTATTCAGTGTTTTTACCACTTTAAATCACCAGGGGCCTCATTTATAAAGCTTGCTTACACGCAAAACGGGGCTTGAAAGTGGCGTACGCCACTTCCCACGCAAAGGTTGTGATTTTGTAAAAAATAAACTTGGCAGGAGAATGTGCGCACCTGTAAGCAAACTCTGAGTCATGCGTGCGCACATTTTGGAGACACTGGGAAGTGGCGAGGCAGACGGCGAGGTGGAGAAGTGGAGTCAGATTTTTATTGATGTCTCACAGAAATTTAATGTCACGCTATATCCACCTTAGATCCACGTTATCATTGAAATTAAATCCTGCAGCCTTATTTTGTGCTTGGAGTGAGTGACAATTGTTTCATAAAAACGTTGTAAAATCCAACTCAAATCCTGAATTGAAATTCTTTCTAAACGTATTTAATCCGCACTGCCTCTAACGTCTCATTGTCCACTCTGTGAGCGCAGGAGGGGGAGAGGACGGCGCCACTGCATGGAATATATTTATTTATTTAGCTAAATATTTCCAGTGCATTTGTCATGTCGCTATACAACCATGAAGCGCAACCGTTACACTCATTTCATCAGCCCTACTTAGACATGAGCTGTTCATGACAAAACCGGCATGAAGAAACATGTTCGCCTATTACACTTTCATCTTTGAATTGTATTTCAAATTACACGTTGTATTTTGGGACAGGGATACCACTGGTTCATGCTGTGATTCAGACCGGGAGTCTGATCAGACTAATTGCCATAAACATATAAATACTGCGGTGACCCTCGTGCGTAATTGCGCAATATGGCACATTAAATACATGTTGGTAAAGGAGTAGAAATATTTTTTTTTTTTTGTTCTGTCACTGTCCGTGCAGTCCCACAGACACAGCTGACAGCATCAGCAGCGTTGATGTGTTGCCACTTTTTTTTTTTTTTTTGCTTTCTTTTATTAGTGATCCCGCTGCTGTGGCCACCAAATAAAATCTTTCTTCAGTCCTCCACCTCCCGTTAAAGAGTCTCTAGCTCAGTCTCGGAGAAATTCCGTTTTGTGGTTCGTTTCTCACACCTGTCGCAGTGACCCACACAGCGAGAGATCACTCGCATGCCGGCTTATTTATGCAGATCGCATTCATGAGGTGATTTGCATGACCACTGATGGTTGAACTAGGGCGGAATATGAGGCGGATCTGGGTGCGCACAACTCCAGGAGGTCTGTGATTTATAAAGAGAATATTGCGTGCAACTGTGCGTGCGCACGATTTTATAAATCAGATCATTTTTTGGCGCACGCCATTTTCAGTTTTTGGGCGCACGTCAACTTTTAGTATGAATCCTAAGCGCTCTTTTATAAATGAGGCCCCTGGTCTGTTTGGTCAGTAGATCTCCCTAAATCTTAAACGCTGCGCCTTCAACTGAATTCTTGACTCTGGTTTGAAGTCTGCCTTCATGTGCAACTCCGTGATTGCCTCACTCATAATGTAAAGCTAATCTATGGTTTCTCATTCAGCAGGTAGCTCAACGAGATCATGACTCGGACTTGTGAGATGTAGAATGTCTGCTGAGGTATTTTGCTTTGTGGATTAGAAACACCTGATTTCAACTTGTTTTATTTTTAAATCACTTCAACCTGTTTACTTTTTATTCTAGTTTTAAATGCCTGTATACACAATATGCCAGTATACTGTAGTATTATTATTATTAGTAGTATTTCTTACTTCGCTATTTGTACTTATTTCTGTCTCCGTGCTGCTGCAACACCTGAATTTTCCCTCTGGGAATCAATAAAGATCTTGTCTTGAAAAAAATGAAAAAGAAAAAGAAATTTAAAAAACTCTAAATTAGTGTCTGTATCCAGAAAAAGAAAAGAACAACACAGATTGTGGGACTAGAATTTTTTTTTAATTCATTTCATTGGTAGATGATAAATCTGGATATTCTCAGTCATCCAGGTCATGATAAATCTCAAACAAGCATAAAATACAGCAACTGGACCTCGTGTGAGTAGAAGACGTTTCGCCTCTCATCCAAGAGGCTTCCTCAGTTCTCAGTCTTCTACTCACACGAGGTTAGTCCAGTTGCCATATTTTATGCTTGTTTGAGATTGGTAGATGATATGTTCTTTATGTAAGATTTAAATCAGCAATGTAATAATAATAATAACAATAATAATTATAAGAATGGATTTTATTTATTTAAGACAAGCAGCAACGTATCCATAGATCATCAAATAAACCAGAAATAAAATAACCGGAAAGTACAGCTGTCAGAAGAAAAAACTATTAGTATAAATATAAATAAATTCGTATAAATTCTTCTTAATTCTCTAAATTCTTGTACCGATGTTGATTATTTGAGTAAATGTAACTGATTTCTTTCCACCTCTGATAAACATAAATCACACTGAAGTGATGGTGCAACAAACACCCCCCAAAAGGATTGTAAAAACAAAAATCATTATTTATTATTAAAAATGGACAGACACAGAGAAATACACTGAGTTAACAAAAGAAATGCAAAGGGTGTAAAATGATCCTTTAAACTCAGCTGTATGAATGTGAGCTGCCAGGTCATGTTGTTACCTGTTTCAACACCTCTGTCTGTCTGTCTGTCTGTGTGTGTGTGTGTGTGTGTGTGTGTGTGTGTGTGTGTGTGTGTGTGTGTGTGTGTGTGTGTGTGTGTGTGTGTGTGTGTGTGTGTGTGTGTGTGTACACGTTACACAACACAAACGCTCCCAGCGAAACGTGCAGAAATATGAAAAGCAATCCTTTATTATGACATGTTCCTGGAGCAGCAGGGCAATATTCAGCTCTGCAGGTTGTTGATGACTGATGATGATGAAGAGCCCAATAAAAACATTTCAGCCGGGACTGAGATCTCGAGACAAATTCAAGGAATGGTGAGAAACTCAGTTATTAAAGATTCTGCACATAACTTTCACGAACTCCTTGTTGCTAGTGACACCTGTCTCTGAGGTGAACGAGCACCTGCATTGGCCACAAGAGTGAATAACTGACCGTGACTAACCGTCATCATATTGAGGAAAATAAATCACAGCCATATTTAGACTGATGTTACTCTCTGTAATGCTCCTGCAGTGGTGTAGTCAGTATGGAGCCAGTGGTCCAAATGCATTTGGCTCCATGATACTGACCAGTTTGCTGTTTGTAAATGACTTTATCAGCTGACGTTATAAAGCAGCAACTAACAGCTGATCCATGCAGGGTCGCTATCTAGCATTTGCAAACCAGTCCTGGGAGTGTGGATGAATAAGCTGATGTTAATCACTCAATACAGTATGTCATAGGCATTTCTAGCCCATTTTTTTCCCTAAATGGAATCCCAGCACCCCTAAAATTTGAGAGACCTTTTATTATTATTATTATTATTATTATTATTATTATTATTACTGTATGTTCTTTTCTAACAAGCTATAAAAGCGTCAAAACCATACAGTACTTGGTTGCAACGTAATATTTTAACAACAAAAATACAGCAGCACCCCCCCTTGCCTCTAAAATGGTTTGATCCACCCCGTCCCTCCCACCTTTCCCCTTTCCCCTGAGAGGTCTATCTGCACAGAGCAATGTGCTGCCTTCCAGAGTGGGTGATATGCAGTAGTGGTGTAAGTACCTGGCTTAAACCAGGATATGTGGCACATTTCTTAACTTCTCCCACTCAATACCAACACATTATTATCACTAACAGTCCTCATTTTTGCTGCATTTAATCGTAGGTCACTGTTTATGTTGTTAGGTCGGAGTTAGCTGAAGTTTTTTCTAGCTAGGAAACGTTACAGGTGGTCAGTACCACTGTCCTCTGTTTGAATTGGAATGAGAGAAGCGAGCTGTTGTGTCATGTGCATGTGTTAATATTAAAGCCAAGGTGCTACTGACTAGCTAACTGACTGGATGCACATTAACATTATAACTCCTATTGTGTGTATTTATTATTATTATTTTGTAGATTCCAAGCACTTTTCTTTTTTGAAGTGTATTTTTATATATGCATTTGTATCATATAATACAGACAAGAAGGAAAAGAGCAGAGACAAACATTGAAAAAGTCAATTACTGTTAATGTGTTAATGTTACATGTTGTGCATTGCATTTCAAATAAAAGTCAAAAAAATAAGTCCAAGGTCCATTTTTGGTATTTTTGGTGCTCACTATAGGAGGCTGGTTTATTCCAGAAACATACATACTGTTTATGTGTATGTTGAGGAGCTGCTGTATCAAAATGAGTTGTCTTCCCCCAGAAATTAAGGTTACGATATGTTTCTTTTATGATTCCAATCCATTCCTCTTTTGCTGTGGCTCAGCATTGGTTTAGTCACAGACTTTCCCAAAAAGTGATGTGCTTTTCTTTCACAAATGTGGGAATGAAATTGCATTAAAATGTACAAAACAGTGAAATTTATCTTGCCTGGCCGGGCAGCTCTCTGGGTGCTCAGCACCCCTAAACCTCTGATCCTAGAATCGCCCCTGCGGTATGTTCATAGATTTATAATAAGACTAGATATCAAACGCCAAGATGGTGCCTATTCACTCCAACAGAGTTGCTCGCCTGGCGCTTACACCATAAAAAGTTTCCAGCTGGCCTTGTGAATACGTGCAGCAGTGTTACTCCTGCCGCTCGACCGAGTTCCTGCACAGTTCAGACTTTACATTCTGATGCCATCACAGATTTTTGAATCGCTTTTCTCGACTTGAGGAAAGTTTTACAAATATTAAACCGACTGTTTGCAGTTTGAAGTGTCAGCAGTTTCACAGACATCTGTTTTATCATGGTGATTTATGGGGAAAATGCTTTTTGCACCACAGGGGATTTTTTTCACTGCAATACCACCATGGACCACCACTGAGAAACATTTGCTACAAGGCTGAGCAACTTTCCTGGCAAGCCATCCGGAACAGCGAACTGCAGCCTCGTGCCTGACCGATTCACAGCAGTGACAATATACAGTACATCACTCCCTCTCGTGTGATATTGCTTAAATATTGGTAATACAACTCAGCACACAGTGATTATACTTAGATGATCTGGTTTTCCTCATACTTATCCAACAGATCCTTCAGTGTCTCCATTGGCAACTCATCCTCCTTCCAAGCCTCTATCTCCTGTGGTGTTCCCCAAGGTTCCATACTTGGCCCAATCCTCTTCTCCATCTATTCGCTCCCACTAGGCCACATTATCCAAAAGCACAACATTTCTTTGCACTGTTATGTGGACGATACTCAGATCTACCTCCCCCTAGAGTCAAACAACTTTAATAAACTCACCAACGTCAATAACTGTCTTCATGATATCAAATCCTTGATGGCAGCAAACCTTCTCCTGCTCAATGACAGTAAAATAGAAGTTATTTTATTTGGACCGCAGCATCTGACCAACACTATCCCTTCTCACCTCGGCCCGTTAGCTCCCTCTGTCAAATCTCATGCAAAAAATCTTGGACTCATCTTCGACACAGCATTAAAATTTGACAAACACATCAATCAGGTAGTTAAAGTAAGTTTCATGCAGCTCCGCACCAAATCCAAACTCAGATCATTTCTCTGTATTTCTGACCTGGAGAAAGTCATCCATGCCTTCATTTCATCCCGCCTTGACTACTGTAACTCACTGTACTTTGGTATCAATCACTCCTCCCTATCCTGTCTTCAACTTGTCCAGAAAGCAGCAGCCAGAGTTTTGACAAGGTCAAAGAAAAGGGAGCACATAACCTCCATTCTTGCCTCACTACATTGGCTGTCTGTTATCTACAGGATTGATTTTAAAATTCCGATGCTTGTACATAAGGCGCTCAGTGGTCTCGCCCCCTCCTACTTAACACAACTCCTGTCCCCATATCACACAGTCAGAGAGCCAAGATCCTCCGATCAAAGGTTTTTATCAGTCCCGAGATCTAGGACTAAGTGTTATAGGGGCAGGAGTTTCTCTGTTACTGCCCCAAAATTGTGGAATTCTCTTCCTCCTCCCATCCGGTTCTCCCCTACAGTTGAGATTTTTAAGAGTCATTTAAAAATGTACCTGCCGCCTTTGATTGTGCTAAGCCAACCAGCACAAGTCTTTTAACCTGAAGTCTGTGCCTTTATTGTGCTTTTATTACTACTATTATATATATATATATTGTAAATACAGCACCAGTCAAAAGTTTGGACACGCTTTCCCATTTACTTGAATGAAAAGTGTGTCCAAACTTTTGACTGGTGCTGTATATATATATATGCATTCACACGCACATAATGATGTTTAAAACAAAACCTCAACAAAGGTTCATCACATCACATTCTTTGGATTTTTCCAGAAAATTTGGCCCCAGTTCTTTACAAAGAAGTCAGTGCTGTTATAGGCGACCGAGAGAGTCGGGAAGGTCTCAGTCCTTAAGTTGTTCCAGCTGGAAAAAAACATTGTTTTTTTCCAATGTGTTGAAATTTGTATGACTCAGTGATATGAGCCCTCACAGTGTGTGAAAGGTGGGAAAAAAACAGCATTACATTTCAAATAAGACAGTACATGGTAATTTACTGAAAAAAGAAACAGAAACTGCTTTCGCCTAGTTCTGGGTGTGCCTTGGACGGGACTTTCAGGTGAATTCAGGTGAATTTTACAGGACTTTTTGGGGTGTGAAGTTTGTGCACACAGTGACATGCATATTAGTGTATTTATTGTGTAGATATAATTGTGTGTGGAGATGCAACAGTGAATCAGGGTTAAGCAAGAATCTGAATGAGTGTCTGTCTCCATTTCCGCTGTTGCAACACCATTTATATGATTTATGCTCCTGGACTAATAATACTATGTGATGCAAGTAACTGCAGCTCCACCTCAATACAGCGTTGTATTAGTTTATCAGGTCAAATAAGCAAACAGGAAATAATTAACAAAACAAATCAACAAACTAAACTAAAAAATAACAACGCAAGCTACAGAAAACAAAAATAAGCTAAACAAATACCACAACTAATGAAACAAAGTAAATAGCAATACAAGTTAAGAAAAAACAATTTAAACACATAAGTCAAACAAAACAAACTAAACTAAAAAAAATAAGTTAAAAAAAATTAAATTCATAACAAGTTAAACAAAACAAATAAAAGTAAATAAATAACACAAGCAAAATGAAATATACAAAACAAAATACAAACAAAATAACAACACAAGTTAAGAAAAACAACAACAAAAAAATGAACAAAACAAACTACATTCATAACTGAGTTATAAGTTAAACTAAACAAAATAAACAAAACAAAATACAAAAATAGAACTAAATAAACTCAACTAGAATGAAGTGCATGAACACTTCAAGATTTCAGATGATGATCATGGATGTGTGGGTGTGGGTGTGGGTATGGGCTTGTGTAATGAAAGCAAAACAATGATGCAAGAGAAAAAAAAAAACGTGATGTGATGAATTTAATGATTAGTGACTCCATTAGAGTGATGATGAAACACCTGGCTGATCTGAGGATAATGCTGATGATGGTGATGGCATGAATGATGAAGGTGTGAGTTGCTGTAATGAAGCATGCAACACAACTTCACTTGAATTCTGAGTCAGCGGTCCAAGACCTTCTCAGCAACAACGCCGTTTCCCCAGAACTCGACCTCAGGTGGAACATATATATATGAGCCTCTGCAGCATGAAGGCTCAACATCAATCTGTCAGAGGACACACACGAGTCCACTTCATCCCTCCATCAGACCAGCACCATCACAGCTGCTTCATCCCTCCATCAGACCAGCACCATCAGAGCTGCTTCATCCCTCCATCAGACCAGCACCATCCGAGCTGCTTCATCCCTCCATCAGACCAGAACCATCACAGCTGCTTCATCCCTCGATCACAGCTGCTTCATCCCTCCATCAGAGCTCCATCAGAGCTCCATAGCTCTACATACATGGACATGAGTAAGTCTTTCTTCTTGTTCTTGTTCTTCTTCTTCGTCTTCTTCTTCTTCTTCTTCTTCAGGTGCAGGCAGTTTCAGGATCAGCTGACATGTTTCACGTCCTCTTTATTGTAATCTGAGCATTTTTATATTCCTGCTCAAGCAGCCCAGGGGTTGTAGTGCCAGCAAGCTTTTTTGTGATTTAGGGATAAACACCTTCCAGGCCACACTGAGAAGACTGATGTTTAAGTTTAAATGTAGACTGCAGGGGTCCCAGAATAATCTTATTATACAGTTGACCAACCCAAGGTCTAGTTCTGTTAGATACCAACCCTATATGTGGAAACACTGGTATTTGTGCCTTCTACAAAATGTGTATAAGCACTTTTTAAATTGCATTTTTTTTGCTGCTCTTATTTATTAGATGCCTTTTACTGAATATGCACAAGTACTTTTTAAATATTATGTGATATGACGCCTTTTTATTGTATTTTTGTTTTATGTACTGTATGTGATTGTATGTCTATTTGGACGTTGGAGTCTGCAATTAAGTTTGATTGATCTACAGTTAAAAACTGCTTTTCCAGTAATTTCAGATTCAACATATTTTGAATGGAGACAAGAATCAAACCTCCATTCTTTGGAATGAATTACATAAATAAAGTTTTGCATGTTTGTAATTTCCTGAAATTCTCATGACGTCTCCTTTACAAAAATAAAAAGTATTTTGGTTGGTTTTGTTTCAGTCCCTTTGAATAAAACCTGCAGAGAGTCCACTGCTGCAGTTCACTGTAGAGCACATAAATTAAATATCCAAATGTCATTTCAGAGATTCAACAGTAAATTCAGTCAGACCTGAGACAACATCAACACGTTAACTGCAGCATCAGTCATCAGCACGTTCCTTTAATATTCCTGTAATATATTTTTTACAGAAGGTGTCGACTTCCCAGAAGCACCATGTGAATCAAAATCAAACCCTCTCTTCTTCCTGTTGCAGTGCATTGTGGGTACCTGTTCCTCCTGTCTCTGGCCTTGTGGGCGGGGCTTGCAGCAGGTATGACCTTACCAACAAAGTTGTCAAACACAGACATGCAGAGCATCATCGAGGACCTGCAGGTGGCGCTGCAGAGCTACAGCCGCGTCCTCAATGGGACGGTAAGAAAGAAAACTGTCACAACAAATTCCTTTTAAAAATGTTTCAGACACTTTAACTCTCTGAGCAGCCGCGCCATCAACAACAGTCAGTGGCGGCCATTTTGGAGCTCTTTGTTTTAATAAATCTTGTTTGTGTCTTTGTTTTCTCTGCAGAGCTCCCTGAAGGACTTGCTGCCTCAGCCCTGCAAAGAAACTGTTGTTACAAAGGTACGCCTCATTTTAATACTCAGTAGTACAAATTAAAACTGTTAATGCTGCTCTGATGGCGGCCCTGCAGCTTTTAGCCTATGTGAGACACAGTGTCACATCATTGTTCGTTGTTCTGCTGGAATTCTAAAAAATGATCATTTCAATTTTGATTTTAATTTTAAATTTAATGTTACTTTTAATTCTTGATTTTCTGAAATTTTAAATTTCTGAATTAGAATTTTTAATTGTTTTTATTTTCTAATTTTTGAATTTTTTTATTTTAACTTCCTATTTTTTGTTCTGGTTTTAATTTCAATTTAAAATATTAATTTATTTTTATTTTTATTTATATCTTAATTTTACTAATAATAAAACTAATAATAATTTTAAAGGGGAAAAGGGGCCTCAAGGTTTAATATAAAATAAAGGTAAAAGTTGAGTTGTTATAAAAAATATATCAACCCTCACATCTGTGAGTTGGGTTCAGTGGCTCAGCAGATTAAAATGGTGTTTCTGTGTTAATGTGGTTTGGTGCAGAGCTCCGAGGCGGCCAGCAAACTGTCTCAGTATCAGGTGTGTGCGGAGAAGCTCAAGTCGTTCTGTCCTGATATCAGCGATCTGTGTCGTGCCATCACGCTGAACAAAGACCTGCTGCAACACCTGGTGAGTCTCTCTGATTACACACAGATTCGCCTGGATGTCAGGATTAGGGGAGACTGGGGACAGTTGCAACACTCTTTGTATTTCTCTCACTTACTCAGAGACTATTTGGACGACACCAACCAAATTTTAAATATTAAAATTTTTGGGGACATAACGATCAGATGTCATTGAGCAGTAACCAAAAGGGCCTAAACTACGCATTGGAGGGATATATTCATCATTTTATTGTTGAGAAGGTCGATGAAAAGCTTAAATTACAAGCCAAAATTTACAGGTCACAGTGTTACGCTTGTGAAGCGCATCTGGTTGCCGTCACCATCAAAGACAACAAGTTAAAGTGCCACTGAAGTTAAGGTTTTTGGCTCAGAATATGAGAAAAGGATAACGGCCTTTTTACCATCTTTACCAAGAGTGTCTCTCCGTTAGTTTGGTGCTACAGTATTTACACTGAATCATTCAGCATAACATTTGTCAACCTTTCTTATCTCTGACAATATGTTGCCTCAAACACAATGTTGACTTACCTTAGAACAGATGTAGACATCATTGTTAATCTTATTCATGTTGAGTTGATGTTGTGGTCTAACGTTACCACACAACTTTATCCAAATGAGACACTTTTCTCGCTTGAGATGTGGTTTAAAGTGTGAAAAATACAGCTGGTCGTCCAGCCTCTCAGGATACCTTGTGTCAGAGTTGCATGTACCCCATGCTCACTGTTTGACCATTTTTAAACTTCAAATCTCAGAAAAAGCTCATAAAACTGAACAAAACTGACTTTCTGTGATGCATTTCAATGGACGAGTGTATGGGAATGGCTATACGCACTGTGATTGGCTCATCGCGTTTGAGGGCGGGACTTAGCCATAGGTGAATTATGTCAGTCGAATCAGATTCAGATGTTAAATATGAACGTTCAATGACTTTTTGTTTTTAAATATATAAAGTTTTAAGGTTTGAACAGGCTCAGCGAGACGTTCAGTCTGACAGCAGCATTAACGGCGCTAACGACGGATCGGAAATGTGCAACAACGTTTTTACCAACACCAAATATCAAACAAAAATCCAGAGACTGTGTCGTATTAAGTATCTATGAGCCGTAAATCCACCACTTCCCAGCACATTACAAGCTCCTCTCAGTCGTGTAGCGGGAGTATTAGTGGAATAATTATTTCCATTATCCACGTGAACAGCTCAGTAGGAATGTTGTCTTTTTGGGAATAAGAGCAAAAGACATATTTTTTTAGGAGCTGTTGTAAATGTCCCCAGTCTCCCCTGCTGCTGCCGCCATGACAGACAGACAGAAAGATTCATTCATTCATGTAGACTTCAGTGTTCTCTAAACATGTCTGAAATCTGTCTGTGTGTTTCAGAATGGGTCGTACCAGGAGTCTGCAGCATGTCCCGCCTCTTCATCACCGTCCACTTCCTCATCCTCTCCAGACTTTGCCACTATTCGTAAATCCATACAGTGTGTGAACTGCTGGAAGCAACAGGTGGCGGAGCTGCACAAGTCACGCTCCAGCTCCAGCTCCACCATGTCTCCACCCCAGTGAAAGTCTTTGACTTTGTGACATCATGAGATTTCTCTGTAGTTTTTCCATTAACTTGTCAAACTGATTTGAATTTATTGATCTTGGGGAAAGAGACAGGTTATTTTAAAAAAAAAAAAAAAAAAAAAAAAAAATCATATATGATTGTAATAATTATATGAGTAATTTAAACCAGGATTTTTTTAGTTATTTAAAATAATAATTATAACAGATTTTTTAATTAAATTAAACTTTTCAGACATTATTATTATTATTCATTATTTATTTATTTTTTAAAATTACATAAGTGCTGACATTCCATTTTTAGACGAAATAGAATTTTGCAAAACAATAGTAATAATTGTAAGACACATTATTCTCATGAAAAAGGAGCCTGTTGGAAATATTATTCATTTTTTACTGTCTTCTCCACACAAATAAATAAGACAAATTGTTTAATTTTAGGAGGATCAGGTGTTTTAACTTTCAAAGATGCTTCTTGGGATTAGTTTTGTCTTCTTCACAGATTAAAATATCTATTTTCTCATGGTGGCGTACTGTCACGACTGTAAACGCACATTTGCTGTTGAAAGTATATTTTTAAAAAGCTACAATGTTTTATATCTATATTATATTTCACATATTTTCTATTAATGATTCTCTTCTGTATTCATTTATGTTTTAGCTATTTTATGATGATTTCATATCTTTACATGTGATGTTTAGTTGTGATGTTATTCCCAGTGTGAACACCAGAGGGCGCTCCCGGTGTAGCTGTACGCTGCTGTGAGGGCTTCAGTTTTATACAAATGTTTTCCACATCATATTTAGGGTTCATGTATGTCAACATATTGAATTGTTTTTTAATAAAGTTTTATACATGTATATAAAAAACATGCCTGATATCGATGTGTCCAGGGTTGGAGATGAGCACCAGTCAAATGTTGGTTAAATATGAAGGTGATTTTCTTCACTCACCAGCCAAAAGAACAATAACTTTATGTTGAGTGGCAGGTAAAACTTTAAAAAGCAAACTAACAAACAACAGACAGAGAATAAGACACATGGAGCTCAGTGAGATCAACATCTCTCGTGTGTACGTCCTTTAATTTGACTTTACAGCCTGAACTGTTTGCTGAGAACAAACTCTCAGCTGCCCTGTAGTTACAGCTCAGTGACAACATGACGTCATGACACTGAGGGTTGCTGGTTCGAGTCCTGGTTCCATCAGGCGTTACTCAACATCTTTATGTTGCTGACAGCAGGAGTCAGGAGCTGACTCAGTTTATCTCCGTCTGATATAATATATTTGAAACTATCAGCTGTTTGGTTCAAACTACGAGGCTAAAATAACATGAGTATAAATTTACTAATAAATGCATAAATAACTTCAGAAATTATTTAATTACAAACTCTTCTTTATGAACACTTTTAATGATTCTATCTCTCTGTTCTTTTATATTTCTATCTGTTCCAGTATTCATTCAGTTATTTATTTATTTATACATTTAATTATTTATTCTTCTATTTATTTAAGCATTAATCTAGAGTATTTATTCTTGTCTTTCTTTCTTTCCTTCTACATTTAGATAGATAATATAATTATATATATAAGATATAAGACATAAATAAATAAATAAATAAATAATTGCATAAATAAATAAATGCTTAAATAAATAGAGAAATAAATAATTAAATGAATTAATAATTGTAAAAAAGCTGATAATTGAATTACTTAAATGATTAAATTAATTTATTTGGTATTTATTTATTTATTCTTTTGATTATTTATGTTGTTATTTATTTATTTTTGTTGTTATTTATTTATTTATTTATTTATGTTGTTATTTATTTCTTTAGTTAGTTAGTTATACATTTAGAAAAATAAATACATTCAGAACTGTAAAAATGCAGGAATAAATAACAAATAAATGATATTAATTAAAAATACAGAAATAATAAATAAAATGCTGAAATGAACAGATGAATAAATATACAAAAGTTGTCAATCAAATTACTGAAATTATTCAGTTAATTTATTTGTTATTTTCTTTATTTATTATGTTATTTAATCCTGTATTTTACAGTATGTATTCATTCATTTATTTTTGTATTTATTGATTCAGTCATTTTTAGTCCTCCATACAAATCTGTTTTTAAGCTGTTAAATGTTCATCAGTGGCTGAAACAACTCACACAGGTCAATGTGAGACCTGCAGGTGACATGTTTTATATCACAGATCTCTATCTCTGCAGCTCAGTGACTTTAACAGCTAGTGTCGTTGTTACTGAACCTCAATGTCGTCTGACTGAATTTTCTCCTGATACTTGTGTGAGTTTGTCTGCACCACAGCTTTTCTATGTCTCCACACTGTCAGTCATCTGTATGTGTGATGGAGCAACAGCACAGAACCCAGACCAGCTTCCCGTGACTCATCTCCGCCCCTGTCTCACCTGGACACACCTGAAGACACTTTGCCCATCAGCCACATACTCAGTCAGTCAGGTGAGACTGTGGTGCAGCCATTTGTTTCAGTGTATTTATGTATCCACGATACTATCAGCCCTCCTGGAGACTGTGATGCACTGAGGACCAACATTTGCCTTTCAGTCAAAGTGCAACTCAGTGGCAGAAACACAGCAAACCTGCAGACTGAGAGAGTTTCCACTGAGCTGCAGCAGAAAACAGCCGAGTCGACACAAAGAGAGACAGAAGAAGGTCAGTTTGTTTTTCAGTCAGCAGGAAAATCGTCTGCAGCTGACACACTTAGTTTCCGTGTCCTCTTTTCTCTTTAACACACCTCACGTTCTGAAACATTTGAAACATTTTTATTCACAATGAATTCAGTTCACACAAATCACAAGGAGCCAAACCAGCAGACAAACTGGAGCAAATACGACAGTCCTTGAAATATTAACAAAATGTGACAAACTACAAACAAACACAGGGATCAGGTATTTGACAGATTCACTGACAAACATTTTATACGATATATTACAGGTGAATGAGGAGGATCTGAGCGTGAAGTCACCTCCAGTCCTCAGACATTAGCAGCCATTTGTCCCCACACAGAAAACGAGCTGAAGCGTCAGCTGATGTTCCTTCTGCCTGAAGTTTCAAATCTCAGAGCAGCATAATGAAGATCTGCTGAGGCCTGTGGAGACATCACCATCATCATCATCACCATCATCATCATCATCATCATCATCATCACAGGTGAGGTGAGTCATGTAGATCTCACAGAGAATCACGTTGACACCTCCTAGGGCAGGTGTCGGCAACCTTTACAACCAGAGCAGCCATTTTGATCCAAAAAATTTAATTAAATTTGTCTGGACCTGCAAAATACACTTAACCCTTATAGTAAAGGTAACACATTACTACATGAACTATCGACATTACTAATAGGTCTAATCACTGATTTTGAGTTTTCCTGTCCTGATGGTACAACGTCAACAACCAGCAGCAAAACAGTGACGGATAAAAACAGACACAAACTGTGAATCCAGTAAACTCTGTGTCACCTCGTCACTGACCGCCGGCGGATCGTCTGATTTCCGTTCTGGGAAGAAATAACATATTATTCAAAATATTTTCATTTATGCACTTGTAAAACTTAAAGTTGCTGCTGAACTCACCGAGTCCTCTCCGTCGGCGTGACAACAGGATGCTGAGCGTCACCGTAGCGACAAGCAGGAGGACACACACTGTGCTCACAAAGGCAATCGGGAACACACAGTCACTGGATTTTCCTGCACGCACACACACACACACACAGACCAGATTTACCCCAAAGATGTTGCAGTGAAAATATATTCTGTGATTTTTGTTGGACTTTCAGCTCTTATTACTGAAACAGCAGCTCATCTCCTGAGACTGAACTGATGATGCTATGAAAAGCATTTTCACATTTCTCGCCCAAGAATTGTTCCTTATAAAATGTTAACCTCACTCACTTCTGTATTATCAAATATCATTCAGCTGAGCTTTTTGGGAAATCAAAAAATGATGCAAGAAGGAGCAGCAGGTTCGGCGTGGGGATGTAACTGTTTACAGCTGATTACTTATGGTGCTTTCACACCTGCCCTGTTTGGCTCGGTTCAATCGAACTCAAGTTTGTTTGCCCCCTAAGTGCGGTTCATTTGGGCAGGTGTGAACACAACAATTGCACCAAAACAACCGGACCGAGACCTTCTTGAAGAGGTGGTCTCAGTCTGGTTACAAATGAACTCTGGTGCGGTTGGTTTGTGGTGAGAACGTGTTCAGACCTGGATGTGAAGCAACTGCAGTCACGTGACACAATGTTTGGGTTAGTCATGAGCATGTTACAGTCCTGGAGGATTATTAATGTGCACCTCCTCCTGTACTGCCTTAATATGCACATTCAGCACATCCAATGCATCAAAACATTGTTTTCTAGTTGGAGCCGCGCCTCGTTTTCAAACTGTATGGTTTGACTAAAATGAACAATGACAGCAATATAGTCCACGATGAGCAGCGCTAAAATCAACCTGCGTAGTTGTCCCTCCATTGTGACATTAGAAAGTGTCACATTTATCTTGCAAGTGTTCTCTTCTTCAACGTTTGCTTTACTTCCTGGATTTTTCCCACATGGAAATTCTGACCAATCAAGAGCAGCTTTCTCGCACAAGGCATTTGATCTGGTCTGCTTGTAAATGCTGCCGTGAGAACACGAACCAACTCTAGGCAATTATACAACTTTGTGACAACACTGAAACACTAAACAGATCTAGGGTCTAGGTACATGTTTGTAGGGGTTATTTTTGGTTCTGAATGTACTACACCAAAGATTTTTGATGGAAACTGGGATTAAAATACCAAAGTGAATGCAGTCAGAGTGAATGTGTTATGAAAAGAAAGAAACATTACAAGTCGTCCCCACACCCTCTCTACTAAATCCTATTTCCCAAACAGTGAGGCTCAAACATCACAGTGAAGTAACAAGAAGCAAATCTACAAAACATCTGGAAAAGGGAGGACAGCCCTCAGGTGAACTCACCTGCCCTGCTGCTGACAGTCTTCCTGATCTCCAGCTCTCCATCACTCAGCACACAGGAGACTTCAGCTCCGCCCCTCCAGGTCTCTACAGGAACATAAACCTGTTTGCCGATGACACCTGCCTCACTGTGAGGGAGGATTCTGGAGCTGAGCTCAGCCTTGTCCTTTTCCCTGTCCACCTCCCAGTGCACTGTGACCCGACCAGTGTCCTCCAGTCCAGACGCCAGACAGATCAAGGGGACGGGGAAGAGGGAGGAGTCGACATTTTCTGAGGGAATCAGGAGGTCAACCACCGGACTGTGGAGCACCGACTCTGATGATTCAGAAGCATACGAATGCATGTATGTACAGACAACTATCACTGGATCACAGCTGACAACATACAAGCAGACAGGAAACAAGATGGACCACCTCAAAACTGAACCAACTTTGGCCCATTTTTTGGTCTATATTTGTTTCCATTACGTCAGTGTTTTCAATCAAAGTCCCAAACTGTCTATTAACAGCTCCTGTTTGCAGCCTGGAGTACATTTATACAGGAGAAAACTTGTGAACTTGATGCTTCTCAGGCGAGTTCTGCAAATGGATTTATGGAAGTTTATTCTGGATAGACAGCTGAGATAATGATATCCTCAGGGAGTGTGAAGGGGGATTTATACTTCTGCACTGAATCAATGTCGTACCCTGCGCCATAGCCTGACATGCACCTCCAAAGAAATTTATACAATGTGTAATGTCATAGACTTGAGCTAAAAAATATTAGCATGTTGTATTTCTGAAAAAAAAAGTGTCTGTGAATCCTGCGAGTCATAAAGAAGCTGATTTGTGAACTTGTGTTTGAAATTGTCTCTCTTTAGCCATGTGTAATGTGTGTTAAATGTGTGGTTTGTGTGTTTTTTTAATCTACTTTACTTTACAGCACTTTATAGAAACCTCTATCGCCAACTAGCGTTTTGGGTGTGTAACTGCAGAGTGACACAGACACACCACCAAGCAAGTATAAATGCTCACAACGGCATTGGCCATGTGCGCAGGTTATGGCGCAGGCTCTGCATGGAGCTGACACACAAGTATTAATCCCGCTAATGTCACCCTAAATGATAGCAACGTGTTTTATTTCTGTGTTTAAATTTTACTGAGTCATGATGAAGAGAAGGAGGGAGAGGTTTAACTCAAACTGTACAGTATCTTAATCTCCGCCCTGATCTGTGAGTCTCTGCTGCAGCTCCACCTGCTGACACACTACAATAATACAATAATACTTACATGCTGTTGTTTTTACAACACAGACAACTTTACATTTTAAAGCTCTAATCATCAGCTCGTTCTTTCACCTGTGACAGTCACTGTGGTCCCGTCTCCCGTCACTAGCATGAGCCCGTTGATGTAGACACAGTAGTACCTGCCGGCGTCCTGCAGGGTGACGTTGGAGATCTCAAGCCGACACAGAGTCTCAGTCTGAGCCGCAGACACAAACTGAGTGCTCACACTGAGGCCGCCTACCTGTCCGACATGCAGCCACACCACAGCAGAGCACTGCCTACCCATGTGAGTGATGTCACAGCTGAGGCTGACCTTTGACCCTGGCTTCACAGATACAGAGGGAGGAGCCTGGAGCAGCAGGGCCCCGGCTGTGGCTGCAAACACATACTGACGATTAATACCAGGAGGTTTTAGTAAGATCAGCCCAGTTCTTCCAAACCTTTTTAGTTCAGCCTTCAAAAGAAGCATCTACACTGTCCTTCAAGCCCCTCGTAATGGGAGGCAAATTTTAGAGGCGACTCAATGTCATAGTAAAGTTAATGTAAAATTGCAATTTAAAGGTCCAGTGTGTCGGCTACACTGGCAGCAATGGAATATAATATCTCAGAATGAGCCATCATCTACACAGAGAGCAGGTCCTCGTCTACGCCATGTTGCACCATCATGTTTCTACAGAAGCCCAGAACAAACAGCACATTCTCACTCCGACCTCGTCACATATCGATGTTTGTTCATGGACTCAAAACATCCAGATATGATGTGCAAGGTACCCTGGGTGTGTTGGTTGTTGACGTTCTGGGACACTGTGTCAGCTTCAGCCTGTTACATGCATTGTTTTCTTTCAAGATACCCTGTTTTTGCATCTGCCACTGCAGTTAGCAGCTCATCCATAACAAGTGTTTTTAACTTTAAAAAAACAATCAAAAGAATCACAGTGGACTAAAGACATGTAAGTTTATTCTAATCATTTCAAGGACTAAACAATCGATAAAATTATAAATATCAGAATAATAGATACAAATAACAACAGATAAACAACCCAAACAACTTGACCTTTATTCAACCAGGGTGCTCAAAAGAAATTTTTTCTCAAAACTTATTCTTATCTTTTATGTTTCTTCCCAAATGATGCTGCATCTAAATATCAGTGTTTTACAGGTGGTGTTCCTCAGGGTTTGATTCTCAGTCCTCTAATATTTACAGTGAATTTTAATAATATCTATTAAAAAGCCACAACTAAATTATTAACCTTTTTCCTGGTAACTCAGCAAAAGCACCTGAAACTGGTGTATTTGTTATATAAATGTAATTTTACTGAAAATGAAATATTACTTAAATGAATGTAAACATGAAGGTAAAAGAATGTAACCAGATTAAAGTAACATAATTAAATACATTTTTGTAAAGCATGTGTCAAATATTTTTACAGAGTTTGAGTTTTTTGTGCTTTTAAAAACAGCTAATATATATATATATATATATATATATATATATATAAGGATGATGAAAAAACTCATGATAATAATATAAATCTAAAATTCATAATACAATCATGTTAAGTAAAAATCCTATAATAGTTTGATTTTACTGAATCATGCGCTCAAAGTATCCTGAAAAAAAATAAATAAATAAATATGACAGAAATAAAAGGAATTTTCTGTTTGGTAGATTCCAACAGATCTAATGAGCACATATTATATAATGATTTAATATGACAATTATAAGTATACAATCATATTTTGAAATAAACAAATCTGAGCAACCTCTTACCGCAGAGTGTGTTGAGACAGATCAGAGGAAGCAGCTTCATGCTGATCAGTCGACGTGATGAAGGCAAAAGTGTGTCATCGCAATGAAAAGGTCACTGCAGCTTCACCGCCTTCAGACACACGACAGGATGTGACATCATGAAGGAAACTACAGAACACAAAACTTCAAGGATTAAAACTACAATACAGCTGAAGTGTTAGTATGCATAAAAACAAATTATTATGGGAGCTTTATTATGGTCTTTGTCAATATTGTAAATCAAAGAGAATTACAAGGTATATGCCTCAGTACCATGTTCAGGACTGAGTTATAACCAGGGGTGTCAAACATGTGGCCTGCAGGCCAGAACCTGCTGCTCAGGGGTCCCATCAGGCCCACTGGATGACTTATATTAATGCACTTGTTAAAGCTAAGAGATGTCAGATATCAGGAGCGAGTCACATCATGTTACATCTGCTTTATTTAGTGAAGAGGTTGCAAATTACAACACATTTAAAACAACAAATATCATCCTATGCAACTGGATACTACACCGTTCACTTGGTGCGTATTGAATAAAGTGCTCTGTTGTTGTCACTTGCAAGGAATTTTTTTTTTTGAAGTAGGACTGTATGAGTCAGATGTCAGTCGACACGCCCCCAGTTTGGAAGAGAAGCAGTCAGGAGTCTGACGAAGAAGCTGAGCAATGTCCTGCTGCAGATGCAGGCAGCAGCAAAATGTTTAGGCTGCTTTCAGCCGTAGAGTCGTCTCCTTTGGTCTGAATCAGGGACTCATGTTCTCACAATACACATCACTGGTACATAATGAGGTAATGTATTTTAATGGTTCTACAGTGATGTAGTAAAACTGTTAATAACAACATGGATAACTGTCGTATTTAACATCAGTCACTTTAATGTAGATATTTTGATCAGACGCCCCAAAATATCAGCAGCAAAATTATTTAAATCCCCGTCATCTGAGTTCACCATCATTATTTATTTTTATATTTCCATTCTGTAAAAAGAAGAAACATTGATGTTTTTTTTTCCACAACTTCAAATGTTTTTAATGTTCAGTGTAAAATATGAGCAGCTGTAATCAGAAAAGATCAGCCTTTCAGTGTGAAGCCTGTTGATGACCCTGTGCTGGCTCCAAGTGCATTTCGTTGTAGGTTGAGTATTCATTTTGATAAGCCGGGTGGTTGGGGTCTGTGTAACCATCACCATCGATGTAGCCGTAGTTCTGCTCTCCGTAGGTCACAGCATCTTCAGGCTCGTCCAGAGGTTCTTTATCAGCCTTTTTCAAAGCTGCGTTCCTGCCAAGACCACGATACAGATACACCGTGATGACAATCAGAATCGCCTGCAGAGAGACGGGAGACAATATGTCCATGTGAAGATATTAAATGAGCAAATGTGAGTGCGTTAAAGCTCCAGTGTGTCAGATTTAGAGGAATATATTCAGTATATATATTCATATCCAGTGTATTCTCATAGAGCGGTTTGTATAATATCCTTTGAATTTGCGCCTCATGAAAGAAGTTATGTCCTTGATGTACAGTTTCGTAATTGACGTAAAGTTATGGAGGTTAGGCTCAGGCAATAAAAGTTACTGTGGTTAGGTTTATGCGTGATAATAGACAGCATCCTGGCATTGCAGATTCAAACGAGCCTTGACGACCGTGACATGTCACACAACAGCGTCGGTTTCTAGTGTGACATATAACAAACATGTCAGCAGCACTTGAACAAGAACAATAGCATTAACATGACAATAACAATCATTTACTGTCCCTGTTACATGGCAACTGATCTCTTCCTCTGCTCGGAGCGTAAGGAGCTCCCGGACCTCATTGTTTTACCGATTTGTGGACATTTTTGGCAGCTGCTCTTCTTCGAGTTAGCTGCTAGCTGCTACCAGCTACTTTTCAAATTTTCCTGTGGTGGGTCATACATATAACTTATTGTCAAAAAGTCTGTTACCACATCTGTTCCCGGCTCATAGGCGAGACCACTCTGGCTCCCCTTTCCACAATCGCATCTTGTATACGGAGCAGTGAGGCGGCATAACGGCTCGTTATTCCTGCCTTGAACCAGCAGTGTGAAAGGAACTGACAGCATGTTGTGGGTGAGCCGCCTGTTCCCAACATGCCCAACATCGTCGGAGAAACTCTGATTTGTAATGTAAAACTGCCTCTATCAGTGTTTGAGGATAATATATCTCCTGGTAAAAACCTCCTGGACACTGAACACTGAAGGAATTCTAACCAGGAGAAGTTTCAGCTGGTTGCAATCTGCAATCCTCACTGCCAGACGCCACTAACTCCGCCTAAATCTCACACACTGAACTTGTAAGGGCAGATTTAGACAGAAGAAGGTGTGAACAAATGCTCAGAGAGAGAGAGAAAGAGACAACATTAAAGTCTTTTTGTGCCCCCTAGAGGCCACTGAGCTTGGTACAGCTCAACACAGAGGAGAACAGAAAGAAGGACACAGCATGAGGCCAGTAAAATGCACCGCTCTGTCTTTTCTCTGTCCAGACAGGTTCTTGTTACATTACCTGGATTATCATGACAGTGACGTCGAAGCCGAGGATTGTCACAATGTTTTCCTGCAGCCAGTTACTGAACTTTGGTTTGCAGCCCTGCAACAAACACACATTGTCCTAATGAACACAAGAGCAGACACAGCAACACAACATCCCGGTAGGGTTGAAGCCGTGTACCGTGAAACCAGATATCATGGTATGAAAATTGGTGGTTTTCATAACCTGCACATTTCATCTTAAACTGTCCTGGTGTTACATTTCTGCATCCTATAAATATATATGCAGTACACTGACAGTATAGATGAGTACCTGAACATATGAGCTGTTTCCCCGGCCGAACAGCGGGGCGGTAAAGTTCAGCAGCTCTGAGCACCAGGGCGAGTCATCACTGCGACTATATAATTTGAAACAGGAACAAGGAAGAACGTCCGGATCCGTGAGGTTCAGAGTCTGGATGTAAGAGTTCTTCAGCCAATCAGCAGGGCCCATCTTGCCACAGCACTCATCCTGTCAACAGTAAACCAAACAGGCACGTTCATTTGATCACGTCATTTAGTCAGCAGGAATACAACCAGCGACAGGCGAGAGACTCACATAGTTTTGTATTTTGTCCATCAGTCTGTCGTCTCTGTTGCTGCCTCTGTACTGAACGATGATCTGATCCACTGTATCGTCCACAGTCTGCTCAAGCTGATCACACATCACATGTCACATATACATATATCACATTATGTATGTTATTTATTACAGGTGCATCAAAACATAAAAAAGTGAGAAACTAACACAATTTAACAGCTGAAAAAATCTCCTAGAGCCGAAAATAATGTCAGTGCATAGCTCTTTCTTTCTGTTGGACCAACTGTGGGGTTTACAAGTTCTGCCCACCAAAATAAAAGCCTGTCACCTTGTCTCTGTTGAGGAGCAGCAGCAGTGTGACGAACAGCTGACCCAGGACCAGGATGATGATGAAGCCCATGAACTGAAGAGGACGAGTCACAGAGTGAGTGATTAAAATTCATCTTTACGGTCAGTAAAACAATATCTGTCAACGTTGGGATTTATTACATTGAGCAACTTTGGTGGGCGTCAGGTGGCCATGTTTGTTTGGTTTCCAGGAACTTAACTGTGTCACAAGAGTAATTATGACTTGGATGTCATAAACTGATAATTACATAAATGCAAAAAAGCAGTTAAGTGGAGCAGGGATGACGCTTTTATCATGTGGCAAAATCTGAGGCTGAAAAATGAAGCCAACGCGGAGGTTCCAAAAACTGCAGTTCGGGTACTGGCTGCTAGAGGCTGGCTCCAAAACAGAGTCAATCCCCATGAACACCTGTGTAAAAATGCCATAACTTTACCCTTTTTTTTTTTTTTTTTTTTCAACCAGTAGAAAGAGTGCAGGTTTCAGATACTTAATAAGATTTGACATTGGCTTCACTTTTCAGAGCCAGAGGCCACTTCGTTTAGGGTGTTTTCAGACCTACAGTTGTCTTGCTTTGGTCCAAATCAGGAACAAATTTTGTTGTGTAATTGCGTAGAGTTGGTTCGTGTTCTCACGGCAGCATTTACAAGAGGACCAGATCAAATGCCTTGTGTGAGAAAGCTGCTCTTGATTGGTCAGAATTTCCATGTGGGAAAAATCCAGGAAGTAAAGCAAACGTTGAAGAAGAGAACACTTGCAAGATAAATGTGACACTTTCTAATGTCACAATGGAGGGACAACTACGCAGGTTGATTTTAGCGCTGCTCATCGTGGACTATATTGCTGTCATTGTTCATTTTAGTCAAAGTTCATTTGTAACCAGACCGAGACCACCTCTTCAAGAAGGTCTCGGTCTGGTTGTTTTGGTGCACACCTGAGTGTGATTGCTGTGTTCACACCTGCCCAAAAGAACCGCACTGAGGGGGCAAACAAACTTGAGTTTGATTGAACCGAACCAAACAGCGCAGGTGTGAGAGCAGCCTTATACACTGAATGGACCCTGGTGATCACAGAACAAAGGTCACATCAGTGGTTACAGTTGAGACTCACCAGCAGCAGCAGGAATCGTTTCTCTTTTTCAGCTCCGACACATCCAACAATACAGACCACTAAGGCCACCGCACCGATCAGCAGAAGCCCCACCCCCACTACCTGCAGCTCTTCTGTACACACACACACACACACACACACACACACACACAATGGAATTATTAGTATTGATTATATTGTTTTAGATCTCCAATATTACTTCTTAATTGTATCAGTCATTCTGCAGTTTATTCCCAGGAGGACTAATATTTTGTTAAAGTAAAGTTGTACTACTGGCACTAAACTGTTGTACTTGTAGTTAGCTTTGTAATTTAGTGTGCTTTCATGATACTTCACTAAGCTAACCAGTAACGTCACATTGCCTGCCATAGTTTACCGCTGTGCACTCACACACACTACCTTCATTGTTTTACACAGAGCTGGTTGAAGTGTCCTTTTAATAAATGAATCTGCTGATAGTGCAGCTTGTTCTCATTCTGAAATCATCAGACACAGACGCCAAGAGCTACCTTTCTCGACAAGGTACCCTGGGTGTGTTGGTTGTTGACATTGTGGGACGCCGTGTGAAGTTCTGCCTGTTACGTGCATTGTCTGTTTTCAAAATACACTCCAGTTTTCACAGGAAATTTAACATTTGCTTACAGTCTCGCACTACATCAGTTCAACAACGCGAACTAACATTTTTTTCTCCTCCAACAAAACACATGGTTAGGTTTTAGGAAGAAAGAACAGAGTTTGGCTTTAGAATCTTACGGGACACGAACACCACTCTCTTGGGTGAAAGTCGGTGTTTGCTGGACCCATCCACCACCTTAACTTTCATCCTTGTCTTGCCTTGTTCCCCCCGAAGCCGCCGAAGTGCCATTAAAATCTAACAGCTACCGGCTGCATGTCATGCCGATGTTAAAGGACGGCTTTTTTGGTCAGTGTCTGATGCTGAGAGTCGTCAGACAAGTCGGAAGTATGATACACTGGTGGACAGCATGATGTTCACTGCCTGTAAGAATGTAGAGCCAAACAATGATGTTTTTTTCTAAACCTGACCACATGCTTTTGTTGACATTGGCACTAGTAGTGGCATCCTGGAGCATCAACAGCAGACACAGAGGGATACCTCGCGCCTAATATGTAGACATTAAAGTCCACTGACAAAGCAGCGATGTGACTTGATGACTTGGGATGAGAACATTTTGGATAGTGAAGTGTTTTAATCTAGATCTTCTATAATCCACCTGTATGTTTGCACATTTTTAAGTTAGAGGGTGGAGATCTCGCACTGTTGATGGAGCTAGGCTAACTATTTCCCTTTGCTTCCAGGCTTGGCGCTAAGCTAAGCTAACCATGTCCTGGTGCTACTATATCAACATGTTGTACTGTTCCTTTAACTGCGAGCTCCAGCGGTGTTACCTGAGGGCAGGACGTTCAGGAGGCTCACTCTGAAGAACACGATTATGACTCCGATGCTGCATAAACCCAGACCCAGATACTGCAGACAGAGGTGAAAGGTCAGGTCAAAGGTCAGCTACAGTGTCTGGTTCACATTACCATATGCAACATGTTTTCAGTATTTGTACAATGATTTGAGTTTACAGTTCAGAGACACATGGCTTTAACTGGAGGCTAAACTCACTGTTTATTCTTCATTCTGTTCTGTTCAGCTGTAAAAGGAGAAAGTTGGTGCAGCTGGTGGACAGTGATTGGCGCTCCAGTCGACCAACTTACAGCTGAACACTCACTAAAATATGTTTCTGAAAACATTTATTTATTTAATTCATATTTGATCAGCGCTGCCGAGTTAAATAGTTTGACCGCAGTTTACAAGCAGTGATCAACATGACAAACAGCTGTGTTAGACTCCTCGGCTCTGACTGGTTTCATTCACATGCAGTAGGACGATTACAAATGCTAAGAGTCAAACAGAGGAGGCAGAGGAACATCATTTTTTTCTGTCTCATTTAGTGCGATGTGAAAATAATGACAGTTTCAGAAAATGTGAAAAGGTTATTTGCTCTAAAAGTCAACTGTAGTTCTGCACGTTACAACCCACCGCTGACTATATTAATAATAATATAATGGTAGTGATAATCATTATGATGATAAACTTATCATTCTCATAGACTGTATAAAAGAAGTGGACGTTGCTGTCGTGGTGTCACCCATTGGTTTGTGGACCATTTTGAAGCCTCAAGTTCGGCAACTGGCTGTCGCCATCTTGTTTTCCCAGAGCCAGTCGTGACCATATTTAGACAAGAGGGTGAAGAGGCGACGGGTGGATGTGAGTGAGAGCCCAGAGTCACACCGTGTTAGCAATGTGTTAATCACAAGGTAGCCACACCCTAAAGTAAACCCTGCTTTATGGTCTAATTTACTCTAAATGGGACAGTAATTTACAAAATGAATGTCGTGCTGCAATAAAGGATTCTTAAAACTAGTGATTGAGACCATAAACCCATTTGAAACATCTTTACTGAGGTAATAAACAAAGTGAGAAGAAGGACTTCTTTACAATCTGACGTCCTTATGCAACCAGTGGAGTTGCCCCCGCTGGCGAATTGAAGGAATGGAGGCTTAAACTTAGTTTTTGAGACCCAGAAGCTTCGTCCACTTCTTTAACACAGTCCATGAACTTTTTTCTCTTATTTCTTTTTTTTTTTTTTTTTTTACAAGATTTCTGACACTATGACAGTAGAATTTACTGCAGATAACATCAGTTTATACAAAGAACTCCAACCTGTCAACTATTTTCACCTCTTTAACCTGTGATCCAAACAAAAGCTGAGCTGAACGGAACAAAAAAAAAAGATATTTTGAGTAGTTTTAGCCTGAAAACAAATGTTACGCATGAGAGATGGACATTGTTTTTACAGTTGGAAAAGAACCACTCCATTTACTACCTTGAAAGACCCTCAACGTTTTCATATTGCAGGGATGGTTCAGTGTTTTTTCTAAGTTTCAGTCTAAGTGGACACTATATTGAGTGTTTTCACAGCTGTACCTTGCCGTCAAACAGCAAATTCTGACAGGGGAGGCCAAAAAATGGCTTCAGTTTTCCATCTATGCTCTCGTCAAAGCCACCAGACTCCACTGAGAAAAACGGTCATTTTACCTTGTTGATCACAGGAGCTGCTGTTTTACCACTGCTTCGATTAGTTAGTTAGTTTCTATTACTGTGTGACTTTGGTGAATCCGAACTAACCCTTTAAAATATCAAAGTCACACAATCACTCAAACATGGTAACTCACTGTGGCAGCAGTAGACCAGCAGCTCCTGTGTTCAGCAATGTTAAATCTGTGTTTTTCTCAATGGAGTCTGGCTTTGAAGAGAGCGACAGAACGGCTTAATTTCCCTGCTGGAAATCACTGTCTGACGTTAAGGCAAAGCAGTGAAAATACTCTCAACATAACATGCACTTAAACTGATATTGACATTTCGGGTGGCTAAAATACAATTTGTTGTAAACTCCAGCCTGCGCCTCCAAACTGGGGGCCGGCCGACTGCCAATCACTGTTTATTATACTGTCAGTGGATAAGTGCCCCCTACAATCCCTCTTTAGAAAGACTGAACTATAAGTAGCAAAACAGTCAAGTTTGATGTGAAATTTAAAAGGCCAGTAAAATATAAAACATGCTGTTGACAGAGGAGCTCAGATATCATATCATCATGTCTCTTTTACAGACAATATATTGTTGGTTTTCCTCCGGTGACGTCACAAACAATTTTTTTTATTGTTCTTTTTAATTATCAGCCTGATTTCCGACAAGTTCTCTCTTAGAGGTGAGGAAAGTTAACCATGAACACTGTATGTGTATAATCAAGGTGCTGATTTTTATTATTTATATATTATCATTAAAGTCAGCTGTCCTCACCAGGAACATGTGGATAAAGAGTTTGAAGCAATAGTCCAGCAACATAATTTCGACCTCCAGCTTCATCTTTCGTCACTCAGCGACAGCAACCAGCAGCAGGTTCAGGTTCTTCAGTCGTGTTCTCCAGCAGAATGTTTTGTCTTCTGTCTGAGTCTCAGCTGCAACGACACCTTTTAGATCAGAGTCCACTTCCTTATTGTCTCTAAACATTAAACTGATCCCTCCGCCCTCCAGTAACTTCCAGCAGCTGATAGAGAAACCAGCAGGAAACAAACAAGGAACAAGGAAACAGAAACAAAATCAAAGCTCAAGTTTCAGTGGGGTTTCTAGGATTATCTACAGATGTATTTATATTTACAACTATTTATTATTACTAAAAGTATCAGCCTGATTATGAAGAATTTTGATGTAAATATAATGTGTGATAGATTAGAATAAACTCATCATACTTACAGTTTCAACTGCATCTGATCAGAGTTATAGTTAGATGTTTGTATGAGGCTAATATTTAATCAGATCAATCATGTAACTGCCTACACGCTCTGGACACATGAGGCCAGGCATTGCCCTGCACCAGGAGGAGCCCAGGGCCCAATGCACCAGGTCTGCTTTGCATCTTTTTGGCTGTGTAGGAACGGCTTCTTTTACCACAGTCTAGATCTGACATTTTACAGCTTTATTACCCAGTTTAAAACATTCATTAGGTAATCAAATGTGATAGGTTACATTATTTTGATGAAGTCATTAAAATAGTAGCATTACTTATTACATTTTTAAAGGGGTTACTTGTAATCTATTACATTTCAAAAGTAACCCTCCCATCACTGTTCATACACACTTCAGCTGTTTGTCCCTGGAGGCTCCTCACACCTCAGTATGGGACCCTGTGCTGCAGTTAATGGGAAACACAAACAGTCAGTGTAACCTTTCAGATTCAGAGTGAGTCTCTAACAGTCTCACAGGGGTCAAAGGTCACAGCTCAACCTCGTTCCCACGTTCATCAGCAGCTTTTACTGCCGGGCACACAGCCAATCAGCTTCAGACATTGAGCTTGGTTACGACGGCGACACTTCACCCCGATGTGTTCCCGTCGATCTGATCAAACACATGACATCATCAGATTGTCTGTGACATCACCAGGACAACAGAACATCCGGACAGTTGAACAGTCGCCCTTTTTACACAGAGATCACTACGAAGTCTTCACGTCTTGACATGTAACACAACAGCATCGGTCTCTATTGTGACATATACCATACGCATCAACAGCGCTTTATAAACAATAACAAAGGTATAACGTTGCAATAACAATCATTTACTGTCCCTGTAATATGGCAGCTGATCTTGTCCTCTGCTCAGAAGTTAAGGAGTTTGTGAATCTCATTGTTTTCCAAATTTGTGGTCATTGACACCTGCTGTTCTACTTCTTTGAGTTAGCTGCTAACTGCTAACAGCTACTGTACTTTTTGAATCTCCAGCAGTGGGTCTCGCACATAACAAGACGTCAAACATCGCACCTGTACCAACCATGGTCCCATCCTGTCGGCTTTCCTGTTTATACAGACACCACCGCCGCTACCTCCCATGGCGGCTTAAAGGCGAGGCAACTCTGTTCCCCCACGATTGTACCTTATAAGCAGCACGGCGAGGCAACATAACGGCACAATATTCCCACCTTGTACAGTCAGTGAGATTTACACAGAATGGTTTTATTGTTTCTTACCTTAGCAACAGATAATCTTGCTCTTTGATTGGCTGTCGGGCACCATTTCAAAATGTGGACACTTTAAACTGCAGCTAACTGAAGTAACAGTGTTGATAATTCAGTTAGTTAGTTAATTGAGTCAAGGAAGGTCCTTGAGAATATTCAAGGGCCTCTTACGGGACCCTTAAGATACTATCAACCTGGAACAACTTCAGTTTCCCCGAGCGATTAACTGTAATAACAATAACAATATAATTTTTCGAGTTTAATGTGTTTAACTGTGTGTATGGATGATATAAATTTCTATGTAAGTATGTACACATGGTATAGTTCACTCTATATACAACATGTGTGTAAGAAAAAAGGAATAATGCATTAAATTTAAGACTTTCATGTGGAGAAACCAGAGTCGAACACACACGCGCACACACACACACACACACACACACACACACACACACACACACGCACATAGTTTCTCAGCAGGAAGAATTCCTGACAGGCAGGTCGATCCATCATCCCCCCTCATTGCCCCACTGCTGCCCTGTGGCATGCTGGGAGTTGTCACTGCGAACAGTGGGAGTCTAAATCAACGTTAATGTGCTGCTGAGAGTTAAACCCTCAGTCTGACCTGTCAGGCTGACCCCTGACTGGATTTCTGTATATTGTTACCGTGGCAACAGTTACTCCTGCTTTACATGTACAGAACATACAGTAAATCAAACAGCTTTAGGGCCAAATCACAGTGTTTATTCATATTAACGTGCGGGTAGAAAACCCTCGAGCCTCCACATAAAACGTAAATTCTGCTTTTATTTGCTCATTCTAATAGAAGGCGCCCTGGAGGATCCTGATCAGATGTTGAACCACCTCAACTGGCCACTTTCGAGATGAAGGAGCAGCGAGCTCCCTCTGGCCGAGCTCCTCACCCTATCTCAAAGGCAGAGCCCAGACGCCCCTCAGAGGAAACTCATTTTGGTCACTTAGATGGACCAGTAAATCGAAAGCTTCACCTTCTGGCTCAGCTCTCTCTTCAACATGATGGTCCATCACTGCAGATGCTGCACCAAACTGCCGATCCATCTCACGCTCCATTCTGCCCTCACTCGTGAAGCAGACCCCCGAGACACTTCAACTTCCTCGCTTCCACCCCAGAGGAGGCAGTCTACCATTTTCCAGAGAACCACGGCCTCAGACTGCTTCACACTCGGCTGCAAACCGTCCCCAGTTCCTGTTTGAGGACACGTTGTGATGAAGCCAACAGAACCGCATCATCTGCATAAAGCAGAGATGCAATTCTGAGGTCACCAAACAGAGTTTCCCATCAATGCTCTCATCAAAGCCAGACTCCATTGACAAAAACAGTAATTGTAGCTGGCTGAACACAGGAGCTGCTGGTCTACTGCTGCCTCGATCAGTGTGTGACGTGTGACTTTGGTGAATCCAAACTTACCCTTTAAAATGCCAAAGCAACGCAATAACACAACAAACTAACTGATAGAGGCAGCAGTAGACCAGCAGCTCCTGTGTTCAGCTCTGTTAAATCACTGTTTTTCTCAGTGGAGTCTGGCTTTGACGAGCATGTATAACAGCCTCTTTGCACACAACTTGCATCTGCAAACAGTAATGTTACCTTGTATACACTGACTATGGATAAGAACCTCATACAACCCCATTTCAAAAAATCTGAAGTATCCCTTTAAATGTATTTTTTATACAGTACATCATAATGTGTTCACTTATATTCATGATACATTTCATATATTGTGTACCTACGAATTAATTTGAAATTAACTCCTCAACGTTTTTGTGTGACAAAGTACGACACACAGCGTCCTGGTGGTGGTCCAGCTGTGAAGATGCACAACATGTAACTGAAACGTCTCAGGTTTCATTTCTGTCAAAGGTAACACACTCACACACAAAAAACACACACAAACACACTCGGCACGTCAGGATTTGTCTTGTTGAAGTTTCACTTTCTTCCTGATGTTTTTTCTTTTTAACCCCTCAGACTCTCCTTTTCTTAAAATGAAAAACACATGTTCTCCTGTTTTAGAGGCTCTACAGATACTTCAGGAGGTTCTCACGGTCACTTACAAGGTTGTGGTGGTTCTTGAGGACATTGTACTGGTTATTGAGGTGGTTCTAGTTGTTCTGTGGGACATTTCTTGGTCCTTTAAGTGGTTAAACATGTTAAGGGTTATGTGTTCTCCATAATCAAAACACTGAATGATCTCTGAAGAACTCTGTCTGCCCTCCAGCAGAGCTCCACAGCTTCATGTCAGGATTTAGTTAATTGTCTGTCTGTGTATGAATGCATTTGCTTTTTAAACCCTCAGTTTAGTCTGACACATTTAGGTTCTCTCCTCTAGAATTTAAAATAAAGTGTTTGAATAAACGTGAACAACTTGAGGTTGAGCTGGTTAAAGGGTTAATTGAACTGAGAGGCAGTGTGTGAGAGGACACACCCACTGCTGTCCGTCTCTGTCTCAGTCATGTTTTGTCCCTCGTCCAAGATGAACGTGATGCTGTCTCTCTGCCTCTGGTTCGCTCTGATGCTGTCGTCCTGCTGTGGTGAGTGACCTCACACCTCATCACACTCATTGATCCTGGTCATGGTTTGTTTTGACCCACTGTTCTTTCTTTTGTACTACTACTGTCTCACTCAAACTAAATATCACAAGTGCTACTATGATGACATCACTCATTGATAAAGTAGTTACATTACTTTACTAATTACTCATCAGTAACAGTACTGCGTTACATCACTTATTACTTTAGTTTTATCACACAGCAGCTCCACTGACGGAATGGAAACAGAAACTGGCACATTGTGATTTACCAAGCAGACAGACTCTGACCATCAACAGCTAATGTTAGCAGTAACCTCAGTATACACATCCTCCTGAACCAGCTGACTGCTGAATGTAGAGTGTCCATGGTTAATAATAGTGACATAGGTCAGAAAAGAGGTTATAGAGATGTTTTAGGTGGTTCTAGTTACCATCAAGGAGGTTTTAAAGGTGAGGGGTTCTGGCAATCCTTAAGTTTTATGGCCAGTGATGAGGTTCATGAACAATGTGTGAAAACCCCTTGAGGGGTACAGGGACTCTTACGGGCGTTCCTGTGGTCAGTGAGGAGGTGCTAGAGATTTTTAGGTTGTTCTCATAGTCATCATGAAGGTTGTAAAGGTCCCTTAAGAGGTTTGTAAGTCAGTAAGTAGGTTCTAGAGATGTTCTAGGTGGTTCTAGAGACGGTTTTAAAGGCCCCTATAGAGGTTCTAGGTCTGTGAAGAGGTTTGGTTGGTAGGTGGTTCTAGTGTTAGTGGTTGTCATAAAGATTCAAACATCCCTTGAGAGGGTTCTAGGTCAGTTAGGACACTGGATATGTTATAGGTGGTTCTAGTGGTCATCAAGAAGATTAGAAAGGTCCCTCAAGAGTTTCTGAGGATCCTTAAAGGGGTTATACAGGTCAGTGAGGAAGTTTTACAGATGTTTTAGGTAGTTGTTGTGGTGATCAAGAAACTTTTAAAGGTCCCATGAGCAGTTCTATGGGTCCTTAAGGGCATTAGGCCTGTTTCCACCGCAGGAACTTCGGGGTAGATTTACGGGGCCGGGGCCGTTGGTGCGTGTCTCCACCGCAGGGAACCACCCCCGAAGGACAGAGTTCCGGAACTTTTACAGGGGCTAAACAAGTCCCTGTCTCAGGGTAGGTACTCAGAACGGCCCCGAAAGACTCCTGGCTGGGGCTTGGGGTTTACTTGGTGCTGATTGGATATACTAAAGACGGGATGTGACGACAACAGAAAGCAACAAAACAGCTGGCATTATTAAAACTCAGCAGACGAAGGTTAGCATGTTCATATAGCTTTCGCCGCCATGTAAAAAAAACTCACTAAATGGCCCGTGAAAAAAATATTCTTTCCAGCGGATATCTTAGTTAAAACATGATTGAGCTAGCAAAGCAGTTTTGTGTTGATATGTGTGGTATTTATTCAGTTTTGGGAAATCACGATGTCTAGAAAGCATCAGCTGACAGGGACTGCAAACAGCAGCAGCAAGCTATCATCAGGACGTCATCTGTTAAAAGCCTCCCGTTGTCGGATACGACATGAAACTACTCCAGTTAGCTCAATCATGTTGTAACTAAGACATATTTTTTTCACGGGCCATTTAGTGAATTATTACAGACACCGCTATCTAACCTACGTCGCCCCGGTCAAAATAGTCGAGCAACGATTACGTCACATCCAGAGCCCGTAACTTTACAGGAACCTTCCTCGTACTTCGCTCTCTCAGTGGAGACACGGCGGTTGAGAGGGCCGAATGAGAGGACGTTCCTGTAGTAGTTCCTGTCCCCCAAATAGTACCAGGAACTTCTTCAGTGGAAACGGGCCTATTGTTGTGGTCTGTTAGAGGTACTAGATGTTTTAGGTGGTTCTAGTGGTCATCGAGAGGCTTTTAAAAGTCCCACTTAAGGATTCTAGAGGTCAGATGAGAGGTTCTGGAGTTGTTTTAAGTGGTTCTATTAGTCATCAAGAAGCTTTAAGATGCCCTTAAGAGGCTTCTAGGTCAGTCAAGATATTCTTGATGTTTTAGGTGGCTCTAGTGGTTATCAAAAAGGGTTTAAAGGTTCATTAAGGGGCTCTAAAGGATCCTTAAAAGGGTTCTAGAGGTCAGCGAGGAAGTTCCAGAGATGTTTTAGGTGGATCTGGTGGTCATCAAAAGGTCCCTTAAGAGTTTCTGGGGATGCTTCAAAGGATTATGGAGGTCAGTGAGGAAGTTCTAGAGATGATTTAGGTGGTTCTTGTGGTCAAGAAACTTTTAAAGGCCCCATGAGCAGTCCTATGGGTCCTTATGTTTTCAAGGTTCCTAAGGGGTTTCTATGGAACCATAAAATGGTTCTCAATGTCATTGAAGAAGTTCTGGCGTTTTAGGTTCTAGTGGTCGTTAAGTAGGTTGTAAAATGCCCTTAAGGGGATACTAGTTCAATGAATATGCTCTCGAGATGTTTTAGGTGGTTCTAGTGGTCACCAAGATGGGTTTAAAGGTCAGTTAGTATGTTCAAGAAATGTTTTATGTTCTTGTTTAAAGGGTCCTCAAGAGGCTCTACTAATTCATAAGATGATTCTAGGGGTCAACAAGGAAGTTTTAGAGATGTTTTAAGATCTAGTGGTTATCAGGTTTTAAAGGTTGCTTAAGGGGCTATGGGGATCCATAAAGTGGTCTTAGAGGTCAGTGAGAAAGTTTGAGCGATGTTTTAGGTTCTAGTGGTCATCAGGAGGTTTTTAAAGTCTCTTGAGTGGGTTCTAGTCCAGTGAAGAGGTTCTAGAGATGTTTGAGGTGGTCCTAGTCGTCATCATCAAAATGATTTAAAGGCTCCTAAAGGGGCTCTAGGGGTCCACTAAAAGTGTTCTAGAGGACAGCGAAGAAGTTCTGTAACATGTCACCAAAAACTTTCCGACTCTGGGTAACGTTACTCCGGGAACCTTGTCTGTTCACGAACTGCAGATTGCAGCCAGCTGAAACTTCTCCAGGTTAGAATTCCTTCAGTGTTCATTGTTCAGGAGGTTTTTACTTGGAGCCGAATTATCCGCAGAGGTCTCTTCCTCTCCAAAACAAACTGAGCAAGTTTTCATGTTTGCACCTGAAACTACAGATAAAGTTTATATTGTTTGAAATGTTAGATTTCGGAAAATAAATCTTCTTTGTTTGGAATTCTGTTTACAGAATGAAATAATGGTTATATTATTACATACTTTAAATTTCAGACTGACTGGATTGATTTCCTTCCTGTCAGCAGCCTGAGCTCATTCATGTAAAATCAGCCTGCAGAGAGAAACAGTCCATCACAGTCACAGCCCTTCAAAGTAAAAAGCTTCTAGTTTCTCTTCATGTTTATTTGACGTTTATTTCCTCAGAACAGTTATGAAGCAGAAATGAAAGATGAAGTTGTTGAACATCTTGTCTGCGTGGTTGTAGTTTCACTGTCGGTCCAGTGGGTAGGATTTAGGAGGTAGGATTTGTTGAGCACATGAAAGTGCAGTAGTCCTGTTTCTTTTACTTTCACTATTTAGCCCACACATATCTCGCTCTTCAGGTGTTTGAGTTGACTCAGGCTGCTGCACGATATTATTTGTTACTGTGAATATTCTAAAGATCAGCATCAATCTGTAATCATACGTGTGACATGAAAGTATTAATCGATACTATTTAGCTACACAATAAACTTTTACTCATACCAGCTGAGCTAAAGTTAGCTTAGCACCAAGACTAAAGCAGGGGGAAACTGTTAGCCTCACAGTGTAAAATCTTCTTTATCAGATAATGAAGTGTTCCAGTAATAAAGTTGTGAAACTGAAGTCGTGTTTCTTCTTTCTCAAACGGATTCTTTCTATGTTAAATCATGAAAGCTTATCGGTTGAATGAGATCAAACAGGAAACACAGCTGCTCTTCTTCCTCGTCTTCGTCACACTCTCTCACCAGAATATCAAAACAACACTGAGACAAAAACTGCTGAAACAAGAGCTTTTATTTCTTTACTGGGCTCTGCAGTTCATTGATGATTCACAGGGACATCTCCACATCTGTCTCCGTCTCTGTCTCTGTCTGTGTTTCATGATGAATAAAACTACTGATTTCAGCATCTTTACCTCAAAATGTAGAACGTTATACACAGATCAAGACCCGCTGCCAGACACTTCTCTTTTCTGAATTCTTCTCTTTCACCAGAAACATAAAGTTTGGAGTCTCGCAGTTTCATACCTTTCTGCACTTTATGAAAATGCAGGACACTAAATGCACACATTTTAGCTGTAAAAAAAAAAAAAAAAGCTTTTTTAAATTAATTAATTTATTTATTTTTACAGTGGACCTGCTGAGAGATAAATCATAAAACTGCTCAAAGTGTAGGCCTACATTTTATGGCTCCAATCCCCAAAATATTCAGAGGTTTTAATGGTATGGTTGACACATACAAATAGAGATTGCGGTTAGAAGACACAATGTGTGTTTTATGGAAAGAATCTGTGTGATTATGTGAAAAGAGAAAAGACAAGAAGTAACAAAAAAAAAAAAAAAATCAGTTTCAGTGTTGGTGATTCAGACTCTGCTTTGTGCTCGGAGTCGCTGAGTTCAGACTGCAGGCGAGTCTCGACATGTTTCAGCCCGTCTGTTTACGTCCTGCGATTCCTCAGCTCAGAGTCAGAACGGCTTCAGGTGTTCACAGGTGAGAGCTGAAGCCAAACTTGTGTCACAGAAACTGATGGGAAGCGTTCACTCATCAGAGACGCTGCTGCAGTTTTCTATGGCCTGAAGATGAAGTTAAAGAATGGCGTTACTGATTAACTGTAGACGTGGTTTTTGTTTTGTTTTGTTTTGTTTTGTTTTTTGGTGAAACCTGAACTGAACTCTCAGATTTTATCTCCCATCACATCACGCTGTGAAATATAATAATACATATCATAAGGTCAAAAGTACGAAGGATCATTCAGTCCACCAAAGCTTGAAGAAAAGTCTACTCACGTGTTTTACTAAAGGCACATTCACACTGGCACTATTTGGTCCACTTTAAATGAACCCTGGTCCACTTCCACAGATAGTTTGGTTCGTTTGAAGTGGTGTGAACACTCATTTGAACTCTGGTGCGGACCAAACGAGCAAACCCTGGTCCACTTGTAAACTGGGGGTTTCAGTTCACTTGCAAGTCACTAGGTTCGGTTCGCTGACAGTGGGAAATGCAAGTGGACTATCCAGTGAACCAAAGAGAGGAAGTGACGTAAAGCGCAGTGCATTTTTAGTAATGCATACATTTGGTGTTGCTCCATTGTCTTTTTTTTTTCTTCTTCCTCATCCTTTTTTTCTTCCTGGTCAGTGGTCATTTCGGGCAGTACCGCCCCCAAACAAGCAGCTGTTGTCACTACGTGATGTTGTCCAGGCAGTTTGGTCCGCTTCAAAAAGTGCAGTGTGAAAGTGAACCGGACTATCCGGGTGTGAATGCGCTTTTAGTGAAAGTAATAATAAGAAGTAATAAAATCAAAATGTTTTTAAAATTTCAGAAGTAAAAGTATTTTACATTTTACAGTATCAATTTGATCAATTTCCCATTTTCTTCTTAACATGTAGTTATGGCCTGAGTATCCTCAATACTAACAATATATTCCCATTTTCTCTTTTAATTGTGATTCTGTGTAAAATTACATTAACAATAATAATAATAATTATTATAATAAGTACAAGAGCTTAAATAATTTCATGAAGCTCAAACAACTGAACTCACTTGTTAATTCAAACTGATACAAATATGAAAATTCCCATGAAATTCTGGACTTTTTTTAATAAAACTGATTTAATTCTGACAATATTACAACTTTATTCCTGAATTTTTAAAATTTTTGTCCAAAAGTGTCCCTAGAACTCTGAAACAAAACAAAGTGGAGACTTTTCATAGGTGGTTTTAAAACGCCCTAAAGTCTCCTGAACACATCACTGTCCTCTGAATGCAGAGGACAGCGACACATAAACATCTCAAACATCTGATGCAAAACATTTAAGCTTTTTCTGGAAAATGTAAAAAAAAAAAAGACCTTCTTGTCACTAAACATTATTTCAATTTTCATATTTTCACAGTTTCCTTCTCGTACACAACGCAGACTGTTGTTGTCTGAATGAAAAACGATAACAAAATATCACAAATACACAAAAATAAACTGTGGTAAATTAGAAATATAAAGTATCCTGAAATAGAGATATTCAAAATACCGCTAAAGCACAGTAGTGGAGTAAAAGTAGCCTACTTAATCACTGCGAGGCGTTGCTCATCTGACATCTAAATGTTTAAATATTATTAAAATCTGAAATACCACCCAACCAAATTCGCCAAAATACTACAATGTTTTCAATTTCATTTGTCACATTTTATTTTCTGTCATGTTTTTACCCAAAAAACAAGGAAGAAACAAAATTTCCAGATTTTAAAAGAAGTTTGGAGGGTTTCTTTATGTTTTGTTTAGCGTAGCTTAGCACAAAGAGTGGAAGCAGGGGGAAACTGTTAGCCAAAAATCCACGTTCACTCCAGCTCAGATTTGCTCGTTCTTCTTCTCATTCTGCTGCTGGTGTTTTGAGATTCTTCTTTATTTACCTCCACAGGCGATGCAGGAAGCCATGAAGAAGAAACAACCACTGCCGATTACGACTTCCAGACAGCGACGACAGAAGACTACGACTACAACGCCACCTTTGACTACTACTACAGTGAGAGCAGAGGACCAACACAGTAACTGCAATGTCGTCAGTACTGCATTGACAGCAGTATTATTCACAGTACTCGTGGTACTAACATCAGTGTTTGTGTCTTGCAGTGACTGTTAAATATCCAGAACATGTCTACAACAAGGTGAGAAATACATGTGTGTTCATCATAAAACATCTTTGTATAGACATATACATGGCGGGGTTTATGACCTATACTGCAGCCAGCCACCAGGGGGCGATCAAGATGTTTTGGCTTCTCTTTTCAGTAGCTGTCATGCTGTCCGTCTTCATATACAGTCGATGGGCCAAACCATTTAATTGCAAATTGTGGATCCATCATGTGTCTCCATTTGGCCCAGAAGAGTTTTCCCAAGACTCTTACTTTTGGAAAGTGACGCCCGTAACTCAGTGGATACGTTTTTTTGAGCGTCACACTCGTCGCAGAATGACTTGTTTCACTCTTGGAATTGATCCTTTCAGTCCGATAACATTTCATCTGTCCAGACGAGACGTATGATTAAATAATTTTATCCTCATTCAAGCTGGCGCTAAACAGGAAGTAGCCAGCTCAGCTAGCACAGTCTGTACTGTAACTAAGGAGATGATGTCATTGACGACTTGAAGATATTGTTTTCTGGCATTTATTCACTCCTGCAGCAGACAATACGACACATTAACTGCCTTCTGAACACTTGTTTCTGCACCACTGCTCCCCGTTAATGCAGAACGTCGCTGCCTCTAGGAAACAGACTCAGCTGTGGACGAGAGGCCAAAACGCAGAGGAAAATATTGGTTTTCAAAACGATCTGTCTCCATGGAGCCTGAGAGGGATCTCACTGTGATGGAGGATTATACATTCTTCTTCTATGTGAAGATGACTTTGAGGTTTAGACAAAGACACTTTAACAGTTTGGTCTCAGATACTTTAGTGCAGTGAAAGTAAAAGCAGTGTTGCCGTATAAAAATACTGTCACAAGTAAAAGTTGTTGATTAAAACCAAGAGTCGAGACATTCAGTGGATCCAAATAGTGAATAAAGTGGAACTGTTCCTCTAATCAAAGAGACTAAATCTGTGACCTCTGACCCCGTCATGAATCAGAATCAGTTATTTATGACACATCTGATTGGTCACGGCAGCGTTTACTGTACTTTACTGTCCTCTACAAAATAAAGTGGACACTGTTCATGTCCAGAGACGCCTGAGGGGGGACAGGAAGTCCAGCAGCAACATCAATCACAAAATAAAAGCCTCTGATGTCACCAGGAAAGAAATGAGATATGTTCCTACATTCAGACCGAACACTGACGAGTCTCTGTTTTTATGTTTTGCTGTGAACTTGAACGCAGCTTTGTCTGCACAGAGCGCAAAAATATGTGGACGGTTTTATTCGTGTGTGATGTAAACTGTGACCTCTGTGTGACCCTGCTCAGGCCTCATGGATCAGTGGGTTCAGCCCGGTGCTGCTGCTGGGATTGGCTGTCTATCACATCTGGAACTGATGGGGGCGGAGCCAAGGATCACCTGCAGACAGGTGAGTGTCAGTGAAGTCCGTTCTGAGTACGTGGGCCAAAATAAGGAACCACCAATCAGCCTCAGAGTCAAGTTACTGCATCAGATTATGACGAACTTTGTTTAGACTGTTTAAGTTTTAGTATCTAAAAAATACATTTGCAAGTAAAGACTTTCATTTTATACTGTTTGGCTCATCAGAGACCAGGCCATGCTACTCTAGGGCTGTACCTGACTCCGAATTATGTCAGTCGGATCAGATTCAGCCTTTAAATATGAATATTTGATGATTTTTTTTTTCATATTAAGGTTGAAAGTCTGAACTGGGCTCAGCAGGACGTTCGGTGTTACAGCGGCCTTCATGTAATATAGTAAACGAGTCAATGGCGCTAACGGCAGATTGGAAATGTGCAGCATTGTTTGCTGACACTAGATTATCAAACAAAAGCCAGAGACTGTGGTGTGTTCAGTATCTGTGAGCTGTAAACTCACCACTTTAAAGCAGAAGAGAGAAGATAATGTTATCTCACAGCCTAACAGTGGAAAGTTTCTCATCCTCCTGATGCTACTGCATCACGTCCACAGCTGTCTGTGCCAAAAGTAGAATGAAAGTCAAGAGCGCTCCCTCTGCAGCAAAATCTGGGGACAAAAACGTCCCTCAAAGTACACTGCACAGCACACTGAGTAGCAAAACTGAAGATATAAATGGAAACAAAAACACAACAATTCTTATTTTCAGGTGATTATACACTAAAGAAAACACTTATATTAATTTTTTGCCAATATATCCTTCTAAATCCGACACACTGGAGCTTAAAGATCTTTGTAACATTTGGGAAAGTTACTGCTGCTGCTGCTGGTGTAGCATTCACTGTTTCAGAGCGCACTGGTTTCTTGTTCACTGAGGGGAGAAGATAACTGTTCACTCAGACCGCACTTTTGCTTTAACAGGTTAGCCTGGGGCCATGGAAACTTTATTCATGCTTTACTGTTGATACCACAGACTTAATTGTGCTACATTTGCATCTGGCCACAGAGCTCTATCACATCCTCTCCCTCTTCTCATTATGGCTCCGAGCTAACGCTTAGCTGTAGCCACAGTCCATCCTATTCTTGTGCATGTGTTATCTCAAGAATGCCCCAAGGGATTTTCCTCAAATTCAGCACAACTGTTCACTTGGACTCGAGGATGAACTGATAAAAATTTGGTGGTCATAGGTCAAAGGTCAACGTCACTGCAGCCTAGTTTGTCTCACTCTTGGGAACGTGATATCTCAAGAATGCCCCAAGGGATTTTCCTCAAATTCAGCACAACTGTTCACTTGGACTCGAGGATGAACTGATAAAAATTTGGTGGTCATAGGTCAAAGGTCAACGTCACTGCAGCCTAGTTTGTCTCACTCTTGGGAACGTGATATCTCAAGAATGCCTTGAGGGAATTTTGTCAAATTTGGCACAAACGTCCACTTGGACTAAAAAATGAACTGGCTAAAATTTGGTGGTTGATGGTCAAAAGTCAAGGTCACTGTGACCTCACAAAACATATTATTAGCCAAAAGACAAGAATTCATTCGCTAATTATGACAAAATTTCACAGAAATGTCTAAAAGAGTTAAAATTATTAAGTATTGACATGTTATGTCTAAAAGGTCAAAGGTCAAATTCACTGTGACATCATCATGCTCTAAATGAAACACTTAACTTGCCATTATTCGGTGTCGTAACTCAGGAACAGAAGGGGAGACATTTGGTCAGATACTGAAATGCTGACACTGATCTTGAAACTGTGCTGACTGTATGTATCTTCTTTGTGTGAAGCGTCCATGTTTTCACTGGCATGGATGTAAACTGTAAGAGAAACTTGACTGATACACAGAGGCGCACAGCCACAAGGACGTAACTCTAGTTTTGTGAATAAAGCCAAAAAGTTTAAAAGTTTAAAAACTGAAACATGCACATTTCTTCAAACATTGCACAAACACAGGAAACCTCATAAAATCACACAGACATGGATGAATGAACGATATGTGAAGCATGAACGGGCTGCACAATGATCTCACTCACAACACCAGCGGTGGAAATTTACTGAAGTGCTTCAGTAGAGTTTTATCATACTTGAACTTAACTTGACTGTTTTGATTGTAAATTTCCACTTCTCGACATCTACTGAGGGAGATACTGGACTTTAAGACTTCTACATTTATGTGGCAGCTTTACCGTTAACCTCGTGCTAACCTCGTGTTTACTGGGTTTACTAACTATGGTGCTAATTTTGACATCAAATATAACGCCAATAAGAGAAACATTATGATTGTTAGAAGTGAAGAGGACAGAAAATTTCCTGAATTCTTCTCATCTGGTGTCTTTGGTGTAGCATCAGTCAAATGTTTGTAAATGTTGGTGATCCTTCCTGTCCTGCTTTAATACGAAATCTTACGATACGATATCTGTGCAGCTTTCTGTCTCAGAAAATGGTTTCATCCAGGCCTCGGCCGACCCTGAGCTGAGCTCCGTCAGGTTCTCATCTAGACTGTGGGGCCACTGGCTCTCCAGCTTGTTTGTGGCTGCAGTTTATTGAATGTTGTCTTTTTATATGAACATGTATAATGTTGTGTTGTGTATTTCTTGTCTTTTTTATCTCTATTGTATTTATTATATCATATTTTTGTAGACAAATGATTGTTTTCATGTGGTACGCTATGGACCTTTCTTTGTGTCCTTACTAAATTCATCATTACTATTATTATTATTATTATTATTATTACTAGATAAAAACATACACTTTTAAATGAATCTACTTTCTCTGCATGTTGTCAGGAGGAAATTCTAATGTGACATATACGTTTTATTTTTAGTTACAGTTACAATCAAATAAAGCATAATGATAATGTATAAAACAAACTGTATTCTTTTAAGACTTTTATTAAACTTTATTCACAAAAACATTAAAAACTGTTCAGTGTGTAAACGATTTACTTTTTAGTAAAAATGAAACCAACTATGCATTTTATAATAATGGAAATTAAAATGTATTTTCAATTCTTCAAATGAAATTAATTTTCCCTTGACAGATGATGAAATAAGAGATATAATATTTACATGTTTACAGAGCTCTGAGCTTTGTCTTTGATTTATGTTCAGTTCCAGTAGAAATGAGTCACTGTGATAAAGAAGAAACAGTAAAAGTGTAAAAAGTGTTTTTTCTCCTGTGCAGTTTGACCTTTGACCTCCAGGTGAAACGTGAAGCAGCTCAGCGTTTCCCATCATACTCTGCTTCCTGTCTGAGAGCCGCTCATAACACATTATTATCCGTCCAGCTTCGGCTTTATGACCCAGTTTTATCAGTTTTCCTCACTGACACAGTTAACGAGAAACTTTTTCACTCACAGAATCAGTTTTGCCAACTTAGCGACTGTCTCTGTAAATTCAGTGACTGACCGTCAGGGAAAAAGAGAGAAGTTTTTTTATAATCATTTGCCCTGCATGTTGCTCAGAGTGACACAGTACATCACTCTTTCACCATCAGTGTGAGGTCTCTCCCCCTAAACTCATGGTGACATGGTGAATAGCTGATGTACAAATGGTCTTTTAAGTCTCTTTTATCAGACTTTATTCACATGAACTTAAACTGCTGTTCAGTGTGCAAACATTTTACTTTTATCCTCATAACTGTAATTTTGAGTCATGAATCAAAATGTTAAAACTGGACAAAGATGATTGTTAAAACATACACTATTAATTTGATTTAATGTAATTTAATGTAATTTAATTTAATTTTATTATTTTATTTTTATTTTATTTTATTTTATTTTAATTTATCACCTCAGACACGTGATGTTTCAGGTCTGAGATCTGCTCCTAGTCGCATCTAAGAACCAGACTTCATTCATATTTTACTGTTTGTGAATAATTTCAGTAAAACCTCTGCTGCATTTCTGAGAAGAAAAGAAAAAAAAAGACAAAAATAATCTGAAATAATCAGAAAAGAAAAACAAAAGTTTCTGTTTTTATCGTGTCTGAAAATTGAAGCTACATTTTTTTCATTTAAAATTTAAATGTGAAATATGATCACTGATCTCCTCCTGTTTCTCTTTCTCCTCCTCCTGTATCTCCTCCTCCTGCAGGCCTCTGACCTCTGAACTGATGACAGACTGGGGATCATCAATAACCTGCTGACATCACTTCCTGCTCTTTGACCTTCAGAGCGTCTGGCGGGTCGACTGAAACCAGCTGACTGATGTCTGATGGTGTTACCATGACGACATATCAACCACCTGCAGTTTGTTGTGTTGATGTTTTTATTGTGTAATAAATGATTTGTGACAGACGGGCTGCTGATGACTCGTTATTGATCGATCCACACAAACTGATCAGATTGTTGCTGCTCTGTGCTGCCACCTGCTGGACTGATGAATAATCACCTTCAGGGACAGACAACTTTAAACTGAACTCTTAATATTGATTAACTTATTTATTGGTTTATTGAACAGATATTACACATCAATATTATACGTATCTCATATATTAATACACCAATGAAAGACATACTATGCTGCTGAGACCCTGTGTCCTCATATGAGGACATCACACTTTGGGTTTCCTGCACCTTAAACTTTATTTTACCTAACTCAGACCTGTTATCCTCCTTCATGGACACTTTTTGTGCCATCTAGTGGTAGTAAGAGCACAACACACTGATCCATGTAAAAACAAGGTGGCAGCCATGTCTGCTAAGTCAGTCTGCAGCTGATCCTGACACACAAGTGGACAAGGTCCAAAACCTGATCACATTTTATGTTTGAAGCTTGTTTATTTATGATTAATAATGTTTGTAGTTTGATATGGCAACAAAATTGACCAATTTTAGCAACAGGAACACGATAAGACACTGTTGATTAGTAGTTTGAAGACACTAGGACTGTATTATCATTTACAGTATTTAGTTTTTTATACTTATATTATACTCATAATATATTATACTTTATACTATATATTATACTTATATATATATATTATATTTATATATATATATATATATATTTATTTGTGGAGTCATTGAATCGTGCCATGACTTGGCTCACCGACATGACAGACTACACAATGGTCCAGCACCAATCACTCCTGGTCGTCTTTCACAACCTGCGTGTCATCAGGTTATTCACGTCCTGTTTTTATAACTATTACTATTGTTTCAGTCACTGTGTGTTCATGTGTCGGCTGAAATGTTGTTGTAGTAATGTAGAAAGCGCCACAAGATGGACAGAGCTGCATTTGAAGTTCTGCATGCAAACACGCAAGTCACTGAATCCTCCACAACAAGTTCCTGCAAATGTTGCACAATAAAAGCCTGATTTAAAGATGAAGGATTCTCTCAACTGAAGTTATAAGGGGCTTTTAATTTGAAACACTACAGGAAGTTTGAGTTTGAAATGACAGCGTGATGTATTAACTTTATCAAGGTAATGGGAGCAGATAAAAAGTAAAAATATAAAAATACAGAGGGAATAATAAATAATGGCCTGATTCTAATGTAGTCTGTTGCAAATGAAGCTGGTAGCCTCTGCAGCTGTGTGAGTAAAAGCCACATTTTTTAATTTTCTTACTTTATGTCATCCATTATGGAGAAATAACATGTTTGCTAGCTTGATGCTAATGGCAGTAACGTTACTCACCAGGTCGATAGAGTGCCTCTGCTGTTTCACACCATCATTTTTTCTGTTTTTTACTCTGTGTGGTAATATCCCTACAGGTTATATCTAAAACCCTGCGCTGTTGTCGTACAGTTTCCACGGCTGCAGATCGCTCTGTGTTTCTATTGGTCAAAGGCTGTGACGGGAGAGGTCGTGAGCGACAAAAAGAAAATCAAACATGCTAGACTTTGCTCAGACGTTGTTGTCTACTACACAAGATGAAACGACGGATTTTCGTGTATGACACTCGTTGTCGCTCCGACCCATGCCGACACCGCACGGTGCTGCGTCGGGCTGATATCAAGTAGTGTGAACCAGGCTTAAATCATTTTTTGGCATCTTCTTACATGGTTGGCTGCTGCTTTGTAATTGTTCATGTTTCCAGATGAGAGACATTGCTGATGAGTTTTTCCAAATACATTTTTCTTGTTGGCACTCTGAGCACCACAAGCTGAGGGGCCATCTTGTTCCATCATGTTAGAGAGAAGACAGACATCCCTACAGCCGATATCTCCAACACTCGGCAACTCGTGCCAAAAACATCTAGACTAATAAAGGAAACTATCAAACTGTCCCTTTAATCACAGCTGATTTATTGACTGTTTATCTGGTGACTCGTGTGTTTCCAGCTTGATGACGTCACTCCCTCATGTTGTTGATGTGTTTCCATTCATTAGTTCATCCTAAATAAAGAAAAGATTAAGTTTGAGAACAGATTAACTGTTTATGTAACTGCTGCTGGAACTGACCCACACAGGACGCCGTACTGTTCAGGTGCAAATACTGTAAATACAGATTATCATAAAACTGGCCATTTAACTTGGTTGCTGTTCTTTCACAAAAAACAAAATACACATCCAGACAAAACTTGATCAATAATTCAAAACAGTCTACAATAACAAATAGTTATTGCTGAACACAAACAGCAGAAATAAAGACACTGTGCAGAGGAGAGAACAATGAGCGTGACACCATCAGGCAGTGAAGAGTTACAGCTTGTTGATTCTTGTCTCTGAAGTGAAGCAGACACACTGAATGAGTCCAATCTCATTAGGCTGACATGTTTTCACTCATCGTGGTGTGTTCAGTTGCATAATGAGCAGCAGGTTAATCTGAGCGTCAGCAGCACAGACTCAGACCTGCTCATCTCATCCAGCAGCACATCACTACTATTTTGTTTCCTCCAGCTGAGGTCTTCCTCCGACCCTCCGCTGCAGCATGAACACACCGGCCTCCATCTTCATCGTCCTGCTGTCTCTCCTCCTCCTCCTCCTCGCGTCCTCGGGTGAGACAGGAAGTCGATGGACGGATGAAACAGAGAGAAAGTCAGAGGACAGCAGAGAGCTGGTGAGTCACTCTGTTATATCTGTAGTTATAATATACTGGTTTACTGGTTTTATAAAATAGCAGAAAAATGTTAAAAGTCCTGCTTTCAAAATCTTATTTAGATAAATACAAAAGTATCAGCATCAAAATATACTTAAAGTACCAAAAGTTAGTGCTCATCATGCAGACTAATATTATATTATTAAATTCTAATTATTGATGCATGAATTTGTTTGTCTTTTAATGTTACTGCTGATGGGGTGGAGCTTATTTTAATTACTTTATAATTCTACTGTTGGGTAGATTAATCTATAGTAATACTTCATTAATTTGTTAATTAAATATTGTATTAATAATCTGAATTTATAGAGTAATTTGATAGATATAGTGCAGCAGAAATAGCCTATAGTATTTCCCTCTGAGTAGAAGCAGCATAAAATGTAAAGTTTTCAAATTTGTACTTAAGTAAACTACTTGAGTAAATGCAGGGGAGACCGGGGTTGGTTGGCACACAGCTGTTTTCTGGTCCTTTGACGGACACAGAGACAAAAATGTAACATCAGATTGTTCAATATTCAAATGTCATACTGCGTCTTTAATCACCTGGAAAATACGAGGTCAGGTGCTGGGCGCTACGTTTGTGCTTTTTTTTTTGGAGCCAGCTTTCAAGCGTGCGTCAGCAGGTTGCGTCCGAGGTTGCTAAGCAACCTTAACAAGCATCGTATAGCCTATTTCCCTGAAATCCTGAGTGCAGAGCTGATCTTCTTCCAGGAGCTGTTTATAAGTGAACGCCTATCGTCTGTGTCAGACGTAAAGCTCTGGTAGTCTTGCACTGACATGATCAACTCCTCCGTGTTTATCCGACTCATATTTCCGAATGAAGGGAAAGATATCTGTCGGCTGTGATTGGTTGATCCTCGTCACACGGTTCCAAAAGCTGAATTCTGTGTATCTTGGAGTGCAGCCATCGTGCTATGAAAAGTAGGCGCTCGGGAATGTGTGCGCGCCACGACAGTGTCACTCTGGCATTTGAGCTGCCTGCCGCGTTTTAACACTGTGCCAACCGTCCCTGTGATGAGGCTGGTTGCTGCAAATGCATCTCATGACTTTAATCCCAAATCACCTCCTTTTAGAAAACATTTGTGTACATTAACGCATATTTATTAATAGCTGAGAACTTGACCTTTAATTTGCTGCTGGTTATAATATTCTAAAGTTCTGCAAGAGGAATACAGCAGATTAAAAAATGTGCCAACCAACCCCGGTCTCCCCTAATTAGTGTCTGATGAATTATGCATTTTGTTATTTGCTTGATAGAGCTGGATCCGTGATGTAATTCAATGTATGGTGTGCTATAATAAATATTAATGATACTGTCTGTCTGTCTGTCTGTTAGCTGCTCGTCCTTCACAACGTTCTGGAGAAACTTCAGAACAGGAAGTCGTCCAATCTGAACAGAAGACAGAGCCGCCTGCCGACCGTGAGACAAACATCACAGTGTTACTGTAGAATCCTGCAGACTGTAGAACTGTAGACAGAACTCTGACCTGTCTGTCTGTCTGTCTGTCTGTCTCAGTGTGAGGCCAGGGCGTCCTGCTCGGTGAAGAAAGGTCCTCGCTTCGGTCAGCTGTGCGACTGTCCGCCAGGCTCCAGGTGTCACCTCTTCTTCCTCAGGTGTTTGTGACCTTCATCACATCAGAGCATCACCATCATCCTCATCATCCTCCCTGTGTCTTAACTCCTCCAGAGTCTCTTCATCGTGTAGTTTTTTTGTTTCTAATCCAGAAACACTGGATACTGCATTTCCCATGATGCACCTGGAGTGTCTTTCATTGCAGCCTAACACAGACTGTAATGCTGCAATCTGTTGTACTCGCAGCTCAGAAAAAAACAACAAAGTGCAAAGGAACAGTCAGTGAAGTCGAAAATTTGAGCTCAAGTTGGTCGACACAAACACACCTAGTGTCACAGCCCTTTTACACAACATTGAGCTGTTACACGTTACGTTAAAGGTCCAGTGTGTTGGATTTAAGGGGATATACTGGCAGAGAGGAAGAGACCTCTGTGGATAATTCAGCTCTTGGTAAAAACCTCCTGAACAATGAACACTGAAGGAATTCTAACCAGTTTCAGCTGGTTGCAATCTGCAGTCCTCACCACTAGATGCCTCTAAATCCCCCTAAATCGTACCCACTGCTCCTTCAGTGAGAAGAGACGAACAAGACAGCTGACTTATCACGTGTGCTGTTTCTTTTTGCTGTTGGCGTTGCAGTGATTGATGTCGGTCCTCTGTAGATGCTTGTGAAGCTCAGAAACTTGACATACAAACGTATCGGATATTGGAAACTCCAACTTGGAATTATGGACTTCCGACTTGCAATGGATTGCAGCATTACACACCTGTAGACCATGATGACATCACTGTGACATCATCAGACCACACAATGGTAAAATTTGAGCCTTTTCAATGCTGCGTGTTTTATTGTAAACCCTGAGTTCTGTCTGCAGGTTCACGTTGTGTTTTCTAATAAAAACATTTAAAATAAAAACTCTGGTTTCATCTGATTCTTCACATGAATTAAAATCAAGTTGCATCCTGGAGATATGGGATGGAGACCTCCAAACATCAGACATAAATGTGAAATGCTTGGGCTCGAATGGACTCGTGAAGATGTCGGGTCAGAGACTCACTAAAAAGATATTTAATTCTCATGAGTTGAAATCATTATTGTATTTGAATAATTTGTATTTTATTTTCCAGAACAGGTTACTTCAGGAGGAGTGAAATGTTTTGCATGTTGACATGAGGAATAAACCAAAACTACGAACTCATTGTCTCATAAAGATCAGCTACAGTTTGGAACCTTACGTGAAGTATAATCTAAACAAGACAAAGATCCCTGTGAGCACAGCTGAACTCGTTACCATCAGCCTTAGGTCCTGTTCATATGACGACGATTCCAACCGAAAACTGCAAACTTAAGTTGAGTTTCGGCTCATCGTTTATACAATGGTGTTTTGGGTACCGCAAAACATTTTGAAAACAGGTTCAAGGGTGCAGTTTTTTGCATTGTCATGTAAACTTGCACTATGCAGTTCCTCTGAAAATGGAGACTTTTCTCACATGAGCATTACGGTTCCAGTCACGAGGCCTGTGCAATAAAGTCAACCATCACAACAGCAATGGCAGATTCCCGAACTGTTCGTGCTGCTCAACCTGTTGAATTCATCAGTGCTTCTCCAGTAAGTGCAACTCCATCTCGTCATCCATTCAGACAAACGTGAAAACTATTTACGTTGATTTCTTTTTGCCGATCATGAAAAATCTGAGTTTCTGTCAGAAAGAGAACCTTTTTTGTGGCCGAATTTTCAGAGTATTCAGTTTCTGGACAGAACAGTAACATAACATGTACTTTGGATTGTTACTGCAACGTCATTGTAATGGTGGTCCTCATGAGTTATCATGAGGGCTGGGTGCATGACAGATAAAAATCAATCAGTCATCAATCGTATAATCTATCGAAATGCAGCATAACTTTAAACATCATATATTTTGTATTTAAAATCTGGATGTGCACTAAGGTGGCTTTCTTCACTGTTTGAAGAGTTCGAATGCCCCTAAAAATACATGCAGTTACAGCCTCATGTTACGTTTCATATCCATGATCATAATCCATATTGATCAAATTCAGTATTGATTAGAGTCAGTACTGTATTGGAGGAAAAAGTGACAGATATTACAGAGAGAGATGAGTATACTATTAGAATGAAGTAAACTACAGTGATTCAGCAGGTCACGTCTTTTATTAAAATATATATATTTTAAACTCTGTGAACAAAAGTGGAGCCTCAGTAACACAATCAGAACGAGAAGTTCCCACACACAGAGGGGTCAGTGAAGTGCACATGCCCCATTCAAGTGACAACAACAAAAAACAAAGAGGTGAACAAACACGTAAAACTAATGCGTTCACTGAGGGCAACACAGCCACTTCCTGCTTCACACCTGGAACTCACCTGAGAGACCCAACTCCTCCCCTCTACTGATCAATCACGTCAATCAATAATCATCCTGTCAAATTAAAGATGAATGTCATTAACAATCATCTGTCTGTTTAAATGAAATAATGAAGCTTCGTTTAGCTATTTAATCAAACTGTAGGTAGAAAATGAGTTAAAACAAAAAAACAAAACCTGAACCCTCGATCACGACAAATCAAACTTGTTTCAGTCCTCGCCCTCAGACTCAGTCCCAGATTGTCTCCATCTGTCCAGCCATTGACATGTACTCGTCCAGCTCTGCGTCCAGGCGGCTCTTGGACATGGACATGTAGTCATCCAGCTGCTTGTCCAGTCGGCTCTTGGACATGGACATGTACTTGTCCAGCTGTGCGTCCAGCTGCTTCTTGGTTGGTATCTTGCGTTTGCTCCGGCCCCACCACCTGGAGGTGTTGGCCCCGCCCTTCTGCAGGTGTGTTCGTCCTGCAAGACAACGACGATCAGTGGGCTCAAATATTAGACTGTTTATTACTGTAAAGTTTAATGGGAGAGAGACACCCTTCGTTACTGGTCTCTGAGCCAACGAGGTTAACAGACAGGTGGGCAGTCTGAGCTATAGACACAGTTAGGATCATTAATGAGGTAAAAGGCTCTGTATTCAAGCAGCTGTAATCATTTACCTAAATCTAGAACAGCGACCTGACAGGTGAGTGTGTTCCTGAGCAGTGTGAATTTGTGGTGAGAACTCACCTGCAGTTAATTTCTGGTTGTTTCTCGTCCTCAGGAGGCGACGCTGCCCGAGTCGACTGTGGAGGTTACGTCGTCCTGCACAGGAGGCACAGACAGGTGTGAATACAGATACAGCTAACTACAGGTGAGGGTGTAACCACAGGGGAGGTTGTAACTACCCCTACAGGTGTAACTGCAAGTACAGGTGTAACTAGAGGTGCCGGCTAACTGCAAGTACAGGTGTAAAGAGACAGGTAAGGGTTTAACTACAGGTGCAGAAGTTACTACATGAACAGGTATAATGATGGAAGAGTTCTTATTTTTCCAGATATAAAAGCTGGTCAGTATTTTTTCCCAGTTAATTAACTGATTGGTTCCTCTTTATGCGTCATCATCTCAGCAGCGGTTGAACCAGGAGAGATACACCTCCACCAGATACTCACCCCTGTAGATGGATCTGAATCTGGTTCTCCACCTGTATTTGTTCCTAAAGCTCCAGAAGCCTCTAGGCCTGGTAGTCGAGAGGCGTCGAGTCACTTGCTGCCAGCCAAGTCGAGTCCAGACGCTCCTCCTCCTCCTCAGACGCTGCTTCACCCCCACAGACATGTCACAGGTCTGCAACAGGGTGGAGATCAGAGGGTCGACCAGGTAAGTTAAGGAGAGATAAACAGGTAAGGTTGGGCTTTACTCATCACTCCTTCAGGTGGGAGGATTATATTAAATATAATACATGAAACCTGTCATACTGTTTCCTGTCAAAGCATCTGGGACAAGGTCAGCACTGACAAAATGTAGCAAGACATTTATTTAAATGGAAACGGTGGCACATTGAACACCCTGCTGATTTGTGTAAATGGCTTGTGTTTTTCAAACCATAGTAAAAGTGTATCCTCCGTTTTCAGATTAAACACACACCTGGTAAAATCCACCGTGACATCACCACGAGAGAGAAGTGACCTTTTATTCTAATTGCTCCACACAGCTCTGTAACTCACCTGCAGCGATGACAAACTCTCTCTGCTCACCAGCAGGACCACCTGTGGGGCATCAAACACCTGCCTCTGCTCCAGCAGGACGGGGTCAAAGGTCCTCATCCTGGATTGGCACAGCTGGTTCTCCAGCACCTGAGAGAAGCTACAGGGTGACAGGCAGAGAGAGGAGATCAAGGATATAATAATATTTGTATTTCTTTGTATGAACTGAATGATATTATGAGCTTTTGTGACCCACATCAAATTATGTGATCATGGTGATTCATGGCAAAGAAAAAATACTCATTTTTCAAGAAGCAGTACAGGATGGAAAATGGAATAATCAGATATGAAGGATCAATACATATTCTAAATGTGTTTAAATGAGTGTCTCACCGCTCATTGAGGGAAACTGCTGAGGTGCTTCTCAGGAAAAACGACGGTGGTTTGGATGCATCCAGCGGCATCCAGTCCCCCTGACTCATCCTGCTGCAGGCCACAAAACTGATGGTTGAAAAAACACATCCGAGGCGAAATCTCGTTCACCTGCGAGCTAATTAACAAAGACCAACGTCCTTTTCATTACCGAGAGAGCAAACACGACGAAATCCTCTGTATGACAAAAACTCCCTTTTCAATTCGGCATAGAAACACACGCAGCAGCAGTTATTTACATGTACAGCAAGCGTAAACTTTCCGCTGTAACGTGCCGCAGCAATCACGCTGAAAGTCTTATTTTAGTCAACAATAGGTGCAACTTTGTGGTTCAAATAACAGCCGAATTTGAGACAAGACCACAACAATTCACGAGTATTAAACTGTGGTAGATAAAGTGTTTTTACTTTGCCGACTAACTCCGAAACATAATATTTGACTCATTTTTAAAAGGGATTCGCCGCCATTCTCTCCATATAAATGCGGCACGTTGAGTTGAAGCTAACGTTAGCACTAGCTTCAGTTTATCTGTCGCTGTGAAGGCAGCGTTAGTTTTAAAAATTAACTAAGTTAAAAGAGGACGATGTTACAAATGTGAGCAATAATGGGAAGAGTTTACCTTTCACCTTTTGCTACGAGGCGGAGACACACCTGTTCACCACCGCAGTCTCAGGTGACCTGACTGAGCGCGATGCTAATCTGCTAGCTTGTTGCCATAAACGTTGGCTACTCGTTATTAACGTTACGCTAATTTTGCAAAGCGTTGTATCCTTTCGCAGTCTGCGCGACCCGCTAAAATTAGTTGCTTTATCAATATATGTTTCCCGAATTAACTCAACAAAATTAAACACAAAGTAAAGTTCACTCACTTACAGTTTGGGCGCTAATACCGACGGTGCTTATGCTACAGCTAACGTTAGCTAACTTAGCAACAGCTGGTGTTGCAGCTAACGTTAATAAATATTAGCATCGCCGCTCACCTGTCGCTGTTTCTCCCGCGTCAACAACAGTTAAGACTGAAACTCAGAATAAAAAATGTTTTTAAATTAACAGATAAATCACAGACAGCTAACAGTAGCTAACATTAGATAACGGTCAAGTTTATTTTTAACTTACTGAGTAACTTCAAGCAGCTTTTGTGTCTTAACTAAGGGACCGTACTTAACTTATCAGAGTAGAGGAGGGTCGGGTATGACTTTTTGTTTTTAACTAAATGTTGATCATTTCCTGAATTTCCTCAGTCTCCGTGATTGACGGGGGATTTTTTATTTTATTATATTTTTTATGGTATTATTCCCACCAGATGTAGGTATTTGAGTCAGTGTAAGGAGCAGCAGTCACTTGGCATGACATTACGTTATTATATTTTAAAAACTTACACTGTCATGTTTGAAAGTCAAAAGTTGAAAAGCAAATCCAAAAAGCCTTGCATTTCCACAATGGTCATGTGTGCAGCACTGCAGATTTGAATGTTTTTTTTATAGGATCTGTTTTGTGCAAACAGTTTATCTTTTTCAAAGTTTTAAATGAGATGTGAAATTTAGTATTTTTTTGGAGACAGAGGTCTACATCATGTATAATGTGTTTAAAGATAGGGGCGGGCAGTGTGGCCCAGTTATGATAAAATTACAAATTATTTTAAAAAATATATTAATTTAACAAAAAAGAATTGCAACAAAATCAGTGATATAGTTTTCAAATATTCTGTAAAAGCTAAAATGATCTCATTTCTTTAGTTTGTGAACAACAGTAACTCAGAGTAAGATTCAGATTCTGTTACAATATTAATAGTTCAACTAAATAAAATCTACCACTAATTACACATTTAAACAGCTCCCAGATACGAAAAAATGTCCCCTGGGATCTATATATATATATATATGAACAAGTAAAACAGAAATAATAATACAAAAATGGACAATTGAGACAATTTTAGAAAAGAAAACAGCACAATAATTTCACTTACATGTCCGAAAATGGGTGGGAAGAAGTACAACTTATTTAATCCAGCCCCCTCTCCATAAAATATTATTAATAGTTATTTATCTCCCTCTTCCTTTTACATTACTCTTTTCTTATTATATATGCATATATACATATTCCACACTACTGAAGCTGCTCCTCTTTTTGGAGCCACTGCAGAGTGGTTGATAATTCACTAATATGTTTTATGGTTATTTTGAGGTTTTCTACAACAAGTTTTTTTATTTAAGTACATTTTCCTGATTGTACTTACATTTACTTAGGTAAAGCAGGACTTCTACTTGTAATGGAGTATTTCTACTGTATGGTATAAGTACTTGCATGTTATAATTATTAGTAGTATTATTATGATGTGTAATGATGTCGAGCAAAATAATCTTTTATTCACAGGTGTTTATATATTTTCTGAGTTTATATTTTTTCTATTCACCACAAGATGGCGCCAAAGTCTTTCTTTCCATCGACCTGCCAATCACCTGGTAACCAGGGGCAACCCCACACAGAGCAGAGCAGTGATTGGCTGTCTGTCTCGCACCAACAGTCACGCACACAACAAACTTTGTGACAGAAGTTAAAAATCACCGGAAAACGTGTTCCCCGACACAACCTTCAAAATAAAAGTTGAGGTTAGCTTGTGACTAATGTATAGAGTATAAAAAGTTTTAAGTGAGGCTGATTCTGCTGCAAGATTTTGAAGTTTATTGATTGGGTGTGAAAGTTTAGGGACCAGGATTGTTTTTGTAGATTTTCCCATTTCAGAGTAATTTATATTAGGGACTGTTCGTTACTTATGAGGGCATGAGGGGGGCAAAAAGGGGGAGGCATTTTTGAATAATATTTTAAGCACTGACGCAGGACTTATGTTTTTATTTTGGATTGGGAGAGGAGCATATACATTTAAATGGTTATATTTTGTATTAATTTTACTGTAGACTTCTTGAGACAACATGCCTTATAAATGTTTTGTGATTTAAAAAAAAAAAAAAAAAATCACAGCATTTATTATAGCCAGAGACTGTTAAAACAGAAATGACCAGATTTGGCCTATATCAGATTATCAAATTTGCAACTGCTTCTGTCAGAAAAAAACTTAACCAAATCTGACCTTAAAATAGTGCAACCTGGTGTCATTCTGAAGTCGTCGAAATCCGGCAATTGGCGGTGACTTATGGCGTCAGACATTGACAAAAAAGCTGTCCTTTATCGTCAGCATGATATGCAGCCAGTTACTGTTTTAGTTTAATGTCGCTTGGCCGTGTCAGGGGAAAACGCTGCCGGACAAGAACAAAAGTTAAGCCGGCGAAAGTCAGAGTAGGGTGGGTGGAAGTTGTGGTGAATGGGTCCAACAAACACCCAGGATTTTCACCCAGGAGAGCAGTGTTCACATCCTGTAAGATTATAAAGCCAAACTCTGCTTTTTTTCCTAAACCTGACCACGTGTTTTTGTTGTTGGAGGAAAAAGTAACTTCAATTTGCATTTATTTTGAAAGAGACTGTATGTAAACAGTAAATTTCCTGTAAAAACAAGTGTATTTTGAAAGAAGACAATGCATGTAACACTGAACTTGACATGGCGTCCCAGATCGTCAACAACCCACGCACCCAGGGTGCATTGCATGTCGTATCTGGACGTGGAAAGTCCATGACCAAACGTTGATATGTGACGCGGTCAGCGTGAGAATGTGTTGAATCGTGACATTTCATCAAAATCACTTTATTCTTTGTCTCATTTTAAGTTTGGCCAAAACTAAACTGTTTATACGAACTTGCCTAAAGTGAAAAACTGACTTTTTTCAGCTCCACGATTGTGTCTTCAGCTTTTAACTTTCAAACATCTAAATATAAGTTTTAAAAATCTAATTACTAATTTATGTAGGTTGAAAAATATTAGTAGCTTCGACGAGGGTAAAAAACAAAACAAAAAACAAAGTCACACCTCAGCCAGCCCTCTCCTCTGGTAAGTAAAGAACAGTCCCTAAAATATTGGATTATAATTATTGATGCATTATTGTGTTCATCAATTTAATGTTGCAGATGGTAACGATGGAGCTAATTTTAATTAATTTATGTACTTTCTGGGTAGTTTTATCTGTCATAGTACATCATCATTTATTAGCTGATTATCTTAATAATTAATCTGAATCTGTAAAGTAACTAAAGCTTTTTTTTAAAAAAAAAAGTGTGGTGCAGTTGAAAGTACAATATTTCCCTCTGGGTTGTGGTGGATTAGAAGTATAAAGCAGCATAAGATAGAAATACTGTAGTAAAGTACAACCTGAAAGTAATTTCAGTATTTGAGTAGAAGTATTTAGTTACATTCCACCATTGTTTTTTCTCCTAAGTTTTCTAACGCTTTTCACGCCACAGGAACATTAACATGATCTGATTACAGTTATTAATCTGAATGTGGCTACAGTCGGATGTTCCTCTGCCTGTGACGCTACTCTTATTTTTATAAAGCGTCGGAGTCGCCTGACTTCCTGTTATGTCTGGCTGTCTGGTGAGCATGACACAGCCCCCCCCGCCCCCCTCCCTCTGTGCTGACTCTCATGAGTGTGCAGACACACACAGTCTGGAGCAGACGGAGGACACACGGACACACAGACAGACGGACGGACGGACGGTCGGCCGGTCTCACCGTCACAGGCAGCGGATCACAGCCGAGCGGAGGGAGCCGAGTCCCGGTGAGTGGAGCTGACAGAGCCCGCTGAGGGTTCACTCTGTGCGGCTGCTTTAATATCTGACAACTGTTGATGCAACAGCGTCTGTCTGTGTCTGTCTGATCTATCTGTCTGTCTGCATGTCAACCAGTCTCTCTGGTCCTCAGCTGCAGTGATCATTACATCATTAATCAGTTAGTCAATCAACAGTAAATGAGTCTGCTGATCACTGACTGATGGTCAGACTAACTAATCAGTTTGATGACATCACTGACAACTAAATATGGACATTTGACGTCAGGCTATTGATACATACAATATAACCATGAAATGAAGTGGCTGGTCAGTAATGAGAGGAGAACATGTGGAGCCACTCAGAGGTTAGAAACTGATGAATAATCAGAGACGTGATGCAACACAGTGAAAGTGAAAACAGGCCTGATGCAGATGAGCATCACAGGGCTGAATTCATTCCTTTATATTGATCGCTGATCGCCTCTTATGGAGCATTTTTACAGAACATGCAGCAACAACCCTCTCACGGGTTCGTCTGTGCGACTGTACTGTGTTATTGTACTAATGCTGTAGTTGGTCACATCACTGGTACTGAAGCTTCTTTGATTCAGGACATGTTGTGTGTTTATGTCAGTATTTTTGTTGGTAGTTAAAGTGATTCACCCAGTCTACCTGCGAGGAACACACCTGGAGGAGACTGTGGAAACAAAACTGATTAAATTAGATATTAAGAAGACACCTACATGTAGGGACTGTCCTTTACTTATCAGAGTAGGGGGGTAGCTGTGGTGTGACAAGGGGTGGGCAATATGGCCCTAAAATAATATCACAGTATTTCAGGGTATTTTTCTAATAACAATATTTATGACGATATGACAAATTAGTTATTTAATAGTTATTTATAGTTAAATATTATTAATTTAAAGACATAACATTACAACAAAATAAGAGATCTAGTTTTACAGTTTTCCTTCAAATATGTAGTGAAAACTGAACAAAAGTGATCTCTCATTTCTTTAGTTTGTGAATAACAACAGTAACTCAGAGTGAGATTCAGATTTTGTTACAATATTAATAGTTCAACTAAATAAAATCCGGGCCTGCTCATAAAACATTCAGGACGCCGCAGTTTATCCCACACTCCTGAAGCTGCTCCTCTTTTTGGAACCACCACGGAGTCGCTAATCATTCGCTTTCAGCCATGCTTGTTGTTGCCATGGGTAACAGTATGACGTCAACATGACAACAAGTGGAAATATCGCGATTATCACAATGTAAATTTTTCATATGATTTTAAATATTCTACCAGCATTATTGTTGACGAGATGACATGTCTCCCCCTTTTTGCACCACCCCTTCCCCCCTTATAAGTAAAGAACAGTCCCTTAGTATTTTGAAATTGACACACTCAGGGTTACAGATGGTGTATTTTATAATTATAGCTGCAACTAGCAATTATTTTCATTATTGATTGATCTCATGATGATTTTCATGATGACTACATCAATCATTTGGTCTGTAAGATTTAGATTCTGTAAGCGTGTCACTACATCTTGTTTTGCCCAACCAACATAGATTCAGTTTGTCATCGTAGAAGAAGGAAAAAAGCAAATATTATAAAGTTGGAAAAAATCTAATTTTGGTCACTTTTTACCTAAAATTCAAACAATTCTGGATTATCTAATTTAATGCAGATTCAGTGACCATGTCGGTCGGCCCGGCCCCCAGCAGCGCAGACGCCTGCCTCAGCATCGTCCACAGCCTGATGTGCCACCGACAGGGAGCCGAGAACGAGGGCTTCGCCAAGCGGGCCATCGAGAGTCTGGTGAAGAAGCTGAAGGAGAAGAAGGATGAGCTGGACTCGCTCATCACCGCCGTCACCACCAACGGCGTCCATCCCAGCAAGTGTGTCACCATCCAGAGGACGCTGGACGGACGGCTGCAGGTAGGACTCAAACTGCGTCGCTTGTTTGTGATGCTTGAACATTAATGGATGGAAACAAGCATTCATTCACATTTTGTACTGAATTTGAGCTTCAGTTGGATAAAACTTTCAGTCATTTAATTCTGCATCAATCAGTCGATTAACTGATTAGTCCATCACCAGGAAATTAGACAGCTATTTTAATCATCTGTTGTCTGTTTTTCAGCAAAATAATCAAATATTTTCTGGTTCCAGCTTCTTAAATGTCTCAGATCTTTGTCATATATATCTCTGTAAACTGAATACCTTTTAACACAACAGCGTCAGCCTCTAGTGTGACATATAACACACACGTCGGCAGTGCTTTATAAACAATAAAAATGGCAATAACAATCATTTATCGTCTCTGTTACATGAAGCCTAGTCTCGCCACCAGACAATCAGAGATCTCCGCCTTCTGATAGTCTGGGGACACTCCTTTCTAAAGTGTGTTTAACACACCGGAGAAAACGGCCGGCAACAAAGCAACGCCTCTTGCATTTTTTAAAAGGACACGCCCTCCCGGAAATGTGCGCTTCTCCCTTTTCTCGTCCGCAAGGAAACAAACACACAGAGAGCTTGAAAATGGATGCCGTGAGATTTAACTCTGTTTTATCAAACGTGTGCTCAGTCCACCAGACTGTGGAAATGAAGGACTTACAGCGACTTTGTTTAAAACTTTTAACGCAGTCAGACTATGTTTACGAGCACAAGAGTTCAACGAGCCAGCAAAGGACCGCCCTGCTGATTTACTATTGGTTCTGCAAAGACTGACTTGTGAGTCTACATGACGGCTGGTCTTGCCCTCTGCTTGAATAGGAGCTCCTGGACCTCATTAGTTTACCTGTTTACAGACATTTTCGGTTGCTGTTCTTCCTCTTTGAGTTAGCTGCTAACTGCTAACAGCTGCTTTTTTAATCTCCAGGCGGTGGGTCACATACATAACACATTGTCAAAATGTCACACCCACCACCCATGATCCTGTCCTGCTTGCTGCCCTGTTTATTCAGGCATCATTTTAGCGCTGTTATTACCTCCATCCCTGACTCAGAGGCGAGACAACTCTGCCCTGAAGAGGCAGTGTATAAGGTGCTTTTGATTGCAGCCATAGTTAAGTTATATAACATCAAATAACTTTGAGAAGTTTAAATCTCCTTAAAAAAGTTTTTTCTGTGTGCTTAGAACAAAAAGTCTGTTGTTGAAACATCTGAAATTGTGTAAATACTGAAGGAAGTTGAAGTCAAGTTTGAAGTGGCAGTCAAAATACTGATGGACATTGAAACTGTGCTGAAAGAAATGTCGTGCCACTTAAAGATGTCATCTGAAGTGGCAGCTGAAATTTAAGCAGTGAAAACACATCAGGTGATTTGGGTGTGAATAATGAGAGTTGACGGAGTATTTTGTTTAGTTTAATAAGATTTTGAAATAGTTCTGTTAAACTCTTTTCTACCCAAATTAGCGCATGTATTTTTTAAACATTGGAAAACCAGCTGCAAAAGGTGATGGACTGCTTTCTTATTGCCACAAGAGTTGTGTACACGGCTCTGCAGTTGTTGAGGCTGCCTTTATGTTTTTTTACTGGTGTGTCATGCTCAACATCACGGACAGGCCAGAAAACGGGTTAGTAAGCAGTAGTAAGCACATCAGCGTCCTCCCAGGTATCATATTTCCATCACTGCTGATTGGGGCCATCGGATCTGTAGCCAATAAATACCCGTAACTAATGCAGAGTCATTTGTCCTGGGAGTGAATGCCAATTTTTAAACAACTGTATTTAACAGTTAAGTTAGCAGGTGTTGGTGTTGGTGGGTTTTTGTCCTGTAGGAGGGGCTACAGAGGTGAAGGCAGTGAAAGTGTCAGTTGAAGAGTTAACAGCAGTTGAAATGAATTGAAGTGGAGCTGTGGAGACAGTTGATGTGAAGTGTTTAAATCTTCATACCTCGGTTTCTATTTCAGTGATCATCATCCAGACTTTTTTATTTTTCAGTTTAGTCTTTGTTTCTCTTTATTTTTAAAACCAGTTTGTCTTTGTAGGAATAAACATGTAATTTTCTGTCACAGTTTATTTCCAGTGAAACCATCATCGAGCATCATGTCACTCAGAGCAGCTGATTAGATCTGTAAGAAATAAAATCAGAGTTCAGCTCACTTCCTCCCGATAACCATGACCTACACCTGGTGAACAGTCACATGATCATGTTTCATGTCTCAGTGCTCACAGGTTCAGCTGTTCTTACGTTGTTCTCACGTGTTCTCTGCTGCTCTGGATAATAAAATGTGGAACAGTCGAACAGAGTCAGAGCAGCAGACAGCTGGGTGTGTCACAGACTGTCAGACAGTAATTATCAGACCAGAGGATGTAAACATGGATCACACTTCAGACGGCTCACATGAGCCACGTTCAGCGTCACATAACATTCATAACAAATCAGGAACCAACAGAACCACCACAAGAACCCACAGAACATTTTTTGGACTGACTGAAGAATCAAAGGACGCTCCATAAAAACCATTTCAACCCCAAAAAGAATTCTCAAGGACCTGCAAAACCCAATGGAGAGTCCTGCAGCCCCTCAGTGACCTATAACCCCTTCAGGTGTTCCTGGCACCTCCAGCAGTACTGTGAGAGCCCTTCTGGAGCTTTCCAAAGAACCCTGAACTCACCTCAATAACTTCCTTTATTATTCTTTATACTGAAACCTCCTCATCTGATGAACCCAATCAACAACGCTAGAGTCTTTCTGAGGAGGCCTGGAGACGTCATGCAGCTCCCTAAGGGACCTGTGAAACCCCCTCAAGAACCAGTGAAGTCCCTGAACGAATCCAGAGAACTTCTTAAAGCAATGGTTCTCAACCAGGGGTCCGTTTAGGGGGGAACCAGGGGTTTCATAGAAAAATGGGGAATAGTTTATTTTCACTGTTTAATTCACTGCAGAAGTGAACCCAGTGTGACTCAGACTCATAAGAGGGACTACTCGGATCACAAATTTCACTTCCTTCAGTTATTTTCTCAACTGTAGTTTCTCTAATCATATTTAAGAAACAAAATCCTCTCAGATGGAGGTGCCTGGAGCAAAATCTTATCAAATGGGGGTCCACGATCTAATGTGTGATGCAAAAAAGGTTGAGAACCACTGCACTTCAAGAATCATTCGACTCTCTTGAAGAACCTCTGCAGGCTTCACATCCAAACACTGAACCTCTCTTCAAAATCCTGAATCTTCACAGCCTGCCATCGCCAGACTAAATCACTAATGCAAGTCATTCTAAAACCTCTCACTTCATTTTAGATTTCCAGGCTGGGTTATCAATGACGGTAGATCAAAATGCCTCTGGACACAATTGGATAGATCTACAACCAGTCAGAGCAACACAATGTAACGTAGGGCTGAGCAGCGAACAAATGTAAACAGACTACAGCATGTAGAGATGAGCGGTGATGGTGTGGCATCAATATGTCTGTGAAGTAGTGTTACAGTTTCTGCCATCATTATTTGACCTTCAACAGAAAGTTTCGCATCAGCTGCAGCCATGTTGGTTGTTTTCCAAAATGCCTCAGCGGTGCTCCTCTTTTTGCCTGGGTCCAGATTTTTGAATCTGTCCACTACACCGAGTGGTTTGACTAATTTGTCTGGCACCGTGCCATGAAACAGCGGTTTCTCAGTTAAAATAAAAGAACGAACCAATGAGCACAGCAGGGTGACTTAATGAGCCAACCAGCACCACGGGCAGGAGTAATAACAGCTATGGTGAGTGCGAAAGACAAGAGAGATGCTGCTATTGTTGCTATGTCTTCTCAATATCGCCCAATACCGTGATTTGTTTTTACTTCATTTCACTCTCAAAACCCCAGAAAAACAGATATGTTGGCATGACTATGCATCAATGTGGACTTGACGTTAGATAAAGGCAGATACATTGGCCACTAGTGATGGTAAAATCGAATCCCCCGTCCTCATGTAAATCCGTTAGAGTAGATGTAAGATAAAGACTGAGTGAAGTGTAACAAGCTGAAAACTTCATCTGATATCACTCAAATCTCTGGTTTATTAGCTAGGATTATGCTCACTGTAGTGTCCATAGCGCAAGGGTCCACGAGCCAAAATTGACATCATCACTTATTTGCATAAAGTGCAAAGACTCCACATGTTGTCATCATCTGAAACGTGCCCCATTTAGATAAACAGTCGTGATTGGCCCAACCAGGGCCAGGTCGGCTGGATGTCTGTTTGAACGAGAGGGGGACCAGATGCGTCTGCCATAGCGTATAAAACATAAGCTCGCAGATTCGTCTGGTTCCCAGTCTAGAAACCTCCTCGACTTCGGATGTATAAAATGACTATATTGTGAACATCAGGTATAAATTCTCAAGTTGTCTTTTTTTTTAAGCAGACGGCATGAGACTTGCTTTCTAACATAGTATTTAGTCACATTTTGTGACCATGGAGCACCACTGTGACATTCAAATATTCTAAACACATGGACTGGAGAGCTGAAAGTTTGTTTCCAGCTTACAGTGAATAAATCCTCACAAGTAACGGCGCTGTGGTGTCAGTGGTTGAGGTGCGTGTTTTTGTACCTGCAGGGCTCCAGACTGAAACTATTTAGTCACATTTTTGTGACCATGGAGCACCAGTGCAACTTGTAAATATGATTAATGTTTGAACTTGAGAGCTATTCGTTTGTTGTCAGCTCACAGTGAGTAAAACCTCACGATTGAAGGTGCGGCTACCTGCTAACATCTGACTGCTGACCAGAAGCTGCAAGTTCAGAACAAAAGCTCTGGGTGTTTCAGAATAAAAGCACCAGTGGTTCCTCTTTGATTTATTTAATTATAACAATACTTAAACTTTATCATAACCGTATTTTATTTTTTCTTTAACAGTATTTTATTTAACTTTCTTGTAACAGTATTTTCATTTAACTTTATTATAACAGTACCTAGCTTTATTGTAAGAGTATTCCATTTAACTTTATTAAAGTAGTACGTTGTTGAACATTATTATAACAGGATTTTATTTAACTTTATTATGACAGTAGCTGCTTTATTAACTTTATTGTAACTATAATTCATTTAATAATTTTGTATTTTAGTAATCTACAGTAGTTTACTGGAGATTTCAAAATTAGATTGTGTAATGCATCATAGCCTAAAAATACTGGCTTTTTTTTTTTTAAGCTGTATTGCCCAGCCCTACCTAAAACCTTTTCAAGCTCACCTACAGCATTCTTAAAATCCCTTGTAACCCTTTAATAGCTCATCAAATTGTCCACTATTCTACAACACCTCTTCAGAACACTCTGGAACCTCATCAAGAAACTCTGCACACCCATGAAACCTCTTAAAGTTCCCCTGGAAGTTCCACAAGAAGCATTTGACACTGCTCCAAAAACCCAAACCCTTATCAAGGACCTGCAACATTTTTTAAAAAAGCCAGTAGTCTCTGTAAGAACCCTGAAACCTCCGTAAGAAGCCACGCAGCCTCCTGGAGAACCAGTGGATCCTCGTCAAGAACCTGTGAAGTCTTTTAATGGATCAAAAGAACCTGAAGAACCCTCAAACACCCAAACAGAAAACTGATATGAGAGTGTCAGAGAGCAGACTGAGGACTGAGTGTGTTTCCCCGCCTGAAGGAGGAGGAGGAGGAGGAGAGGAGGAGGAAGGGCAGGCTGGCTTGTTTTGTCTGAAACACAGGAAAGGGGCCGGGTTAACTTAAGCCAGACAGTGTGTGTGTGTGTGTGTGTGTGTGTGTGTGTGTGTGTGTGTGTGTGTGTGTGTGTGTGTGTGTGTGCAGACAGACGGGAATGTGTGCACGTCTAGAGTTTGTTCTTGGATCTCACCACAGAGTTTCTACACTGTAAAAAGTTCTCAGTAACTAGTTTCAGACCAATGATTCACCAAATCAAGTCGTACCATTAAAACTGGTGAAGTGTAAATCCGTTGCTAGGAAACTCTATAGCTCTATAGCACCGTCCAGTCAGGAGCAAACAGCAGTGTATAGGGGAAGACACAGCATCAAAAGTGAACCTAACTTTACAAACATTACAGTTTCAGTGACTCAAAAGAAACCTCTTTAGTTAATGTAGGTGTTAGTTTTATTTCCATCTGCATATATGGAGAAGTGTGTGTGTTTCAGAGTTTGTTAAATAACAACCAGACCTGCCATCACACAGAGTCACTGCATGTTCTCCCTGTCTGATCTCATTTGTTGGCTTTTTGTCTGAGTTTGTCAGATTGTTTCCCTTACAGTTTTTACCTGTCGTCTGTAGTGGGATTTTACGTCGTCATGTTTTAGCTGCTCATGCTGATTGTCTGCTTTTTACATGTCCTACTTTGCACAATGCTGCCTGACTCCTCTAAGGTTTATTTCTTGTTCAGCTGTTTGTTTTGCTTTCTGCTGTCCTAAATTTATTCTTCTTTTATGTGTTGTTTTAATGGCTAATAGAGTGGTTCAGGAATGAGTCCCAAAACCTGGGGATGAGTTAGCATTTTAGCGCTTCCGGTTCCCTTGTCTCAAAGTCAGTGGCTTTTTTTAATTGTTTTTATTTTTTAGGTTAGATGCCTGAAATAAGGTCTGTGTGCTTAAGAAACTTTTACATTTTGTTCTATGAAGGGCTTGGCGATAAATCCTGAAAATGATATCTTATATAAAAATCTATTCTTATATTATCACAATATTTTTAAGGTTGGGGTTACTTTGATACACGATTTATATCTCGATATTTTTCAGTCACAGCATTTCTGACCAAATATCCTCTGTGATGCTACAAAGTTGTAGGAGTGACTTTTGTTGTTGTTTTTCAGAAAATTTTGACACAGTGAAATTTTAGATTGAGGATTAAACGACAAAGTGGGTTAAGGCAAGGCTTTAAAACAAATAAAAAGTCTGATAAGTTGATAAATTGACATCACAGTCTCGACATTAATCAGCCTTTAAAATGAACCTAAAATTCCATATCACAATACAACAATATACATAGTCAGATATCGATAACATAATGATATCTTCATATTGTCCAGCCTTAGTTCTGTGACATGAAATGTGTCAGTAAATACCCCTCTTTTGAATTTTGAAGCTTTTGCATCTTTTAAAAATGGCGGTTGTTAACAAGTGGCTAAATAATTCTACAGAACATCATCATTGTTAGCGGTTTTTAGGAAGTATTTAATAGTTGTTAATATTAACAACTATTTCTATCAGTGATGTGGGGGTCAGGTTTTTTAAAACCACACCAACGAGGGTTGCAACATTATGAGGTTTCACAATATGATAACCGTCTCAGAAAATATTGCGGTTTCATGGTATTACAGAATTTATATTATCATTATCGATATGACCCTTACAGGAATGAAAATGGCAGGGCTATTTTTGGTTGAACAAACATTTTATTACTATAATTGAAACTTGAAACCATTTTGTCAATGAAAGTTTGTGTAAAGAGTCTCCTCTGAAAATAAGGAAGGTGGACTATTGCACAATGTTACAGCATAAGTTATTAATAACTGTCCCAAAACGCTGCTTCGTCACTTTATGACCAGCCCACCCGGAACCCGCAATGTTTTCTAACAAGCTTACCTGACATTGATCAGAAACAGATACCTTTATGGCCAAATACAAACTTACGAAGACGTTCAGTCGAGGTGCTTTGTGGCCATTAACAGACACACACAGCCTGTGACGATATCGGTACAGTAACGAACACTTGAGCAACACTTCCACAGCAACTCAGCGACAACGCAGCTGGTCACGCTCTTGCTGTGTCGCTCGTAGTGTTAGTACGTATAGTAGTATGATTGGATGTTTGTTGGTGAAATGCACCCTGGGAGGCGTAGTTGACTTCTCTCCTTTGGTTTGTGTGTCACAGGCTTCTTAAAGCATCGACTGTTTATATCAAAAAACACCAAGTTTTGTCTTCAGGCTGATTTGTGTTGAAGCTGAGTGACTTGTTAAGGCGATGTTTTTTTACAGTGTGTGTGTGTGTGTGTGTGTGTGTGTGTGTGTGTGTGTGTGTGTGTGTGTGTTTTGTCTGCAGACTGTTATCCCTGCCCTTCACCTGTGCACACAGAACACACTCTGATAGGCTGCTGCACTCTGTGTGTGTGTGTGTCTGTGTGTGTCTGTGTGTGCGTGTGTGTGTTGTGTGTGTGTGTGTGTGTGTGTGTGTGTGTTCACTCTGAAACCTCAGACTCTTAAAACACCTGTTGAAATGATCTAATGAAGTGACTCTATCTCACCTGTTTACAAATCAACTTGTCAACTTGACTTGTCATTTTATTCAGTTTTGATTGAAACATGTTGAACAATTAGAGTTAAGCTTCAGAATACCAAACAGAACTACAGTAAGTCTCAGATGAAAGTTCGTCATGACGTGGCTCCTTCCTGTATTTCGGGCTGCTCGCAGCCCTAGCGTCGTTTCATGAGTTGTCTCTGTTGCTTAAATCTGGTCATTCTGTCTGATGTTCTCTGTTTGATCAGATTTCATATTTGATGATACTGATTGCTAATAGTTTTGAGCTCCATAAATAAACATTATATTATATTGTATATAACATCTGCTGTACGGGATGTGTGCCAGTCGCTAGAGGCAGCTTTAAGTTTTATTATGTGTTTCCAAGTTTAACCTTTTTGTTCTGGTATTTTTACATGATTATTCCCAAAATGATTTATTATATTGATCCTCACTAGAGCCCATAAACTTATTCTACAACCACTAATTTATCAGTAATGCTTACGTCTTAGAACTGTCCTGACATTCAATTTGTGTCTGGATCAATAATTTGTAGACGTATCATTATTTTTAGATTCTTGTAATTGCTGCTCTTTGTGTTTTTGTCCAGTAGTTAGAATGTGTTTAAATCTCAAACTTTGGTTTTATGTTAAACTGAGAAACAATCAAAAGTAAAAAAAATCAATAAAACTAAACTTGTTCAAAATAAACAGATGATTTCTTTCTTACAGTGTGCTGAGGTCTGTTTGTCTCACACACACACACACACACACACACACACACACACACACACACACGTACACACAAGCAGACAGGAGGTCAGACATGATGTCATGGTCGTGGTTTGGTGTGACGGGTTAACCCTGCATCACCTGGTACACACACACACACACACGCTCACACACACAGTGTTTCCATGGTAACCCCTGCTCACTGTGACTCAGTTTGTTCTCACAGAGTTTATTTAAATTTCCATGAAAGATGTTTCCTGTCTGTCTGTCTGACTGTTTGTCTGTCTGTCTGTCTCTCACCTGCCTGTCTGCAGGTGGCGGGCAGGAAAGGTTTCCCTCACGTGATCTACGCCCGTCTGTGGCGTTGGCCCGACCTCCATAAGAACGAGCTGAAACATGTGAAGTTCTGTCAGTACGCCTTCGACCTGAAGTACGACAGCGTGTGTGTGAACCCCTACCACTACGAGAGGGTGGCGTCCCCCGCCACCACAGGTACGCACGCAATGCTGTCAAGTCCTTCTCTGTCGTCCCTTTCGAGTTTCATTCCTTATAGCTTTTAATATTCACATTTTAACACTCCAATTTATATTTTTATTTATATTTTCTATGTCCCTGTACTCTGTACACACGGGCATATGTGTGCACTGCCACTGTCAGCATGTGGCTGTTACACTTTCTGTCCGCTAGAGGGCAATCAAACATCAACAGGAAACGTGAGGACGTACCAACAGGTGATCAACAGGCTCAGATATAATTATAGCTAATTAATAGCACAAAAATAGTGATAAAAATAAATAAATAAATGCCTCCATGCCACGTACAGTCTACTAACAGGCAGGTGTGGAGGTGCTGCTCAATATTATGAGAATAAGCAAAATATGTTTAAAGATGTTCCAACTCCAACACCTGAACTTGACAACATATTTATTTAAAAAAAGAATAAATTCACACAGCGTTTGATTAGCTTTTTGATTTAAACTATGAAAATTTGTTCCACTAATCACTGTTTCATTAATATTGATCATTAATATTCATGACCTCTGTTCTGTTGTCTGATTCGTGTCTCGCTCCTCGTCCCGCCCCCTGTCTTCCTTCAGGTCCTCAGTCTCTGATAAAGGAGGAGTTCATGCAGGACTGTCTTCAGATCGACCTGCCCCCCCACACTGACCCCTACAGCCAGCCCCGCCCTGTCAGCATGTATCCCAGCATGCCCCTCTCCCCTCCAGGTCAGACCTTCAATCTGATGTTTTTCGTGTCACATTTAGATGAAACTCTGTGTGTGTGTGTGTGTGTGTGTGTGTGTGTGTGTGTGTGTGTGTGTTGACATCCTGCTTTCTGTCTTGCAGGCAGCAGCTCCATGACGGCTGCAGCTCTGTCAGCTGTCGGCTGCGGGAGGAGCGGAGGGGGCGTCGGGGGCGTGTGCAGCGAGGGCCCCGGCCTCCTTCAGATCGCCCCACCTCCGAACCACGGGGGCCACGCCTCCCCCCCTCACCCAAACCCTCCTCACACCCCTCAGCCTTCTCACCCTCCTCACCCTCTCACCCTCCTCACCCTTCTCACCCTTCTCACCCTCCTCACCCTTCTCACCCCTCCACCCCCACCTCTCCGCAACAGCCCGACTACAGCAGCCCCCCCAAAACTGGTACTGTACCTCTGTACACACCTGAGTAGGATGAGAAGTAGTTGTAGTAGTAGACGTAGTAAAAATAGTGGTAGTAGCAATATTACTAACAGTAGAAATAGTTTTAGTATCAGTAGGAAACATAGTAGTAATACTCGTAGCTGTAGTAATAAAAACAGCCACATCAGTAGAAGCTCTGGCAGTAGAGTGCAGAACATATAATTATAGTAGTAGTAGTAGTACCTGTAGTAGTACCACAGTAACAGTAGTGATATGAGACAGATACTGATCTATGTCCTGTGTGTCTCTGCAGCCACCTGGCCAGGTAACAGCCCCGCCCCCTACAGCCCTGCAGGACCACCGCAGAGTGGGCGGGGCCACCAGCAGCCTCCGTTACATCATCACCACGCCCCCAACACTCACTTCTGTATGGCACTGTGTGAAGTATCCAAATAAAGTAATACAGTAGTGTTTTTTTTACTGTAGTACTGAGTGTAAGTGTTTGTTCCTGCAGGGTCACAGCATCACAGCACTGCTCCGTATCCACAGCCAGTGTCCAACCACCCAGGTACCACCTCTGTCCAAACATATTAGCACGTTACAAAACTTTCTTCACTTTCTAAATATGTCCTTACACCTTCCAACTTTACAAATATCCTCACTTTTGAAAAAAAAAGTCTCTTAACAACTATTAACAAACACGTCCTCTTTTTCAAAACTTTCCAAACGTGTCTTCAACTTTCTAAAATGTCCTCATTTGACAAACTGTCCTCTCAGGTCCGGAGTTCTGGTGCTCCATCTCGTACTTTGAGTTGGACGTCCAGGTCGGGGAGATGTTTAAGGTCCAATCCAGCTGTCCTCTGGTGACAGTGGACGGTTATGTGGATCCTTCAGGAGGAGACCGTTTCTGTTTGGGACAGCTGAGTAACGTCCACCGCACCGCCTCCAGCCACCGAGCCAGGTGACCAGTCTGACCAGTGTGACCAGTGACAGCACTGGTGTGATGTGAGTGACTTACAGTGATGGTCTTCCTCTGCGTGTTGTTTCTCTGCAGGCTCCACATCGGTCGGGGGGTTCAGCTGGAGTGTCGGGGGGAGGGGGACATCTGGATGCGTTGTTTAAGTGATCACTCGGTGTTCGTTCAGAGTTTGTACTTGGACCGTGAGGCGGGGCGAGCGCCAGGAGACGGAGTCCACAAGATCTACCCTGGAGCTTACATCAAGGTGAGGGTGGTCTGACTGGTCTGTGGATGTAGACTGTGGGTCTGGGCGGCTATCTCAGCTGGCGTTTTCCTCCCCTTCTGCTATCTGTTTGCTACCATTTTGCAGGAGCACTGTTGATGCATCCTGGGCTTCACGCAGCTCAAGACGATTGTGATTGATTTAGAGAAATACAAACAACCCAAGAGTGTTTTTCCCTTATAGCAGGATGATAGTGTACGTTTCTAGACCTTTCCCTAGTGCTGTTAGAGTGCTGTGGAGATACATCTGGCATTATTTTCAGTGTACAAACCCACACAAACCCATCGACTAGACGTGACGGTGCTCCTGGATGCGACACCCCGCAGCACTTCATACCACTCTCCTGTTTCTAGCCTCGCTGCCCGTGGTAATAAATGCATTTTCCCCCACTCACTCTCTGCTTGTACATGTCAGCTTCCGTAGCAGCTCTTTTTCTCTGCTCCTATGTCAGCTCGACTTCTCTCCTCACAGTGGATGCATAAAGAGAACTCTGTGGCTGTCTGGTGTGTGACAAAAAATGAATGACGAGAGACTTGTTGTTGAGGTTGAGAAATATTCCGAGCTAAACAACCCACAGTCCCGTCATTATGGAGGAAGTGGCCAAAAAGATATAGCCTGGTGAGTCATAGCTCTTCAGGTGTCCACACATGATTTTAAGCTAATGCAAAGGTGGAGGAAATACAGGTCTTTCAGTAAAAGTAGTAACAACTTTGTGTGGTGACACGCATCGCATAACACCCCGGAGTGGTTTCAGTTTAAGTGTGTCGCTACGCAGACAACTCTGCTCTTCTTTTGAGACTACAGACTGAAAAGATATCACAACATCGATCTTTTAATCAGTATATTTTATGGCATTTTGTCTATAGAGAACAAATGATGACAGGTATCTATCTCCATCTACCTTTGCTCTTTCCTACTTTTCTATCAATCTAACCCTTTGGCTGCCACTCATAGTCTCAAGTATGTGCATCAGGGATTGTAACATCTACTTTTAGACTGAACTGAACCATAGAAATCAATACAGGAAAAAAATACTGAAATAAAGAAATGACAGAATAAATAAATTAAAAAAAATACAGAATTCTTTAATGCATAAATAAATATACGAACAGCTGAATGTTAAAATGAATATGGAAACAAATGAATCAGTTCATTAATAAATAAGTGAAAGGTGGTAATTGAACAGGACATGAATAAGATATTTGCCTTGATTGCCTTAATTAGCCAAAATGATCACTGCTGATCTGCTGCAATAGTTTCAGCTCCTGGTCTGTTTTCTTCTCAGTATTATTTTAGTAATTGCAGAGACAGACGGAGACAGAAGCTCGATGTGTGTGATTACAAAAGAGCAGAGGAACAGAAATGTTTTGGAATGTACATTTTTGTTATAACTGAGAAATTAAAGTACCCAAAAACTGTACCGTTGAGTAGCAGTGCTGAATTCCAGGTACTGTGAACAGATATCTGCATATAAATGTGTAAGAGGTAATTCATCATCAGTCGATATCTAATATGTTCCACCTCTCTACACTGAATGTTTACCTGCCATTCAAACGTGATTCTCAGGCGAGTTCTGCAGCATATTTTTTCTGTGATTTCTAAGTGGATTAATGGACGTTTATTCTGGATGGACGTCAGAGATAATGATATTCTCGGCATGTGAGTCACACTGAGTGATATCAGTGTGTGTCTCATGTCTGTGTTCACATTTCACTGAGTTATTAAGAAGGAGGGAGAGTTTGTCTTTAACTGCATCAGTCTGTCTCTCAGTGTTTTAAAGGATCTTAATCTCCTCCCCGATCTGTGAGTCACTGCTGCAGCTCCACCTGCTGACCAACTACTATAACTGACTTCCTGTTGATTTACACCTGTCTCTCACCTCACACAGTGTCTCTGCCTCACCTCTCACAGTCTGTCACCTGCTTCAGACTGAGTGTTGATAAGAAGGCAGACCTGAACAGTTACAAAAATAAAGACCTTTGAAAAAGACTTTTTTTTTTATCTGAAGAACCTGAAGACTTGTGCTTCATCGACTCTCTCCCCTGTCTGTCTGTCTCTCCAGGTGTTTGACCTGAGGCAGTGTCACAGACAGATGCAGCAGCAGGCGGCAGCAGCTCAGGCAGCAGTAGCGACTCAGGCAGCAGCTGTCGCCGGTGCGATACCCGGTCCGAACAATGTGGGGGGGATCGCCCCCGCTGTCAGTGAGTATGACCTCCTCTCTTTCTTTGCTGTGTGTCCGTCTGCAGCAGGGAACAGCGCCGCCTGCCGGACGCTTCAGAGACGGTCAAAGGTCAAGATCACTGTGACCTCACAAAACATGTTTTGGGATGAAGTGATGATATTATATATCCAAAACCGTGAGGCAGTAATTCTGGTGTTTGTATTATTTTAACTGCCTGATTTTTTTGTGTACCCTTGAAATGTTTTAACCAATGTCAAACATGGGGCATTAAAATTTAATACAAAGTGATAATAGTAAAGAAAATGAATTATTATCATTATTATTATTATTATTATTATTATTACTATTATTATTATTATTATTACAGTTTGCTGTTACAGGTCTTGAATGAATGATAGACCGATTTGTTTCCCTCCTGCATTGTTGTTGTTGTTGTTGTTGTTGTTGTTGTTGTGTCTCAGGTGTGACTTCCTGTCTCCCTCCAGGTGTGTGCTCGGCAGCAGCAGGTCTGGGCGTGGACGACCTGCGCAGGTTGTGTATCGTTCGTCTGAGCTTCGTTAAAGGTTGGGGGTGCGATTACCCGCGTCAGAGCATCAAGGACACCCCCTGCTGGCTGGAGGTGCACCTGCACCGAGCGCTGCAGCTGCTCGACCAGGTGCTGCACACACTGCCGCCACGAGAGCACACACTCTGACACACTGCAGCAGGTGTGTGTGTTTAATCTGTCGGCTGCAGGTGGGCGGGGTTTGGCTCACAGGACAGCCAATCACAGCAGAGGATTCATCTGTAATGTGTTCAGAAGAAGTCACCCAGACCTTCTGTTACGGACAACACACCTGTCAGGAGTCCTAAGCTCCGCCCACCCCGTCTACACAGGTGAAAACAGACACGCCACAGCCTATTGGTCAGTTCAGAAAGGCTTCAGACAATCAGACAATTACAACATCACACCCCTCCTGTCAGTCAGATGAGTTTCCATGGATACGGTGGCACATTAAAGGGTCAGTTCACATTTCGGAGGTGCCTCCACACTAAAGATCTGAAGAACTCGTTTATTAAAAGAGATTTTTCTGCTTTATTTCAACACTTCTGGACAAAATAAATGATAGTTTGCTTCTATTTGATCGTTTGCTTGTTTTTGAAGTGGCGCTTACTGTTAGCTTAACCGAACCATAACAACTGTCCCTCCTCATTACCTGCAGCTTCAAGTTCGGCTTCTTTTACCAAAAAAATGTAAATGTAAATATGTAAATTACATTTCCTGCATTGTTATCAATAAAGCTGCAGGTTATTTTCATGATAACTTAAATAATTGTTTGGTCTGAAAAAAAGTCATCACATGATTCATTCTGGTCCTGTTCTGCATCGTCTTTGACTATTCTTCAGTTCAAATGATATTTGTGCCAAAAATATAAAAAGGAGGAGACAGCGTCAGACCCATAGACTGTATTTAAAGATGGACGACATGAGCGCTCCCAAAAAGTGAAAGCCGAAACATCTTGATTGCCCCCCGGTGGCTGGCTGTAGTATAGGTCATAAAGCCCGGCCTCTGGTGAAGGGACCAAACTGAAACATCAAAGATGTTCTCTGTTGTTTTAGGTAGCTCTTATCACACTGATGTTCAAGTGTTCGTTTTTCTGATAACTTAAATTGTAACTATTTATTCAATACTATATCAATCAATCAGTCAGTTTTATTTATAAAGCCCAATATCACAAATCACAATTTGCCTCACAGGGCTTTACAGCATACGACATCCGGTTACAGCAGAGCGAGAGTCAGAGCAAGAGAAATAAAGACAAAAAGAGATTGAGCACTAAATTAGAATAAAAATAAAAAATGACATAAAATGAAAATATGATCATTTAAAATCTATGGACAATGTATACCTCTTTCACTTATACAGAAACTACATGTCCAGGTTTGATAGTTGCACAGGATAACTGTAATACACAGGGTGTGTCATATTTGTCCTACAATATTTAAATATAGAGATATTTAAATATTATAGGACAATAATTGTGTAAACAATTCACAGTAGGAAATGTTACACAGTATAAATGGATATGTGCGCATATATATATACATACATATATATATATATATATATATATATATATATGTATATACACACACACACACACACACACATATGGCTCCAGATGACATGACATCACCAGAGTAAGATGGCGGCGGCCGGGATATTTAGGCTTCATTTTTGTGCATGGAGTGAAGTGGAGACATGTTATGTCCAAATTTATATACAGTCATTGGTTGGTCAAACCAGTTTAGTGAGGACCTAAAACTGACCCTGGAACAGTGAGGGGACACGTCCCCACGTCCACAGAAGAAGTTTTAAAACTTTGCAGTTCATTCTTTATTTCTCAGCTTCAACAACAAACAGTTTGAGTGGCTGCTTAGCGTTTTAATACTCACTGGGTGACTTTTGACGACCTCCTTCACTTCCTGTCATCTGTTGGTGATAAAAGCAAAAAATGACCCAAGAATATTTATAAAAAGAAGAGAAGAAGAAATAAAATGAAATAAAAGAAGAAAAAAGTGGAGATATTTACATTTCGCCATCCAGCTGATTCATTTTGTCCTCAGTTCTGTTTCCTCTTCCGCCTGCTTTTGGTGAAAAAACACCAGAGGTATTGTTTGCTCACGGCCCGTGGGACCAGTTCATCATCTGCACCGGTCCAGTGTTGGTGCAACTTGATTTTTACACGAACCCAAATCTCTCCTTCACATTATTTACTCTTTATGTCCATGTCTGGCTGTTCTTTCTGACCTGTGGAGCTCCTCAGGGGTCGATCCTGGTCCCATTTTATTTTCCCTTTAAACAACAGGACACACTGTCCACTGTCTGTCTCTTATCATTACTTCAGCTTTATGTATTATTAACACCAGGTGAGATCAGTGCATGGATGTGTTTTCTGGAGTGTTTGTCTCACCTGCAGCTAGGACTGGGCAATACGGAGAAAAAATCAAAATCAAATATCATGTAATTGTTTTTTACCAAATACCTAAATATCAATAATGTGATGACAATGTAGGGTTGACTATTGGTGCTTCAGAAAATATTTACACAATGAGATTTTTCATAAATAATCATTATTTTTGTGATTCTATTTACTAAGAGGCTAAAGCGAATAACAGCACAGCCAGAACAGTCTGGTGAATTCAGAAATTTTAAAAGTCGCCTTTAAAACCAAGAAAATGCACTTACATTATTACGATATACAAAATCTAAAACCAAAACTGCATCTCACATCATAATATCCATATAGTATAGATAAATTGTCCAGGCCTACCTGCAGCATGATTTAAAATAGTTTCTGTAGTTTGGTTGAACTGACCCATAAACAACTGGAAAACTAAAAAAAACAAAACTATCTGCCAAAAATCAGCTGTTCCATTTTCCACAGAGTGACATCATCTTTCTGTTTGGTTCAAAGTCTTTAATGATTATTTATTTTTATTGATTATCAACCAAAGATTCACTTCCTGCTCTCGATGACATCACATCCAGTTTACTCCGTCGGATTATTTATTCTGTCTTTTTTTTCTTTCTCTCTTTTTTTATCATACATTATATTTTAAAGGCTTTTATACTGAAAGGGTCTATAACTGTAACATCTGCTGTTTATTCAAAATAAATTTTTTCTGATAAAAAAAATTACCTGATTCTTTTGTATTTACTTTTCCTTTTTTAAGAAACACAGTCGGCACTTTGCTCAAAGCCACTGCGGCTGTTTAACTGCTGTAAAGTTGGGCATTTTAAGGTGGAGGTCAGTGGGGATGATTGTTTTGCAGCAGCCTCAAGTGGCCAAACAGCCTCGCAGAAACACTGATTTGTGACATGAAACTACTTTAGTCAGTGTTTTTACTGGTTTAAATCACGTGGTACATTTGTTTTAGAGAGGAAGAGACCTCTGTGGATAATTTGGCTCGTGTTAAAAACCTCCTGAGCAATGAACACTGAAGGAATTATAACCAGGAGAAGTGTCACTGCACAGGTGGTATTACATGTTGTGGAAATATATAAATGTTTGAGTATGTAGCCTATGTTTGGGTTTCTATAGGTGGCGTTCCTTCATGTGTTGGTTTAGCTAACATATATATATGAATAATCACATTTATATGAATTAGAATTACTACTTGTACTTCAATAAGATGTTAACTTGCTATGGAATATTACATTAGCTATGTTTCCATCCAAAAGTGATTCGAATGATTGGGAAATGCGCATTAAAAGAAATATGAATCCTGTGTGTTTCCGTTAAATGTACGGACTTTGGTGAAAACTATGAACTCGTACAAGTTTTCCGCAGAAACGGAAACAACAACAAAACAAATCTCACATTCTTCTACGTTTTCTGGCGGTTGGCAACCAGCTTAAATGCATTACCGCCTTCCCAAGCCGGAGCGTGGATATCACCATGCTAAAGCGAGCTTATTTTAGTTTGTGCGAATTTGAATTTTGGCGTTTCCATCATAATTTTCCAATGCGATACTTCTAGATGTGCATCTAAACCGGCTGATGGAAACATGGCTACTGTCGTATTATATTTTATTTATTTAAAAGTATTAGTATTTCTATTTATACTTTAGGAAGAGTTTTACTTGACTGAATAGCAGTGGGTCAACATGCTACAAAAAAGGTGTGGAGATAAATATATGTTATGAAATAAATGTTATGAGTTATGAAATAAAACTCCCCTGAGATCAGTAAAACTATTTTTCAAAAACAAAACTAATTATTGAACCATAGTATACATTTATATTTACATTAATTTATATTTTGCATCGTTTATTTATGCCAGAGCTTATTTCATAGTCTTATTACCAATGTGTGTATTTATTTATTGATTATTTATTTATTTATTTATTAAACATTCCTTAAACTTGAAGGTTTCAGTAAAATATGGCGCCATTAAAGACAAAGAGTGGGCGTGTGTAAAGTTTAAATGTTTCAGCTTCGCCGCCTCATTGGTTACTGTGAAGTAACGCCTTTGCAATTCCAACCAATCGGAGAGAAGAGTTTGGTATAATGAGCTGCTGGGGGCGGGGCTCAGTGAGTGTGTCATGATCTGACCAATAGGAGGCCTCCATCCAACATACTCATTCATATTCATTGCGGCGGGGGCGTGGTCTAACTGTGGAGGTCGGGCGCGAGCGAACATGGAGGTTTAGTTATCGGCTGGTAGTGACGGAAGGCGCCGCAGTGACCAAACCGTGTTTTATTTTCAGTTTTCCTTTGTTACGTTAGTTTTTGTGGCGTGTGTTCGGCCTCCAGCATGGAGATGAAGAAGAGGGTCGCCCTGGAGCTGAGGAAAAGAAACCCAGCGGAGGTGTGTAACTACAACACTTTAATTTATTTATTTTTCCAGGAGGAGCCGGTGGAGCAGCCCGACGGAGCCAAATGACGACGCTGAAAACGTTCAGCGGGAGCGGGCGTCGAGTTTTCTCCCGACATTTTGACCCAGAAAAACAACTTCACCGCGGCTCCAACATGGATGAAACTCCCGCAGCTCCTCCGGCAGCGGCCAGGAGACTTTCATCCATGTTGGAGGGCAGCTAACACGCGAGCTAACAGGCTAACCTGACGGAGCGCCCAGCCCTCGCTATAGCCCGGTGGTCGCGGTGAGTTGGCGGCGGAGGGTCGGCGCTTATTCTGGGTAGTTCGCAAAAAAATCCGCCTTTTGCATGTTTATTCGGTTTGCGGTACATTTATTTACACCCTCCTGTTTCACCGCGCGGCCGAGCTGGCTACCATTTTAACCTTCAGTGTTAAATAGGATGCTTGTAATCTGATGGCGCGTCCAACCAAACTCCATTATTAATTCTCGAAATTATAACTTCACATGGTGATGCGCCACATTTCTGCTCCAACCCAGCATGATTTAAATAGTTCAAACGGCCCTTCAGACCCTGTTGATCACTTCGGCTATCACATAATCTAACAACAATCCTCCATTTCGATCAGAGTCTAAACTTTTAGGACTGGTTGTAATACGATGGCGCGTCCCACCAGGCTCCATTCTTAAATCCACAAATCGTACATTTAATTGATTATATGCCAAAGTGGTTTTCTGCCCCCGGGTGATTTAAATCTTTTTACACGTCGTCAGGTACTGTTGGTCATTTCGGCTCACATTTGATCCAACAACAGTCATTCATTTCGCTCAGAAACTAAACTTTCAGGACCTGTTCGCGCTGCTGTTCCCGCCCACTCTGGTGTGTTTTGGTGGTAAAGATCGTGGCTGTGCGTAACGACGCGTTGCTGATTTACCTCAATAAATCAGGGATGTAGCGGAAAAGATTAAGATCGTGCTAAAAGCTTTTTTTGTCACGATGGGAGTCTGGCACACTGTTGTGCTCATACATGGTCAAAGTAGAATTCACGTTTTCACTGCAGCAGTTTGGTTAATGAATCGAAACTGATTTCCAGCGTTTCCCACCTTTAACCTAGTTTGGTGCCTCAAAAACGACCGATATTAAACGAGTCTTTTCAGTCGGTGGTCGTGAACTGTGAAGGGTCGTGGCGTCGTAACAACACATGCTCATCGGGCGGTGGAGAAATAAACGTGCGCACACACACACAGCAGCTGTGCGTGTGTGTTTCTGTCACTCATCCACGCCTATTGTTCACCAGAGAGTTTTTGTTCGTTGAGATAAATCAGTCCATAATGTGCTGGGACCTTGAACCTGCATGTGTGGTGTTATTTCTCCTGGTCATAAAGTTTTTAACCCCCAGACTTATTAAAGTGGATAAAGTCGTCTGGATGAACAAAAATGAAGCCTCTCCTATATTATATTTTCACAACACAATGCAGGTTTCACAACAAATAAATTGGGTTTTAAATGGACTCTGGGGTCTACTTGTTGTTCTAGTCCATGTAGTATTGTAGTTTCATGCAGACTTGGTCTCAAGAGGTCTCTTGTCCGATTGACTAAAAAACTTCAAATCATATTAATGTTGTAATTTTGAGGGCTTGTCTCACAACGTAACCTGCAGGAAGATACAGTAATGTTAATATTATATTAAAGGGTTTAACATTTTAATGATAATATTGATAATGCATTTTATTCATAGGTGCCTTTCAAAGCACCCAGAGACACTTTACAAGATGCAGTGGGGAATAGAAACAACCAGAAATGTGTCCATAGATCATAAAATCAAACAGTTCAGTAATGTGCAATAAAAAAAGCTAATGAAAGTGTCCTGTGAGTGTCTCTGCTGGGTGAAGATAAAGACATGGTCACACGATATCTTGTTATTGTTGTTGTAAACAGGTGGTGGAGCTGGTGGTGGATAACTGTCGCTCCAGTGACGGAGAGGTTGAAGGTTTGACAGACGAGTACACGGAGCTGGAGATCCTCAGCATGGTGAACGTCGGCATCTCTTCGCTCTCCAAACTGCCGTCACTGCCCAAACTACGCAAGGTCAGCCTCACACCTCCAGTTCCCACAATGCAACACAGTTTGGTTCAGACTTTTACGAGTGTTTTCTGTCTCGGTTAATGTTTTGCTGTGGTTCCTTCCTCTTGTGTGCTTCATTTTATGCTGTATTTTCATATTGCGTCATGGTGATATTGATGCAGGTGTGTGTTTGTGTGTGTTTCAGCTGGAGGTGAGCGATAACACCATCTCAGGAGGTCTGGACACACTGGCAGAGAAATGTCCCAACCTGACGTACCTGAACCTGAGTGGGAACAAGATTAAAGAGCTGAGCACCATCGAGGCGCTGGTGAGTTTCTTCATCACAATGAGCTGAACCTCTGGTAAACTCCTCAGGTGAGACGCCTGTGAGTAGGGATGGGAATCGAGAGCAGGTCTCAAAGTGTCCCATCCACCAGAGTTTATACCTCCAGAGCTTATCAGTCCTTTTATCGATCCCGGCATGTTTCTGATGTCAGACTCATGCGGCTACTCTGCTGAAAACTTGTGACAAGGAGGAGTCATAGTGGAGAGTGTGGAACGGTCTACAGTGTGGCTTCATTTTGAAAAGAAAGATGGCGACAGTGCTTCTTGTAATATCTGTAAATAATGCAAAAACACACTTGCATACTTTCAAGATCAGGCCAAACCAACAAGCAGTGATTTAACTGAAACCTTAAAGCCACACAAACCAGAAGGGTGAAAAAAGCAAGTGAGCTCTGTAGTGCATTGTAACACTTCTCTCCCTCAGTATAGTGAAAGAATTACTGTATGTATGTGTCAAAAGTCCTGTTAGTAGTTTTAAAGTCAGGACTATTTTAGTCACAGCTACTGTTGCACAGGATGTCGCCTCACAAAGGAGGTGACAGCACACACTCTAATGTCTCAAGCCAAAAACTGTTCTCCCTGACGACACTGAAAACAGTTTATGAAGACCTTCACCTTGGAGGGAGTTTTACAAAAAGTCCTTTTTAAGTAAACATTTCATCCTCCTCCTCCTCCTCTTCATCACGTGGTAAGCTGACACTCTCTGTGCTCTATTGTGTTCTTTAGCAGAATCTAAAGAACCTTAAGAGCCTGGATCTGTACAGCTGTGAAGTGTCCACGCTGGACGACTACAGAGATGGCGTCTTCGAGCTTCTGCCTCAGCTCACCTTTCTGGACGGATACGACCAGGAGGACAACGAGGTGCCCGACTCAGAGGCCGAAAACGGTGAGACTCGGACCCACTAGACTAAATGTCTTCTGTGTGAGGATGCCATCATGTTATAGACTGTCACTGCAGAGAAACATTTTTTCCCTCTGGATAGTTACATTATCACATTAATAGTTCTGAACTGAACAGGTCGGGACGCTGGAAGGTGCACAACTTTCAGTCCCGACGCAAGCATGCAGCAACAAGAGAAAAATCCAGTTAGTGAAACAAAAAATAAAATGAATTATGGTGCTAGGAGCTGAAGTGAGAGCTGCCAGTGCACCTCAGAAAAGTCCCATAACGGCATTTTAAATGACGGACCTTTGCAATATCAGTCTGCCCTCTGGTGCACTATGGACGGTCAACAGCAGTGCGGCTCCTCTGTGCAGCAACTCACCTCTAAAACAAACCATAGCGGCAGCAGGTAAATATGGTGAGTTGGTGTGTTTTGCTAATTGTCATCTCATTTATGTGAGATGCAGTAAATCATCAAAATATGCCGTTTTACAAATTTCTATAGCTGCAGTCTGATTGCCATGGTAGTGAATTATGTCCGACTGTTAACCACACTCCCATCCTCTGTTTGCGAAAGAACGTTAGCCGTTAAACAGGAAGTAACACCTGCTGGAGGTTTGTGTTGGATGGAGCAAAAGGAGCCGATCAGTGGGCACAGCTCCAGAGAGGAGCTCCATTCTGCTGTGGGACTGTCTGAGTGTACTGCTCTTAATTATTCACATGAAGGTTTTGACTGGCCTGCAGCAGCTGCTCCAGCGCTGCAGCCAGAATGTCAACTGTTTCACATAAATACACATGAATACAAAAAAACAGCATTTAACCTTATACACTACAAATCACAACAGACATTATGAAATGACATATTACTCATTACGTATTTCATTCAGTGTTTGACTCAGGCACACTGACGACTACTTAGAAGCAACACTTTGATTTAATCATCATGTGATGATGGTGAACTCGTCACAGTGCGTAAAACTGAAGTCCACGGGGCTCAGTCAACAAGTCCAGGGAGAGGACATTAGGATGCAGCCTGTGACTGAATGAATGCTGCCACCTCCTGTTTCAAATTATTGTATCAGCCTTTAAAAACCCAATATCACCTTCTTTGAAGAATATGATTATTAATTTCACAAAACAGTCTCACATAAGGGTGAATATATTTATGTAAATGTGACAGTGACATAAGTTTATAATGATTAAAGGACTGTTGGTCAGCAGGGGGCGCTACAGTCCAGAGGTGTGAGTGTTTATGGTGCTTCAGCAGGTCTGGAAAACTCATTGAGAACTTGGTTGAAAGTGGTAAAATCAGACACATGAAAAACCGCAGTGTAAAGATTTAAGGTGCAGCAGATGTCTTAACAGGAAACAGGAAGTTGTTGTGAAACACTTTAAAAGTGATTTCTGTTTTCAGCGAAGAGCCTTAATAGTTTCCTCTGACTGAAAAGTTGTGAAAACATGAAACATTGTGACATTATTGAAATTACAAGATTTATTATTTATAGACGAGACAAAGATCTTCTGGACTTATGCTTCACTGCCTCAATAAAACTGAGCTGCTGATAGAAAATAATAAAATGTTTCAGTCTGAAGAAGAAATTAAATGAACTTCATAACTTTATTTCTCTGCAGCAGGTGGAACATACACACACACACACACACACATTAAATATAAAAAAAATAAAACAGTGAAAACTCTGACATCTTGTTACAGACGACGACGACGATGAAGCCGGTCCTCCTGGAGGTGATGACGATGACGATGATGAGGATGAAGATGACGAGGAAGGCTCAGAGGGAGACGAGGAGGAGGAGGTGGGCCTGTCGTACCTGATGAAAGAGGGAATCCAGGTGAGTCTGTCGTTACGCTCTGTGTCCACTGAGCGGCGCTCTTCACTCACTTCAACACAAACTGACACGTTGATCTTCCCCTCAGGACGAGGAAGATGATGGAGACTATGTTGAAGAAGAGGAGGACGAAGACGAGGAAGAGGAAGATGGAGGTTTGTGTTTGAGTTAGTTTTACATGCTTTGCTGCAAATGTAATGTGACTTATGAGGAGAGACAGTCAGTGATGTGACACCACAGGTCCATTTAACAGCTGCTCTGGAGCTTTTAGTCAAATGACATGATCTTCCTCAGTAAATGGAGATAAAACAGAACGTTTAGTATTTTGTGCTGAGGAAGATCATGTGACCTGATCAAAAGCTACTAAATGGACCTCGTGGGGAGTTTCTCTTGTTTGGCAGAGTAGATTATATGTCATTATCAGTAACAGGAAAATATTAATAATCTAAACGTTGTTTGAAACTTTGTTCAAATGTCGCAAAAGTCTTTTTGCACATTTATTTTTCTGTAATATTGAGACTTTTTTTTAAAATGTCTACTTTATTCCCACAGCTTTATTCTGAAAATCTCAGACTTTAATAATATGAGAGAGGAAGAGTTGCTTTAATGTGAAAATCCTGTTGTTGTGTGTCTCAGATGTGGACGGCGTTCAGGGGGAGAAGAGGAAGAGAGATCCAGAGGATGAAGGTGACGACGATGATGATGAATAGTCGAATCACCTTCGCTCCCCCCCTCGTCCTCCCTGCTCCTCCTCCTCCTCCTCCTCCAGTGACCTCTGACCCTGCCAGGTGTCGCCTCAGAGCTGCAGACAGACGGGAAACAGGTTGAGGATCAGTTCTCATTATACAGCGCTGTCATGTGACTGATGATGTCACCTTTCACCCGGTAACCTGATCAGATCACAGATCAATACTGATGAACAGGAAACTGGACCACCGTTTACCCATTCATGTTTTCTCTTTGTCTTTATTTACAACCACTCTGACTAACAGGTTTTCATGGTGGAAAGTAACTCAGTACTTTTACTGCAGTTCTGTACCAATATAGTCGGAGATACTCACACTGGTTTTAGTTACTTGTTTGCCTGCATTTTTTACTTATAAAACTTTTCATCATCTTCATCATCCAGATTGTTTCAGTTAGTAGGATGTCAATGTGTAAAACATAAAAATACAGTGACGGGCAGTTTGATGTTTTCACGTGACGGTGTGAAAACATGTTGCTAACAGCAGATTTGTGTCTGATGTGAGGTCAGTTTATCATCAGCAGCTCTTCAAATTCACAAACACAAGTCGTTTGTTCATCTGTCAGGTCAGCTGTGATTGGCTGCAGCCACAAAGAGCACCTTGGGTCAAAGGTCGACCTGTTTTAAATTTTATAAACTTTCTGTTTTGTAAAGACTCGATTTCGTAAAAAAAACTTTTCACATCATGCAAAAAAACCTGTAATTAATCCATTAAATTGTATTTAATCACACAGCCTGAGATCAATATGAGGTGTTGTTACACATGACATCACACGCACACACCAACACAACAGAGTATAAATACACAACAACATACTGCTCACTTTACAGCATAAGAAATATTATAACATGAATAATGATGATGATAATTAACTGTGGTGTTTGTACTTTTACTTTAGTAAATATTCAGAGTACGTCTCCTCTGGATCTGTTTGATCCTTTAGTTTTATTGATCTGATCAGGAGTTCACACTCAGCTTGACTTCCTGTTTACATCTGATCATCAATAATTAATAATCCCACAGTTTGATTTGGTTTATCCTGAACCAGACCAGTCTGATCTAAAGACTACAGTACCCATGATCCTCGGCTCTCTGATTGGATGATTGAGACAGCAGTGCACTCTGGGATGTTTCTGTCTTTATTTTAATATGACTGTTACTGCATTAACCTCTGACCCCGCCCCCTCACCTGTCACCTCTCCGTCTGCCGCTCTCTGCTCCTCCTGGACTCTGCGGGTCTTGACTCTGGTCTCTGTGGGGCCAGAATGAGGACCTCTGTGGGGCCAGACCCTGGACTCTGTGGGTTCAAAGTCTGGACTCTGTGGTCTCAGACTCTGGTCTCTCTGGGTCCAGACTGTGTTTCCTGCAGGTGGGTCCAAGCTCTGGTCTCTGTGGGTCCAGACTTTGGTCTCCACAGGTGGGTCCAGTCTCTGGTCTCTGTGGGTCCAGACTTTGGTCTCCACAGGTGGGTCCAGTCTCTGGTCTCTGTGGGTCCAGGTCTTTGTGTAAATAGAAGTGAAGTGGTCTCTGTAGGTTTTTTGTCGTCCAGTTTGAATCATTTTATTTTTTTATTCCCGTTTTCTTCTGTGTCGCTGTAATCACCAGAGTTTTTCAATAAAAAACAGAACGGACCAATGTTTCCTCTTTGATACTGCAAATTACTGCAAATATTACCACAAATATGGTACAAATATTACTACAAATATTACTGCAAATATGGTACACATTACTACAAATATTACTGTAAATATTTCTACAAATATGGTACAAATATTACCATAAATATGGCACACATTACTACAAATATTACTGTACATATTACTACAAATATTACTACAAATATAGTACAAATATTACTACAAATATGGTACAAATATTACTACAAATATGGTACAAACATTACTACAAATATTACTACAAATATGGTACAAACATTACTGTAAATATTACTACAAATATGGTACACATTACTACAAATAGTACTGTAAATATTACTACAAATATGGTACAAATATTACTACAAATATGGTACATACATTACTGTAAATAGTACTGTAAATATTACTACAAATATGGTACAAATATTACTACAAATATGGTACATACATTACTGTAAATATTACTAGAAATATGGTACAAATATTACCATAAATATGGTACAAATATTACTACAAACATGGCACAAATAGTACTACAAATATTACTGCAAATATGGTACAAATATGGTACAAACATGACTACAAATATTACTACAATTACGGTACACCTATTACTGTAAATATTACTAGAAATATGGTACAAATATTACTGTAAATTTGGCACAAATATTACTCTAAATATGGTACACATATTGTAAAGTATGTTTTATGATGATGAAATTACAGTTTTTTTTAAATGGAGTCTGGTGTGTTTGGTGATGGTGACTTCAGGGCCGTCTGGTTAAATGAATAGGATCTTACTCTTCAGTGAAAAGGTTCATCTCTGTCAGGATCCTTTTATAATGATGTCAGACACTCATTACAGTGGACATATAGTTGCATAGCTGCCCTGAGTGGTAACGTTGCAGCCTTCTTGCTCAATACTGTCCAATTCAGACGTCCTCAATAAGACACAAAGATATTCAGTTGATTGAGATGTAAGACAAGGGGAAAATATGGAGGAAAAAAATAAGAAATTACTTCATCCTACAAGTAACTAAATTTAGTTTTGATTTCATAGTGAACTGACAAAATTCAAAAGGAATAACTCTTGATATAAGATTTAAAACAAAGCAAACATTATAATGACCTGTTCATTATTATTTAACGGTCTGTTTTCACCACATGGTGGCGCCAATGGTCAACTCAGCAACACAGTCCTCTTAGGAGTTTTTAATTTTCTACAATTATTCATTATTCATGTTTTCTTTGTCATTAAATGTTTTAGTTCTAAAGTTTTCAGATATATATATATATATATATATAAATTAAATTATTAAAGCATTTAAATATTTTAAATAACAGAATTCTTTATTTTTTTCTTTTGTCAATAAATTAACATGTTTACCTGTAACATAAAGAGAATTTATGTAATGTATATTTGACTTATTTATTCTATATTTCAGTTTGTGTTTTAATTTGTCTAAAGTGATGAAGAGCTGTGTATGCTCCTCTGACCTCTGACCCCTGATGGTGGTGTTGATGTCACACTGAGCTGCACTACAGGTCAGAGGTCATGTGATGTCATCATGTTACTTTAATTGCAGAACTTACTGATCAGTAATCAGCAGGTTCTGATATGAGTTTGTGTCTGGATGAAGCCTCCTGTTTTCCTTCCAGATGTTTATATGCCTTTATAAACCTCTGCAGACCGAGGCACTGCTGATTATTGATTATTGACACGTTCCTCAGACATTAACATTTATATTTATTTTTCTATACGTGTTTTTTCCTCATGGTACTGAATGACTGTGTGACCGTAGTTCACACAGACAAACACACACAGAGTGAAGCAGGTCAGTCAATAAGCCAGTCAATGAGATCACATCAAACTCTGGGTGTGTGACTGTGTGTGTGGTTTCCATGGCGACCTGTGAGTGCTGTGCTGAACCTGCTGACTCAGCTGACAGGTAAGCAGACGGGAAGTGTTGAAATGATCAAAATTGAGTTTTTGTGTCTTTTTAAATGCTTTTTGCGAGGGCCGTGATGCTTAAAAAATGTATCCACCTATTTAAAGGTTTTTACAAAAGTGAGCTTCAGGGGCCGGTGCACTTCCTCAGGCCTGGTTTAAACTTGATATTTCTGCACAGTTGCAGACAGCACAAGACTCACCTGCTAGGGCTCCACGACAGGAGCCAACAGCAGAGAGTTGACTTGTAGGGTCAACTAGGCTCAAAGATTGCCTAGTGTGTGTGTGTGTGTGTGTGTGTGTGTGTGTGTGTGTGTGTGTGTGTGTGTGTGCATTTCAATAATTTTGCTTTCATTTGTTTGGGTGAGCCGAGCCCTCACCTGACAACCAAATCAGAGAAACACTAACTCATTAATTCACTGCAGCGCTCTGCTCAGTCCTTCAGATGTTGCTGCTCCGCCCCCTTCCACCTGTGCACACCTGTCTCACATCAGAGCATTGGCTCGCTGCTCGGTTACCATGGAAACATGTTAAGTGTAAAGCAGACAGTTTGCATTATGTTTGCATGAGAAATGTGATCTGATGAAAGGTTCAGATCTTCATACGCTCACTGAAACATTAACTCTTTATAAATCTCTTCTGGTGCGGTCTGAACAACGCTGTTAATAGATGACAGAGGACTTCAGGACGAGCCCTCCAACACCTCCACCCCCTGTTGTGGAATCCTTCAGGTTTCTGGGATCCACCGTCTCTCAGAACCCAGATTGGAAGCCCAGCAACGACACCATCAGGTACAAGGCCCAGCAGAGGATGGACTTCCTGCGCCAGCTCAGCAAGTTCAACCTGCCTCAGGAGCTGCTGAGTCAGTGTTACTCTGCACATCCGTCACTGTGTGGACTGAAACTCATCCAGCCTGCCTTCCATCCGGGATTTATACACCTCCAGAGTCAGGAAACAGGCAGGTAACACACCCTGAACCTGTAACAACCTCTCCCCTCTGGGAGGCGCTACAGAACACTGTACATCAAAACAACCAGACACAAGAACACTTTGTTTCCACAGGCCATCACGATGATGAACATCCAAATCCTGTGCAGTAACCCTGTAACACAGAGCGTCCAATTAACCAGTAAAGTATATATTTTTAAGTCTAAATACTTCAGCATGTTCATATTATTAGTATCAATATATGAGCATCTCTGTATACATGATATATACTGTATGTACTGTCATATCCACCGACCTCATGTATATAAAACAACCTGTTACACTAATAATCCTGTATTTATTCCAGCACCCTTTGCACACTGCACCAACACTCTGCTGTGTCTGTTAACAAATCCTTATCGTGTCATATTGTATTGCATCTTATCTTATTTCTTATCGCATTTTATCGCCTCTTATCTTATATCTTGTCTTATTTTATTGTGATGTATCTTACCACATCTTATCTTATATCTTATCGCATCGTATCTTGTCTTGTCCAGTTTAATCGCCACTTATCTCATGTCTTATCTTATGTTATCTTAGTGTAAAGTGTCTTATTGCATCTAATCTTATTTTAAAATATCGTATCATATCCCATCTTATAGTATCGTATCATACCTTGTTGCATCGCATCTTGTCGCATCCTGTCATTACACCATTAGAAATGTGAGAAAGAGCTCAAGGTGTCGACCTGGCCTCCAAATCCCCCTGGTACCAATCTGACAGAGCAAACATGGCATGTACAGGTATCCACCTCGCCTTGAAAGGTCAGAGCTTAGTCAGATGTCAATCGGATGTACCTCTGGGGTACCGGCACTTCCCATAGATGCTCAATCGGATTGGGATCTGGAGAATTTTGAGGCGAGGTCGACACTTTGAGGTCTTGGTCACGTTCCTCTGACCATTCTTTCACAGTTTTGAGGTGGGACATTGTGGCCACTGCCATCAGGGAGTCTGCAATGGTCTCGGGGCAGATGGAGCATGTCAGACAGTATCCACAGAGGTGTCAGCAGAACATTGCAGTGTGACAACATGATCAATGTTGTTCACTTTAGTTGTCAGCGTTTTAATGTTTTGGCAGACGTGTGTTTTGAGCTCAACGCATCATGTGGTGATCTCTCAGGTCTTGTTGGTGCAAACTTCCCCTTTTGTGTTTCCTCTCTGAGCTTCCTGTGTCTAAATCAATAGGTGACGAAGTGTCAGAATGTGTCGATGCACACAAGCATGTTCAGTTAGAGCTTCGTCAGACTGCTCAGTCATGGGTGTTTGTTTGTTTGGATCTCTTTTAGCCCACTTGGGCTATTCTTCCAAGAGTCCATAGCATAAGGTGTTCAGGTCACCTCATGTTTCTTGTTACAGCGCCCCCTAGTCAAAACGCTCAGACTGCAGCTCGCATCTTGTTACAATTAGAATTGACCGAAGTACTAGGATGAAATTAGTACGCGTATGTGTATCATCCAAGTAAAATGTGTTGCTCAGTACACTGACAAACATGACATTACACAGAATGGTGATTGTCTGGCCTGTGACATAACAGGTCAACCAGAAAAAGGTCCAATACTAACAAGCTTTAAGAGGGCATGTCACCACCTATTGTAGCAGAGTCGGACATACTTTGGTCAATAAACCGATTCCTCTCACGTGCTCGTACACTGGGATAAGGACAGTAGTCCAATTAAATGGCATATTCAAGCTTTAACTGTAGCTCGACTTAACTGTGCATGTGAACACACTGACTGTCTGCACTCATGAAGGAAAATCCTCGTTTGGGCCGCTGTGTTCAGGCTCTAACTCTTATGATCAAAATTATCTGATGTTCAATCCAAAGATTTTTCAGTAAATTGTTTTCTAATAAACAATAAATATGCAACTTCAGATCAACCTCATATCAATATCAGGTCTAAAATCATTTCTGGCCCCGTCCACTTCTGGTCCAAACTTCGCCCATTCCAAATACAGATAGGGTGAGAAATAATTTAGTTGACTGAACAGATACAGATAATCGTGCACTCACTCAGCCCTAGTTACGCTTTTCAGGTGACACACTGGAACACAACCATATGTGAGAGTGACCTCTCATTAGGGGTGGATTGATCCTTAAATATCGATACTCTTGATACTACGTTTTAATTCTTAAGATCAATCCTAGTGTCAATACATCTGATACCAAAAGAGAGAGATCAGTTTCTCTCATTGCTCGAAGCATCTGTGGTTGTGTGGATCGTAATTCTGCCCCAACAGCAGCTCTGTGAGGCTGCACTGAGACACAGCAGCGCTTTGAGCCTACTGTGCTAATGTGCTCACAGGGACAATGCTAACATGCTGGCTGAAATCACTTCCTGTATGACAAACACTCAGCTGTGTTCACCACTGCAGAGGTCCTCACTGGAGCACAAAATGTGGATTAATCCGCAGCTGAAAATAGTCACAGACAAAGTCAATGTTTCATCTGGTTTGTTTGATTAAAAACTACAGCGGGCAGCTGATTTAGGAAATTGGATTTACATCTTCAGTAGGAACAAACTTGGAGCTGAACGACACAAACAGGAAGTCAGACAGACTAACAAAAAATATATATGAAAACAGCAGACTGATCCTTTAACACAAGGCTGAGTCTTTTCTGTCTGCAGGTGTGAAGTTGTGAGGTGTTGTTCAGGACCACCGGTTGCCTAGCAACACACACACACACACACACACAGTGTCAGGGGTCTAATTAAACCCTGCAGGATACCTCGTTAACAGTTTAATGAGACGGCACTGATCCAGGTTCAGCTTACAGGTTTTTTTTTTTATTTTAGCACATGAACCGATCAGGACTCACAGCACCACCACTGCCGGACTACATCTCCCATCATCCCCTCTGGGTTTAAGGCTACAGCAGCTGTTCGGTGCCACAGAGACAAACAAAGATCAAACGATAGAAACAGGAAGACGTGTTGAACAGCTGAACAGTGACATCATTAAAGGAACAATCCACCATTTTGACCAAAGAGCTGCTCAGTGTGACGTGACTGACAACAAATCAGATTCATCAAAGTAATGACGTCATCCAGTCACATTAACAGAATTTATATCGCATGAATGAACTGTGTTAAAGCTGCTCTATGGAGTTTTCTTGTAAACAAACTTTCTGTTTACATTCAGTGTTTTTTTTATAACTGAACAAACATCGGTCTTAAATTAGAGGTCAGAACCTCCACAGGGAGCCTTGAACTTTAATAGAGGAGACATGTTGTACATTAGTGGCTGTGTAATAAAACCACTGTAATTTAATGTTCTCCAATTTAAAGATTATAAAAACAATTTTCTGGCCAAAATGTTGAAATATTCCTTATTTCTTTTATTACAAACTTTATTTTTCGTGACTGAGTAGTTGATGTTCGTGGATCCAAATTTATGAAACCAGATGAAGTTTTTAACGAATCTGTTTTGTGTCACTTTTTTATTGCTCCCATCACACTTCAACCTCCAACACACACGCACAACAGAAATCAGCTGAACTTAAGCTGTAACAGTACAAAAGCCTGAATGTTGTCTAAAAAAATAAACTTCTCTCTGTAAAACTGTGATTGTACTTAAGTCTACAGGAGGCCGAGACTCATGTGACCCGTTGAAGCGTCTCTGAGCGGGACACACGTCACTTCACTGGGAGGTAAAATAACAAATCTGGCTTTAATTCCAGTTCCAGTTCATTTCATCCAGGTAAACATTTGTGTCTTTTTATATCTTCAGAGTTTAATTGTTCCTCTCAACAGAATCAGGACTTGACGGAGCTGATTTCCACCACAAGAGGAAAAGTATGGATGAAATGTTCAAAATAAAACACCTGGTTAGAAGAACGAATCCATAGCAAGGATAAATTTACATTTTACCTAAAAACATCTTAAAAGAGTTTGTGAGAAACATGTTTTTTTTTTGTTTTACAGTTGTTCCGATTTTGCTGTAGCATCAGCCTGTCTGTAATTTTGATGAGTAATTTTATTTTAATTATATCAAGAAAGACATAATCTACCTGATTATGTCCAGCAAACTGTTTAGAAAAGACGTTTACATGTTCATTTTTTATCATGTGCAAGCACGCCCAGAGTCCGTAGAGATGATCGATATCTTTAAATCGCACGAGACAAAAATTTTAGGAGCTCTGTATATTGGTTAATGACTGTTTGCTTTAAGTATCCCCTGACCTCTGGTGTCTGCTAGGTAGCTAGCTATTCAGCTAAATAAGATCCAGATGTTTTAATAAAGAATACATAATAAGATAGTGAAGATGATCATTAGATGCAGCCCCATTAAGCCCACTGATGTTAATAGCTAGCTAGAATCTCCATATCTTAACCAGGCCGTCAGGAAGTGTGCCGGCCTTTGGAGACAGTTTTCGCCAAACAGTGTAAATACACAGTCACATAATTCCCTGAGGCCCCAAAAGGCTTTTCCCAGGTAAATACAGTGAAAGTGTGATCTGTAAATCAGTGGACACTTTTTTTTAGCATCACAACCCCTGCGAAATGACTTGTTTCAATATCAGTATTTGATCGACACCGTCCAGTAAAATTTGGCAAATCTAGAAGAGCCTCCGATTGAATCATTTTATCCCCACTCAAGTTCGCAGAGCACTAATTTTATTTGCAGCAGTTAAACATTTTGGCTTCATGCGCCACTGAGCAAATTTCATAAGAATGAACAGGCCTCTGCCTCCGACGCCATATCCAGGTCTCTTAACACATCCATCATCATAACAGTAAGATCGCATCATCCCTGTTTTCTGTAGCCAGGGAGCTACATTAGCATCAGATAGCTAATGCCAGCTAATTAATGCTAACTGAACTGAGCAGCTAAAGAGGTTCAGGGTGTTGAGAAAGACTGAAACAGCTTTGAAGAGTTACGAATTTGTACGTGATGAGTCGGCTAAACTCAACGTCTCTGTTAGCTAACATTAGCATAACGTTCCCCTGATGTTAATGACTGCACAACTATCATGCTTGTTAGCAGTTTTTATTGTTCTTGTCCTAACTTGGTATTTGACGGACTTCTACAGATTTTGAATTTCTTGAGTTGTTAGCCTTGTTAGCTTTGTTAGCTGCTTGTTCAGAGTGCAGCTAGTCCTGATCTGTAGAGAAGAACAATCAAAGACTCTGACATCTGGTCTTCTTGGGTTTACTCAAGTATGTTTTCGGTGTTCTGAGGAGTGTGGGGATGGATTCAAACATTGTGAAAATCAGTCCTGTTCTAGTCAAACATTTCAACCACAGTCACTGAGTCTCAGAGAAAATTCACATTCAGAAAAAAAGAGGAAGAGTCTGAGGTCGCTTCGGACGGTTCGGTGCATAGTATTTGTTTGTCCTCATCTGGAGGTCTTCAAGGGTCTGAAAACTAATCCAAAAAGGCTTGTGACTTTACTCAAAGTCAGGGTGGACACGATCAAAACCTGCACCATCAAAACCTCCCTGAAAAGCAGAGGCTCTCCTGAGTCCACAGAGAAGAGGAAGGAGGACACCTTCAAACAAAGCAGCTCGTACAAATACCAGAATTAATCATGAAGCTTTGACTTCTGCTCATCTACCATCACATTCAGTCCTTCACCTCTTCACTTCTGACCCTACAGCATTCAAGAAATCCTCCTTCATACAATATTTATTACCCTGCATTTGTATTGTCAACTGTTTCACGTAAAACTTCACCTTGTTTAGATTTCCCAAAAGACGTACCAACATATCTCCAACATAAATATTCATAAAGTGAAATAAAAAGGATCCAGAGTGATGGGTTTTCCTTATCTCCGATCTCTCGCCTTGGCACATTTTCTTTGACTTTGACGAGAGACGTCTGAAAAGTCTTTTTTTAAAGGTACCTCAAGTGTTTGTGCAACCAAAGAGAGACATTAAGGGATTTTCAAAGCTTGTAAAAGTATCTAAGGATACTCCCAAAGGACACAACTTAAGTTAAATTGATGCTACACGTTGTTTTTGTAAGGAAGATATTTTGTGAAGAGGCATTGTGCACCTGAGCACTGAGCTGTATCAGTCAGCAGAAAGTCCGGGTTCCTCCTGACAGCTGAAAATCAAAACCTGAATTTGTCCAAATAATTTAAAAGTGGTTGATCCAGTTCTCAGCAGCTTCATCTGAAGTCCAACAAAAAGAAGCAGAGGCAACGCTCAGCTTTGTGGCTTTACCTGGACTGGACCGGTCTAAGCCGGTCCGTACCAGAATGAGTCAGTACCATGCAGCTCACATCAGGCTTTTGCGGTCTGGATTTAGTTTGGAGCTGTTGGAGGGGGTGAGGGTGGAGGAGGAGTCCAGTTGTCGGTACAACGCCCTTAGTTCCTTCACCTCCTCCAGCACTTCCCGGGCCTGGCTCCAGGCTGCTGACGCCTCCTTCAGGAGTCTCTCTGCCTCAGCTTTCGCTCCTTCAGTTGACTCCTTCCCTTTCATCTTCCCCCTCTCCGCAACCTCCCCATCGGCCTCCCCGCGCACCTCCTTCAGCAGCCGCTCCGTCTTTTCCAGCTTCTGGCTGATCAGCTCCTGCAGCTGGCCGATGGGCGCTGCGGTACCGTTCATCGTCAAGGCCGGAGAGCGGGTCGCCACCGCTGTCTTGTTCTTAGCAGCTTTAGTCTCCGAGTGCGTCAGGATCTCGTCCATGGAGGCGCAGCGGTTTTTCTCTGCTGTCGTCAGGCGTTTTCCAGGCTGGGGGGTTTGACCCGTGTGCTCCCACACCACCGCCACCTCACGGGGAAGACTCTGGGATTTCCCAGAAGCCTCTGCGGTCTTGACAGAGAGAGCGCCATCAGTTTTGGACCTGGGACAGTCCGAGCTGAGGTGGGGGGCACAGCCTTCGGCTCCCTGAGAAGCAGGAGCGTCCTCCTCCTGGATCAGATCCAGAGTTAGCATCCCATCTGAGGAGGAGGTGGAAGCCTAACAGACAGAGAGGAGGCGGGTGAGTCTGTGACAACAACTACAACACAGACTGATATAAACTTTCAGAATTGTATAATTACACTCTGAGAAGAAACATTTAAAGTCATCGACACAGGTTTTTATTGTCTGAAACAATCTGTACTCAAGGTCCACTTACTCTCTATGCTTGTTTCAGATGTTCTGACTCTATCACACGGTCATCATCAGCAATTTAAATCTGCTTAGTTGTCATAAATCCCTAGATGTTCAAACTTTTCATTACTTGGAGCAAGTCATCCAGGTTGTCTTGAAAGGACCAGGAGGACTGTGTGATTCAGTCAAAAGCTCCAGAAAAAGTAACAAAGTGGACCTTAAGTTGAGATTGTTCTGAGAGATGCTGTTTTTAGGGTTGAACTGTTGAGTTTAAGGTAAAAAAGAAGTCCAAAACGTACTCAGAATAATGTAACAAGCTAACACCAGTTAGGATGTCTTTCAATTTCTCTATTGTGTATACGAGTTATAGAAAATATACAGTTTATGATTTATAAGACACATCTGAGCAGATATCATCCTGACTGGTCATTTTATACTCATAAAAATATGAAATTATCGACAAACAATTTTATACTTTTGGCAAAATGCATTAAATAGTTCATATGAAATAATGGCCATTTATGTTGAAATGGCTTCTTATAGAGGAACGAGATGATACTGGAGGAAGAGAAGAGGAAGGAAGAGGAGGAGATGATGAAGGATCAGACTGACCACAGCCAGCAGGTGACCTCTGGTCGGCAGTCGTCGGGTGTGAGGAATCTTCACTCGATCTCGGGTCAGATGAGAAAGCTGAGAGTCTTCTACGATCACCTGTAAACAACACAAACAGTCCTTCAGGTAAAAGCTAGTTTAACATTTTACAAAGCAAAAAATACATTCAGGCCGAGGGGACCCAGAATCAGCCCCTGAGGAACTCCTAACCGTACCAAGCTGCAGTTGTACTCTTCTTCAATGTTTGCTTTACTTCCTGGATTTTTCTCACATGGAAATTCTGACCAATCAAGAGCAGCTTTCTAACACAAGGCATTTGATCTGATCTGCTTGTAAATGCTGCCGTGAGAACACGAACCAACTCAAGACAATTATACAACTTTGGAACAACATGATTCAGACCAAAGGAGACGACTGTAGGTCTGAAAGCAACTTAGACTCTGCTCAGAAATACAGTCCCATAAAATCTGTTCAAAAACTCCAAATGATTAGACTTAAAACATGTTTAATGCAAAAGTGTTTTGCAAAAGTTTTGCTCTTTTAAGATGTTTTTCACAGTCTGAAGAAACTCGACCAGGCCTGGAATTTACAGAGATTTACATACATGCTGTTATTTAATACTTTTCCAGGAATTGCTGGCTGGAACACTCCACAGTAACACTATGGCATGAATGTGGTTCATGAGAGGCTTTTGTTCAGCCTGGAACACGATGTGTGTGAGAGAAAGTGCATTGATCCGAGTATTGATCAGACTATTGACTGGTGGAAAAGGCTGAAGGTTGTTGACTGAACGCTGAGCAGAGGCTGTATACGCAGACAGCTGCTCTACCATACTTCCTGTTACTGTCAGTGAGGACACCGAAATAAACACATGAAACATCAGTTCCAAGAAACTCTGCTTTCTAAAACCATACATGATGACATCTCCGATATATTTCAACACTGTTTTAAACCAGAGCTCAAAGACAAAGATACTGCATGACAAAACAGGAAGTTTGTTGTTTGTAAGTTGTTTGTCAGCAGGTGAAGCTGCAGCAGAGACACACGGATCGTGGAGGAAATTAAGAGACAGACTGATGCATTGTGTCAAAAATCACATTCCTTCTTGGAGTCACAACTGAATCAGATCTGAACACACTGACATGATTCACACATTGTCTGATTCAGTGTGACTTGCACTTCAAGATGATACCATTACTTAGAATCACAGAGTAAAAGTCGCACCAGAAGTTGCCTGAGAATGATCACGTTTTTAAGTTTTCTTCAGTGTCAGAGTAATCCTGTGATAGATGCCTGTACATCCATGGGTACACAGCACACAGGAGCTGCTCACAGATCATTCAGCACACTTTGAATACTGAGATTATACTTCCTGTTTAACTCTACCAAAGCCTTGACTTCAGGAACTATGGAGCTCCAGGTGCGAATTAATCCACCACTGAAAATAGTCCCCAGCAAACAACAAAATACTATTTCCTCCTGTTTGTTTGATAAAAACTAAAGTGATCAGCTGTTTTAGAAAACTGCTGATGAAACTGTACATTTACCTCTCCAGTAGGAACCATTGGGCTTGGAGCTGACAGCCACAGACAGGAAGTCAGGTGGTATTAAAAGACAGACTAACATAATGTTGCACTTGAGATATGTAGATGATAATAAATCAAATCTGTCCTCAGTGACTGATGGGGTTCACAAAGAGACAATTACGGACTCTGTGTTTGTCTTCGTACCTCATCCAGGATTTTGTTCTTGGCTCGAGTGATGGCGACATTCAGGACGTTGATCCAGGACTCTTTCTCCTCGGGACTGACAGCCAGGAAGACCAGGTTAGGAACCTACAACACACCAAAACACAAATCCACATGAGTGTCTGTCTGTTAAACTCCACGTGAACTTGATGGATCACTGAATCGATCGGTGACCTCGTAAATTAAGTCAGCTACTCAGCGAGGGTTGAGCACTGAGAACAGGTTCCTAATTAGAACCAGCTCCAAATTTGGATCCCAAATGAATCATAAGGAGTTCTGCTTATAGGTTCCCAAACAGCTACACACTGGGGCTCCGTCTGGACACAATGATGCTGAGCAAAGCAGTACATTTTGTTTTTGTTCTGTCGAGGCACCACGGGAGGATCGATAAGGGATGTGAACACGAGTCCGGCTGAGGCCATGTGCCGGACCGCAGGTTTTCTTATCTGTTAGCTTTCAGCACATCTGTTGTCTCTCTCTCAACTGGGGGTGTAAATCACTAGTTTCATCACAGTACGATATATCAATTTTTTGCACAATACAATATTTGCTGATATCACCAAGTCTGCCACAATAGGGTTTTAATTTGATTCAATTCAGGAGCCTGTGATCAATGTGAGAGGTGATCAGTAAAGATCTTCATTGTCTTTTTCTAAGCTGTTTGTCATTGTCTGCCTGGTGCGAGGCCGCTACCACAGTTTGACTATTTGGGAAGGTGGTGCGCTTTAATAGAAACGGCGACGCAGACATGAGGACAGAAACAGACGGCTCGGCGGGGACAGAACACCTGCTGCGGTCATTTTAACTTGACCAGCAGACTTCACTCCGAGACGATTGGCTGTCAAAACAGGTGATAGGTTTTTTACCAGCTGCCAGCCATTTGACCAGCTGTGCTGCAGGTGACACCATCAGCCGGCTTGAGTCGAGCTCAGACCGGTCAGTTCACGCTGCAACAACGTTTTCTCCACAAATTCAGCTGAACACGTTGTGAGTACCTGATATACAAATAATCATTTGGGAGGTGACGTGTTCCTTTAAGAGCCGACAGAAATGAGAGTCGCCTGTTTGTGTCGACACACTTAATGATGCATACTTCTGATTCTGATTCACGCCAGACAAAAGTTCCACTGAGGAACAATGACTGAACAAAAACGCTGACAGAACACTGGTTGACCTATCACAGCGCAGAACACCACACACACACATATATATACACACACTGTTTTCGGAGGCCTCAGTGGGAGACACATCACCAGATGGCCGAGTGTGTGTGTGTAATAGAAGCTGCCACCTGTCTGCAGGACACCTGATCCCTCCCCAGGGCATTCTGGGTATTTGTGGGACGGCCTGCAGATATCTGCTGAATGTGTCTGTGTGTGTGTCTGTGTGTGTGTGGAAAGCAGAGGCTCCACCTGTTTCCAGTCAGCTGCTGTCAGTCACTGACTGTTTTTATTAACAAACTGATGTAGATATAAAAGTGTTTCCTGTCTGAGGTGTGACAGTAGTTGTGCGGGTAAAGGCAGAAACAGGCTGACTGAATAAATGATGACGTACATGAAGCATGAAGAGCTGAAAACATGAGATGTGTGTGTGGAGCGAAGAGCATGAAACTAACAGACAAGTTTTATCTCCATCATGTTTTCAATCGTTTCAGCTCTGACTAGAGCTCTTTCAACCACCTCTTCTTCTGCGGTGGTTTAATGGTGCTGACCAGCTGTTCATATATGTAGATATATATATATCATACTAATATCACAAAACAGGAGTGGATGGAAACAAGACTCAAGTCAGGTTTCATTTAGTTAAAAGTTGACACACAGGTGTACAGACAGACAGACAGACGGACAGGCAGACAGACAGGCGTACCGTGTTGCCCGGCGTGCTGCAGCGCTGCAGTCTGAACTTGCTGTGGTTCTTCTTGCTGCGACTCTTGTTCTTCCTGATCTCCTCACAGCGCTCGTAGTCCGACAGGTCCAACACCTCGTCGGCCCGGCCCAGCTCCTTCACCTGCAGGACACACACAGATAGCACGGTTAGCACAGGTCAAAGGTTACAGGTCAACTGACTGAAAAATTGTTCTCTTTTTTTGGATTATTTTTGGGGGTATTTTTGCCTTTAGTGGGCAGGAAAGTCTGCCATGAAATGGGGAGAGAGGATGACATGACGCCCCCCCCAGTTGTTCATCTTCACAGGTGTATTTTTCAACTTTAAACAGGCTAGCTGTTTCCCTCTGTTCCCAGTCTTTATGCTAAGCTAAGCTAACACATCCTGACTCCAGCTCAGTACATGAGTGTCAACAATCTGAACGTGTGACACTTAGAGAGGAAGAGAAGAAGACAGTTGAAGTGCTGCAGGTTTTCTCTCAAAGAGTCAGAATAAAATGCAAACACAGTCAAATACAGCAGAAGAAGCAGACGTGTTTACAGACATGGGAACTGTCTGAAAAAAATTCAAATAGAAACACAAACTAAAGTAAACAGAACTCCCCCTGCACAGCCAGGCTCAAGGATCAGGTGCTGGTCAGCCGCAGGAACATCTCAGATGAAATCATCGACATAAACTGCTACACACTGAACTGAGTTACGGTGATTCAATTAGGAGGGAACAGTGCGTTTCGCCCGTGGCGTCTTCAGGTTCGCTCAACAGAATCACATGAGCACTAACAGGTGTGATAACATACATGGGTCACATGACTAATTATCACGGTTATTTCAGAGCAAGATTCACAAAGAGTACAAGAGTTAAAAGAATAATATGTGAATAAACCTTATCCCATTATATAGATGCAGGTCCTACTTCTGTCTCTCGACACTGACGGAAAGGGGGAGTGACAGGGAAGTGACAAGGGACCTAGAGGCTTATCTCTCCCTACGGATCCAAATCACCAGTGGAGGGATGTATAAGTTAATATTTATATCACACAGCATTTTAGATCCATGAATTGAATACACTGGAGCCATATGGACTCAATGAAACACAGGATTCCAGTCCTTTTCTGTGATATAAATATTAACTTGTAACTCTCGTACTCTTTATGAATCTCACTTTGTTTTTTTATCTATGTAATTTTGTGTAAATTCATGATGCTTTTTGGATTAAACCGTCTTTTGAAAAAATGCTTTTGAAGAATGTGAAAGAAAAATTATTGAAAAAGAAAAGTGAAATAACCGTGACAATTAGTCATGTGACCCGTGTATGGTTAGCACACCTGTGAGTGCTCAGAGATGCAGCTGATCATTCGCCATCAGAGACACACAACATGTTATATGTTAGACGTTTTAAATTAATCAGAAGTTTGTGTTTGTTGACTGGCAGTCTGCAGGTCAACACACTCTGTAGCTCTGTAGTTAGCTCTGTTACACACACACACACACACACACACACACACACACACACACACACACAGCAGGTGCTAGCATTGGTTTCTGCAGGTTAACCTCAGCTCATTAATCTCTATGGAAACAGAATCCATTATTCAGCTGTTTTAAACTGAGACTTCCTGGGAGAGAGGCCACGCCCACCGCGCACACACACACACACACACACACACACACACACACACACACAGCTAGCAGCTAACCAAAGCTAACAGAGAGCCTCCATCAGATCAGATGTCGTGACAGAACAGACGCAACGGTACGGATGAAGACAGTTGAGTGTGTGTGTGTGTGTGTGTGTGTGTGTGTGTGTGTGTGTGTGTGTGTGTGTGTGTGTGTGTGACTGAGGTCAATCCGTCTGTCATCAGCCAAATAATCAATATTCAGTGTTATAAGTGGAGCTGCTGACATAACAAAGTCAGTGACAGTCAGTGACCTCTGACCTCTTCACACAGTCAATGAAACATGTTCTTCATCATGTCGTGTGTGATGCTCACTGGAGGATTTTCAAGTCGTAACTGATTACAGACGTAAAGACAGATTTAATAGATTTAATAGATACAAAACAAACGCGGCGGTGGACTGTCATCATCAGCTGGGTGCACATGTACGTGCTATGTTTGTGCTGAGCATCTATATAGATATTAAACCAGCTATGTTTCCACAGGCTTGTCCTCCTCTCCTACTGTCCGTCTGTCTCTGGAGACAAAACACCTATTAGTGCTGTTGGCAGCCATGTTTCTGTTCTACACAAGCGCTCATCATCTGGTCAGCTTGCTCTGATATTGCAAGTTTCTGCTCATTATTCCATCGCTGTTCATTCACACTTCACAGTCTCAGTCATAAATATTAAACATGTTGGATATTAAGGATTCAAAACCAGGGAGACTCTGATACAGTCGCTAATGTTCGCATGATGTTTATAAGCCCCTCACACTGCGGATAATCTGTTCAGATCAGCCTCCAATCAGGAACATCCCCCCACGACTGTCGGGAGGAGTGAATCGGACACAAATCTACACAAATATCTTCTCGTCTGAGGCCAGTACGAACATGTTAAATTACTTCCTGTCTCACCTGAGCAGCAGTTTTACTTTAAATTTGTTTTGATGCAAATAACTTCTTTATTATTCTTAATCGTAATAGTGTGTCTTCTAAAACACTTAGGCCCTGATCACACAGAAAGCGTTTTAGCAGCTGAGGCGGCTTTTTTTTTTTTGTCGCTGTTTTTGCATTGCTGCACGGTTGCGTTCCTGCCCTATAGGCGCCTGGTGTTCTTGCCAGAGCACTCTGAACTCCTCAAGTTGAGACGTCACCTGCGCTTTTTTCCAACTGTCCAATGGGATGATTTGAGAGGTGGGCCTTCTGTGGTGGTCACGACAACAAGTTTACAGTTGGTAAACAATGGAGAAGAAACTGGTGGTAGTGGTTGCTGGATACCCAGAGCTATACAGCCTGACGATGGACAGCAGGTTGTCAAACTGCCCCTGAGTCATCCTAAAATATGCCTGGAAACAGCCATGATGGAGGAGAAGCTCCTGGACCAACTGGTGGTTCTCCCCATGATCCAGCCTCTTTTTTAGGGTCTCATGTTACATGTTACATTTTTATATATGATCTTAGATTAATTAATTTCAGGTCTAAATTGTTGGTTGGATAAAAATAAACTGTTTAAAGAGGTGTTGTATAATGGTGTAACAAAATGTCAAACCAACTGTCATAAACCAAACGATTAATCAATCCCTAAAGTTTATTGACAACATGTTTACATCACAGACACACAGATGTTTATATATCATCATCATGTGTGACACTGATGCTGCCTGAGGATTACTGAGGCTTAACATGATGCACACACACACACAGAGTAGATTACAGGTCTCAGAGGTTAGACTGAGTGTCACTGCAGGTACGTGACATCACCATGTAACTCCTACAGCCAACAACAACCAGCAGTTTGTCTGATGGTCAGTGTTCACATTAATGTGGACACGAGGTTATCTGTAGTTCATTAATCCTTTATCGCTCTGATCTGTCTGGTCATAACAAACAGGAACTTTTAGTTCCTGGTTGACTTCCTGTGATCAGTTCCTCTGGTTCAGTTAGTCCTGAGGTATGACTGAGGTTAAACTCTGACTGTGGCCAGACTGTTAGCTCTGATAACAGACATGGTGGCTGTTACAGTGACACGTCATCTGGGTGTGAATCTATAAACTACAGTGTGCACCATGTTTGGTGACAGCAGACAGGATAAAGTATTTCAGTTTAATTGAAAACACAACAAGGACACAGCAGTGATGGTGTCACTACTGCTGGAGACGTGAGTAGTACTAAGAATAGGCTTCATTTAACTACATCTCCCATCATGCCTCAGCTCATCGAGTCTCTCTGCGAACCCCCAAACTTGAGCCATGCTGGCTGGTTGCCGTCGGTTACCAGAGGAGGGGGGGTCTGCCATGTGCCTTTGGAGGCTTTCTGTTGGTTGCCATGGGAACCAGCACCCCCCACCTTCTGTCAATGGCCTTATTTAGAAAATGAGCCACACACACACACACACACACACACACACACACACACACTCACCCTCACTCACTCTCAGCTGTGGTTTGATATCGAAATTGAGACGAGACTTCAGCTTCTGCTCTAAAGCCACAGTTTCAACATGTTGTTCTGTTTTATCTTTGTTACTGTTTGTTAAAAGTTCTTCTAACTCCGAGAGCTCAGCAAGGTGCAGACCATCAGAACTAAAACATGTTGCACAGATCTCTGTCTGAAAACAAACAGTAGTAGTGCAGGAAGACAAGATACAGGACAAAAAGAGGCTGGAAACAGACCCAAAATGAACAGAAAACACATCGAAAACAGGACGAAAACTGACCTGAAATGGAGCTAGAAACAAGCCAAGAGCGGGCCCAAAACAGGCACGAAACTTTTGAAAAACAGATCTGAAACAAGACAGAAAATGGCCCAAAACAGACAGCAAATAGGCTCAAAACGGACTGGAAACAAACCGAAAACAGGATAAAAACTGTACTGAAACAGAGCAAAACAAGGCTGAAAACAAGCCTGAGAACAGGCCAGAGTCCGGCAAAAAGTGGACTGGAAACAGATCAGAAAAAGGCCCAAAACAGACAGAAAACAGAATTGAAACAGAACAAAAACTGACCAAAACAGATGCTAAACAGACTCAAAACAGACTGGAAACAGACCGAAACTGTCCCGAAATAGAGTTAAAACAGACCGCAAACAGGATGAAAAACAGGACGAAATCCAAAATCAGAAACAAAGTGGACTGGACACAAACTGAAAACGGAGAAAACGGTCTGAAAACAGAGCTGAAACTGGATGAAAACTAGCCCATGACAGAACTGAAACATGCTGGAAACACGCTAAAAAGCAACCAAAAAACAGGCCGAAATTTGGCAGAAAAAAGACTTGAGACAAGCCAAAAACAGGCAGAAAACTGGCCGAAAAAAGAAAACAACTAAGTTGCATTAACACAAAACAGGTGAAACATGAAATACAATCCAGGACGTCCAGTTTGAGAAACACATTTTCAGACACCAAAATGTGGAACAGTTTTATAAAACAACTGTTTAAAGTTTCATTACAGCAACCTCCAGGTAAAAAAAATCTGTTAAGGTCACAAAGGCATCGACCAGTAACGTCTTGGATGTGTTTAAATGAAGTCAGTGTGAACACAGTGTTCACATCACATTTAGTGTCAACAACAAACTCTGTTCACTTTGTACGTTTGTCACTAAAACAATTGAAACAGAGTCGACCTGATAATTAATCTGTCCAGAAATTTAACTGCCAAATATTTTATACACTGTGTGAACAATTATTCGAGTAAGCCTGAAAAATAAAAGAGTAAAACTTCTCCAGCTGTGAGGAAATGTTCTGAGACCATCAGTCAGTCTGTCATCAGTTAATTAATCTGTTAACGGCAAACAATCTGACGAAGAAGAAATGAGCAAACTGTCGACTCTCAGAGGAAGCTATATACTGTTAAATCTAAAGCAGATGTGGTCATGTGTGTGTGTGTGTGTGTGTGTGTGTGTGTGTGTGTGGTTTCTCTGGTGTCACGCAGGGTTCCTATTCCTGGTGAGACAGGAAGTAAAGCTGCTGACAGGAGGAGCCTCTCATGAACCAAAACCTCCACAGTCTGAACCTCATACAGACACACAGACATCCTAATATGGTCGTGCGAGACAGCTGATCATGTGACAAATGATGTCTGACTGGAAGAGACAAACTTCCATAAAAGTCCAAACTCTGTTTACTGCTGCTGACGTGAAGCTCTGACGTAAAAACACAACCAATCACTTTAAATCAATCAAAGTGGATCAGATCTGATCAGACAGCTCTGTCCGTCCTCAGGTCTCCACAGTCAGCTGGGTAAATCCTCCTGTTCTCAGTCTTTAATGACGTGGGGTTCCTCAGGGGAATGGCATGGGACCTCAGTTCTTTTCATTAAACATCACAATCATTTAAAGAAACATTTTAATGTTTTTAATAAAACACTGTTTCATCTGTGTCCATACAGATGTGTTTAGCCTAGCTTAATACAAAGACTGGTAGCAGGGGGAAACGGTTAGCTTAGCTTAGCACAAAGACTTTGGACAGAGGGGATACTATTGACCTAGTTTAGCAGAAAGACTGGAAATCAGGGGAAACTGTTAACCTAGCTTAGCAGGAAGATTAGAGGCAGGGGAAATGTTAGCTTACGCTGGGACAAGGGCTGGAAACGGGGAAACTGTTAGCCTAGCTTAGTACAAAGACTACAAGCCGGGGAAAAGTTAGCTTACGCTGGGACAAGGGCTGGAAACGGGGAAACTGTTAGCCTAGCTTAGTGTAAAGACTACAAGCAGGGGAAAAGTTAGCCTACTTTGGGACAAGGGCTGAAAACGGGGAAACTGTTAGCCTAGCTTAGTACAAAGACTACAAGCCGGGGAAAAGTTAGCTTACGCTGGGACAAGGGCTGGAAACAGGGAAACTGTTAGCCTAGCTTAGTGCAAAGACTACAAGCAGGGGGAAAGTTAGCCTACTTTGGGACAAGGGCTGGAAATGGGAAAACTGTTAGCATAGCTTAGTGTAAAGACTACAAGCAGGGGGAAAGTTAGCCTACTTTGGGACAAGGGCTGAAAACGGGGAAACTGTTAGCCTAGCTTAGTACAAAGACTACAAGCCGGGGAAAAGTTAGCTTACGCTGGGACAAGGGCTGGAAACGGGGAAACTGTTAGCCTAGCTTAGTGCAAAGACTACAAGCAGGGGGAAAGTTAGCCTACTTTGGGACAAGGGCTGGAAATGGGAAAACTGTTAGCATAGCTTAGTGCAAAGACCGGAAGCAGGGGGAAACTGTTGGCCTAGCTTAGTATAGAGGCAGAGAGCAGGGAGAAATGGTTAGCATAGCTTAGCACAAAGTCTGACAGCTGGGTGAATCTGTTATCCTAGCTTAGCACAAAGTGTGGAAGCAGGGGAAAACTGTTGGCCTAGCTTAGCACTAAGGCTGAAAACAAGAGAAAATGTTAGCCTAGCTTAGTACAAAGAATGGAAGGAGAGGGAAACTGTCTTGCTTAGCACAAAGACTAGACGCAGGGAGAGGCTAGTTAGCCTAGCTAAGCACAATGAATGGTAGCAGGGGAAACTGTTAGCCTAGCTTAGCACAAAAAATAGAGGCCAGAGGAACTGTTATCCTAAATGTTTTAACAGGATGTCCACTGTTAAAGGGATGTTCCTTAGATTAATGTTCGACAGGGTGCAACAGATTGTTACCTGTTTTGAGGTTGTTTGCTGATTTAAGTATGTTAAAGAACATTCTCTTTTAAAAAGGTTCTGCATGGTTTGGCCTGGTTAATGACGGTTCTAACAGAACAGCAATGAAACAAAGGAATTCTGTAATTACTAAAGGTATCTAGAAAAATCCTTTGTCAGCTGTTCTGACAGGCTGTTCTGCAGCACATGCAGGTTCTGTGGGGATGTCCTGCAACAAATACTGCCTCTGTTAGGACCTCTGCAGCAGCGAGAGGTCTTATGAGGACGTTCTGCCGTAGATAAAGGATCTGTGAAGGAGTTCTGCAGCAGACAGAGGTTCTGTGAGGACGTTCTGCCCTGTGTGTGGTGCTGCAGTGAAACCAGAGCTCTCTGTGTGTCTACAGACTGAAACTTGACTCCTGCAGAACGACGCTGTAGAAAGTGGAGGAGAAACTTTCTGTTTCCACTCAGAACCAAAACAACAACAGAAAACTGAGGAACACGACAAATACGACACAAAGTACTCACGAGTTCTCTCATGTACTTCTAACACAATGAGACTACTGACAATTACTCTCTTTACTGACTAATTTACTGATTGTTTTTTCAGTGAACCTGTTCAACACCAGATGTCTTTCTTTGGTTCTCGAGGTGATTCTGTTTTGAAGAGACCAGAACCAGTTCATGTTCTCAGTAGAACTCAGTAATGTTCTGTAGATGTCTACAGTAAATTAAAACGCTGCACTGTCCCTTTAAATCTGTTACAGTGACTGAGGTTAACGTGACATCACAAGGGAGAACCACACCTGTAGACAGACAGTCTCACTCTAACATCTGTCTCCATGACAACGCCGTCTCTCAGCATCACCTCCGACACCTCGTTACCACAGTGATAATTAAAGATCTTAACGAGGTGACAGCAGTCATAAATCTGTCTCTGCTACTAATCAGTGCCAGTGATGAATCTATGACCACCCCTGACAGTGTGCATCACCTGTTAGCCCCGCCCCCTCCGACTCACCTCTTTCTCACAGATGAACAGCTGATCTCCCCTCAGAACCACGAACCGGTTCTTCCAGATCTCTCTGAAGATCCCTTTCCCGCAGAACTTTCGGATCCAGCCGACCTTATCGGGCTGAATGTGCTGCGGCGCCGAGTCCTGTGGACCCTGAACAGGAAACAGGAAACAGGAAGCTGTCAGAGGGGCGCCATCAGAGCAGGTGAACAACTGAAGCTTCATTCTTGTGACAGACCTCTTTCACTTCTTCTTCGTCTTCTTTAGTGTGTTTTAGCACATTAAAAATGTATGAAAGTGAAATTTTAGTTTGTAGTTTTCACCAAATTCCATTTAAAAAAAGCTGAATTTTATTATTAAAGAGAAAAACAGAAAAACTTTACATCAGCGTTGCTGCTGACACAGAAGAATTAACAAATAAACTTTATCAGGTTATTATCCAGTTACTACTTCAAACATTAATTAATAAGTATAACAATAAAATTAATACATTTAATATAAATAATTACATACTAAAATCCATTTACTACTAAAAAAATGATTAGATATAAATGTAAAAATAAAGTTAAATTCAATATAATTAATTTAATACTAGGATCCATTTACTACTAAAACCATTAAGTAATAAATATAAATGTAATAATAAAATAAATATAAATAAATACTAAGATCCATTTACAACAAAATAAATCAATATATAAATCTAACAAAAAAATAGAGTAAATATAAATAAATAAAAACACTGACATCAAGTCCCCTAATGCCCTCACGTTAAAAATAAATAAATTAAATAAAGTCCTTAAATGTTTATGTGGAATTTTAATATAAAATTCATGATTAGAATCATTATTTCTGTGTATCTGCACAAACTGAGCTCATAAACTGTACATAAACATTATGTTTGTTTGTAGTTTTTTAATGTTTTTGTCCTTTCAAATAGTTTGTCAGCTGTTTTCGACCTAAAACATGAATCAATAAAGGAGATCAATAAAGTCTGACCATCTTTTATTGAATAACTGTTCACTTATATAACAGTTTTATTTTTATACATGAAGGTTGTTGAAGGACTAAAGTAGACTTCTCTGATGTGAAGAGAGATTAGAGTTTTCTCTGTAGGTTTGTTTCAGTGTGAAAGTGACGTTCTGTTGACGTTCTGCTCCAGTCAAACAGATTCCTGCTGTGATTTCTGATGTAAAGCTGTTTTCTGTCCCTGAGGAGAAAAGCTCTGCTGTTGTTCTGAGACGACGTGAAGAAGAAAAGGCTGCAGAGCTTCATTCACTCTTTTCTTTTGTGATTCAGATTCAGTCACATTCTGCAGCCACAGCGTCTCCAGCCACCTGAGGGAACGTCTACACACAGGAAAACAACAAACACTACACAGCTGTACTTCCTGAGTGTGACGCAGGGAGGTAAGAATAACTGAACATATTGATCTCTGATCAGATGTTTTCTAAAAATGTTTTCTGAACTTTTTTTCCCTGTATTTTATTCATCCTAACTTCTTTCAAATCAATTTAATATCAGAGACACCAAAGTATTTCAGGTTATAGCCTGAACTTTATAATAACTATTATACTATTCATAGGAACAAATAATAATTTGAATATTAAACTATATAACTATGCACATGAAACACAGTAACTGTGGATAAATAACCTGCAGATGAAAATGATATAACTGCATCTTCCACTGAATTACTGTGAGGAGGAGGAGGAGTCGTAGTGGGAGTATTTGGCTCCAAACTAAAGGAGACTGTGTCTATGAGGTAGTGAACATCTTTAATAATCTGATAAGATGTTTTGTTTGGTGTATTTAACTTATTTGTTAACTGTATTTTATATATAGTCATAACAGATTGATAGATATAACAGATGATCATTCTTTAGATTTTTCTGAGTTTTATTGTGAATAACTTTGTAACTCTAGAAAAGTAAAACAAACTTAATCACAAGACTACGTTATGTTATTCATATATTAACTAGTATATTACATTAAATTAAGATTCACATTTGGGCTCTTGTCTTGTTGGTTTGTTTCTCTGATGCTGTGACATTCACATTTCACTTCTCGTCTCATTTTCATATATGAGCTGTCTGATTTACTCTAAAGAATATTCACACATGTATCAGAGCACATAGACAACATTAGGGACTGTTTGTTATTTATGAGGGGTGCAGAAAAGAGGCATGCCAAGTAATTTTTTAAACACTGGGAGGGACTTTAGTTTTTTTGTTTTGGCTTGTCGGCCTGTCTGGTTGTATTTTGTTTTTATTTTACCACAGATTTTTAAAGAAAACATAACTTCCAAATATGCTGTTTGGAAGCCATGTTTTCTTTAAAAAAAATTACCAAAATTACACCTTTCATCATAGCCAGAAACTGTGGAGACCGAAATTATTGTTGGATTTTCAAATTCCCGACAGCTCTCGGACACATCGTGTAACCATAACCGAGTTAAATACTGATATTTCATCAAAACTGCTTTATTCTGCACCTTATTAAAAATTTGACCAAAAAAAAAAACCCCTGCAAAAACTACCCAGCCTCCACGACAAGAGTGAAAACCCAAGGCCTCTTTCAACTTGCCTTTAACTTTTAACTTTTAAACATCAAAAGGTAAATTTTAAAAATCTGATAACAGGTCTATGATGGAGGGAGGGTCATGTCTTGTGCCCGGGACAACCAGTGAGGCTCCAGGAGAAATATTTGTAGCTTCAGGGAGGGTCAAAATAAAAACAAACAAACAAACAAAAAAGAAGTCACACCCCAGCCAGCCTTCATCTGATAAATAGAGAACAGTCCTGAGGCTACATTATGAAAACAGATCCAGCTCAAATATCTATAAACTGCCAATAATCAGTCAAACTTATGGATCTGTGTGTGTGTGTGTGTGTGTGTGTGTGTGTGTGTGTGTTATGTAAGTCCGTTAAACGTCTGTCCGGTGAGGATGAAACCGGAGCTGCTCACCAGATTCACGTCACACCGGTGAATTTTACCCTCTTTAACTCTCAGGATTTTTAAAATGTCCACTCAGGATCAGAAACACGTGTTTTTATCCGTTTTTTATTTTTAATTTTAATCTTTTTTCATCTTTAAAAATGTGTTAAACTCAACAGCGCTCTTATTCTGAAAACCGGAAAGTGCTCTTAAGCAGCTAACGGCCGTTTTTGCCTTCAAAATAAAGGTTTAAAACTAATCCTGGAGGCTTTTGTTCCTCGAGCTCCGCTTTAACGTGATAAAAACGGACCTCCGTTAAAAGCAGGTGTCGGTACCGGTAACACTCACCCGTTTCCCGGAGTTGTTCTTCTTCATGCTGGCGGCTGTCAGGCTGCCGGCGGCGGACCAATGTCGGTACTTCACCCACTTTCACGGTAACTCCGTTATTCCCCCACAAAGAGCAGCAGACCGGCGGGAGAAGGTGAGAAAAGCGGGTTCAAATCCGTTAAAGTCCCGCAGGATGGACCGGAGCCTCCGCCTCAGCTCCGCCGCCCCTCAGCTGATGGTCCTCGGTGTGATTCTGCTTGTCGCGCCGCTGCTCTGTGCTGCTGCTGTCGGGCTCCGCTGCGCTTTGACCGGCCAGGAGCTGCTCTGTGAGTCGGTGTCCGGTTACTCCTCCTCCTCCTCCTCCTCCTCCGGACTCCCTGCTGGCTCAGCGGCTCCTCGGCAGCCCCGCAGCGCCCCCTACAGCCAGAGACCGACCTGAGGCAGGGGTTACATGGGGACGTCTGCTTCTCTTTTACAGGACACATGATGTAAAACATATGTGTGTTAAACCACATGTTTAAATACCTCTCTGTAAAAATGCTTAACTACAATTACAAGTCCTGCAAAGTGACTACAGGAGTAATGTAGGCCACTTTATTAGGTACACCTTGCTAGGACCAGGTTGGATCCCCTTTTTAATTATTGGTGTCATAGATTTAGAGATTTTGGTCCATATTGACATGATGACATCACACAGTTGCTGCAGATTTCCAGCACATCCCAAAGCTGCTCTATTGGACTGAGATGTGGTGACTGTGGAGGCCATTGGAGTACAGTGACCTCACTGTCATGTTTGAGATGATGTGAGCTTTGTGACATGGTGCGTTATCCTGCTGGAAGTAGCCATCAGAAGATGGTACACTGTGGTCATAAAAGGATGGACACGCTCAGCAACAATACTCAGGCAGGCTGTGGTGTTTAAACCAGGCTCAGTTGGTACTAAGAAAATCTCCCCCACACCATTACACCACCAGCAGCAGCCTGAAGCCTTGATACAAGGCAGGATGGATCCATGCTTTCATTTTTCTTCTGTTGTCCAGTTTTGGTGAGAAAACCCGTGTGAACTGTAGCCTCAGTTTCCTGTTGTTAGCTGACAGCAGTGGCACCTGGTGTGGTCTTCTGCTGCTGTCAGATGAACGTAGTGTGGTGAAAGGAACAATATTTACCTCTGAGATGAGGAGTAGAAGTATAAAGTGGCAGAAAATGGAAACACCCCTGTGGTACAGATTCCAGTGCTGAGTTTCATTGTTGTCATTTGACCATAAAATACTGATATTGAGGGGGGAAAGTACCATCTATCTGTGTTTAATTATGTGATTATTTATTGAGTATGTGTTTGTACAGAGACATGTATTTATATGTTGTTATCTGTGTTTATATTAATTGATAAACTACATGGTAACTGAACAATAGGATACAGACCGTTAGGCTTGACATTTCAGGTCAGTCTGGATCAGCCCGTGATCCTCGGCTCACATCTGGATCAGTGTAATCCGGTTCAGGGCGGTCTGGATGTTGACAGATGTTTACAGGCTGATCTGATCTGGAGTCAGTTTCACTCTGAGCACAGATCATCAAACTGGGTCAGACGGAGAGACGGAGGCTGATCTGCAGATTATCTACTGACACGCTTCATTAAAGGCACAACACGCACAAAAACACAACAACAGCAGCTGATGATGATGATGATGATGATGATGATGAAGATGATGATGATGATGATGACCCAGAGTCAGTTATTTTATTTCATCGACACGAACGTGATATAGCATAATAATAAATGTGTTTTATTTCATGTAATTTATTATTCCAATACAAGAAGGGACTTAAAAGTAATATTAAAGGAACAGTTCACCCCAAAATCAAAACTACATATTTTTACTCTTACCTGTGGTGCTGTTTGTCAGTCTTGATTTTTTATCGTGAGTTGCAGTGTTGGAGATATTTGCAGTGTTGGGCAAGCCACTCGGAAAATGTAGTGAGCTAATCTACCACTTACTCTACATCAAAATGAAATGTAAGAAAATGTTAAAAGTATCTTCCTACTTGCAAAGCTACTGTATTGAAATGTATGTCAAATCAGTGTTATTTCAACACATTCTCACTCCGATCTCGTCGCATATTTACATTTTGGTCATGGACATTGGGTCAAGTTCTCCTCTTTCAAGATACACTACATCAGTACAACACCACCAATTGACTTTTTTTTTTCTTCGACAACAAACACTCATGGTTAGGTTCAGGCAACAAAGCAAATGCTTAGGTTTAGGGATCTTACAGGACAAGAACACCGCTCTCTTGGGTGAAAGTCGGTGGTTGTTGGACCCATTCGCCACCTTAAGTTTCGTCCTTGTCCTGCTGCGTTTCCCTCTGATGCCACCGGGCACCGTTAAACTCTAAGGGCATTCAGCCCTGTATCATGCTGACGTTAAAGGACAACTTTTTTCGTTGGTTTCTGACGCCACAAGCACTGGATTTTGACGACTTTGGAATGAGACCAGGCTCGATATTTCAGTGATAAGAAAAAATGTCAGGCAAACTGTTTATTATAAAATAACGGACTTAAATTAAAACTTCCTTCTGGGTTATTACTCTCTGTCTCGGCCTCTTTCAGTCAGCTCTCTAGCTCTGTCACTATTTTCTTTTCTATCCAACTACACCCACCAACCGTACATACGCAGAAGGATCTACCCGTCTACTAATCGACAAGAGATGTAAACTTTAATGGCGTCCTCCTCAGCTGAGCCGGAGCACGCTCAGTGGTGTCAGGTGAGCTAGCAGTAGATGCACACCTCCTCCTGCGCAGTGAAACGGTTGGCAGGTGTAGTTCGATAGAAAGAAAATAGTTCCTACATGAAACTGCTCACAACAAGGTCTGTGGATTATCTTGAGTAACCGGGTCACGACTTCTGGAAAGAGACATTGCTGTTGAAATTTTTGGCGCTCTGAGCACCACGAGCTGAATGCCATCTAGCTCTGATATATTAGAGAGGAGGCAGACACCTCAGCAGCTGTGGCTCAGGAGGATCAGATGATACATAGTTTAATCCCCAGCTCCTCCAGTCTGCATGTCAGAGCATCCTTGGGCAAGATGCTGAACCCCATCGTTATGAGTGTGCGTTTGTGTGATATTAAAAACTGATTAGCAAATGGCATCTTGTACAGTAGCCTCAGCCACCAGTGTATGAATGTGTGTTTGAATGTGACTCAGTAATGTTAAAGTGTTTTTTGAGTGGTCGACACATTAGAAAGGCAAGTCCGTTAGCCATTTACCATCTATACAGACAATATCTCCAGCACTCAGCAACTCACACCAAAAAAATATAGATTTATAAATAGCACCACGGGTTAGAGGAACAATGTGTATTTTCCATTTTGCTGTGAAGCAGCAGGTTCCTCCTCTGCAGCACAAATTTACACTGTCATCCAAAATATAAACAGGAACAAGAAGACAACTAAACAAACAGCTACGCAGACAGTCAGAGGACTGAAGTGGCGTGAGGTTAATGGATGATGGTCGTCATGGCGACCGTAATAAAAACCATCTCGTGAAGGTTTTATTTTCTGTCAGTCACTTTCTCATTACTCCATCTGACCTTTGACTGGCTGCTACAGGAAGGAAGAATCACACAACTGACGGGAAGTGAGACGTGTGAGTGTGTGACACAGCGACATTATGTGTGTGTGTGTGTGTTTATGGTCAGACTCTGTTTCTGCAGAAGTGTGACATCATCATCATCGTCATCATGAGGAAAGCTGACTGTGTGTCTTCACAGACACAAGTCATCTCATTTCCTTCTTTTGTTTTTAATGCCGTTAGAAACTCTTTGAATGGATCTTTTTATTATTTGATTTATTATCTACATCTATTGTCTATTAAAAAATTAACACATACAACATCTGTCAGAGGATGTGTGTAAAATAAATAACAAAATAAATTAAAATAGGCTGGGCAGAGATTTAAATACATGAAAATAAAAATCATAAAAATTAGTTCATAAACAAACAACATCAAGATGCAACACGATGGTCATCATTCAAAACAACAAAAAAATAGAAAAATCAATACTTAACTGTGTTTAAACAGTTGTTAAATTAAACATGAGATGTTACGCACATGTCAAAATATCATATAAAAGATTTATAGCTTTTACGCAAGAAGATTTTTTCAAAAATATCCTATCTGGACGTCAAGCTGATCATCACTGGAACAGGAAATGCTGTTCTGATTTAATTTTCTAATGATACACTCAGCTTATAATACACGCTATTGTCATGTACACACAGTATTCATCTCAGGAGGTTTTCAACTCACTCTTTTCTGGAGATTCATCAAAAACTAGGGATATTTTGAGTCTGATGACAAATACAATACAAAGTATATATTTAATGCATTTTAAAGCATCACTTTATTTGATGGTATGAGTTAACTATTCATTAAAATGAATAAATTCATGGTTTATTGTCGCTTTAACTGTTAGGTGCTTCCTGCATTACAATTCTCTGTCCATTGGAATGGGCATGCTAAAGATTTATGAGTGTATTTAGAGAGGAAGTCCACCATTAAAAATGTTTTATGTGTTTTTGGAACATAAAAAAAAAAGCATTTATGTTTTTTAACATTATTACTCTGTTGTTAAAATGGCATCACATGTGGTGGAGAGCGTATTGTCTTGGTCACGACTGGCAACTCAAAGTTTAGGATTTGGGACTCGAGACATTTCAGTCTTGACCTTGGAGTCTGTTTCTGCAGAAGTGTGACATCATCACCATCATGAGGAAAGATGACTGTGTGTCCTCACAGACGCATGAGTCATCTCATTTCCTTTTTTGTTGTTAATGCCTTCATAAACTAATAGAATTGATCTTTTTATCATTATATTTGATATTGTTATTTCTGTGTTGTTAATGATCAGAAAACAAAGTCATGTGAAGCTCTGTAAGTCAAATAAAGTTTGATACATTTGTTTACATACACACAAGATATTTCACGTAGTAATGATAATAATAATAATAATAATGATATAATAATAATAATAATAATACTATTAAAAATAATACATGTATTCATATAGAACTTTTCAAACCAGATGTTACAAAGTGCCTTATCACACGATAAAAGCAAATAGCCTACATGACGCAATATTAAATAACTAATAAAACTGAATGTCACAAAACAGATTAATGACAATATAATAGCAGAAAAGAAATGTGGGCAAAGAAAAATGTGATAACAACAGTTAGTGTTGTAAAAAGGATTTTTTTTTTCCCGTTCAGCAGCTCTGAGGTCAGAACAGCTGCAGCACTTGTTCCTTGACTTAGTCACTGTGACTCTGCTGCCTCCTGCTGGAAGATCAGCTCTCTGCAACTCTTTAAAAACACTTCAGTATCAGTCCACAGCTGGACCTGAAACATTTTCAAACTCTAAATTTTTCTTACTGAAACTTTCCTCACAAACTCTTCAGAAATATTTCAGTACAATAATTTAGCTGTTATGTAACAGAAGGCAGTGAATGATTTTTTATTTAAGATTCAGCATTCAAATCTTTCATCCTGTTCATGTTAAAGCTCTTCCTGTAGAATCTGTTGTTATAGATGAAAACTTAAAACAGAGAGTTCATATTTTAGTACTATAATTTTTGTTTTCACGTATTTTGTCTGATGAATCCTCAACAGCTTCTCTCACTGTGTTACAGTTTATTTCTTTGTGCAGCAGTGATGATCACAGCACATTTACTCAAGCACTGTGCTGAAGTTCAAATTTGAGGTACTTGTACTTTAGTATTTTATTTTTATGGGTTAAACAGGACGGCTCTTTTGTCAGTGTCTGACGCCACAAGTCACTGCCCAAGTGCCGAATTTCAACCATCTCTGAGTGAGGCCGGGTTGCTGGGCCAAGACCTTCTCTCCTGTGCACTGGTCATTTTGGCTAATCTCTATAAGCAGATGGCTTATAAAAAGCTAAACCAGACAATGGTCAATGGGTTCCAAGATGTCATTTCAGCCAACGTGTTCTCCCTCGCCACACGGACTGCTTACCTGCCTTTATTATGCCTTACTATTCAACAGTGGTGTCGTGGTGGTTGATACGTGGGTGTACTACTGGCTAGATGGGTTGATTAATGAGGAAGTAGTGGGTATACTTGGGGCGGCTGTTGGTCAGGAGGTAAAAGGGGTTGTTGACTAATCCTCCAGTCCACATGTCCTTAGGGAAGCTACTGCACCCCAAAATACCCCAGACGGCTGGTGTGTGTGCATGTTTAAGCTGAGTAGCAGATGGCACCTTGTGAATGAATATGACATGTAGAGTTATAAGCGCTTTGAGTGGTTGGGAGACTAGAAGGTGCTGTACAAGTGCATGTCCATCTGGGAACTACTGTCTTATATATTCCAATGGCTTTTTGGCTGATAGGTAGGTATACTGCCACTGGTAGGAGGCCCGGGGCAGGCCCAGAACACGCTGGAGGGATTACATATCTCACCTGGCCTGGGGACGCCTTGGGGTCCCCCAGGAGGAGAAAGTGTTGCTGGGGAGAGGGGGTGGGGTCTGGGGGGTGCTTTGCTTGGCCTGCTGCCCCAGAGACCCGGCCCTGGATAAGTGGATGAAGATGGATCGATGGATGGTGGGTATACTCTGAATACTTGCGTATACCCTCCACTACAGCACTGCCACTCTGACTACAAAATGCTTCTGACACCAAAATCTTTCCGTGTCCCATGTCCTCGATATTCTGCAGACATATGCAGATATCTGTTTATAGATAATAGAAAATAAGAGACAATCAATTCCTTTATTCAGAAAAATTGAGAAAGAGAACAGACAAAGCCCTGTTCTCTTCTTTTGTTTGGTGCAGCATCAGCGGTAATGCCAGCCTTGTACCGGTCTGTTGTGGTAAAGAAGGAGCTGACGGCAAAGGCAAAGCGTTGGATCTACTGGTCCATCTACACTCTGACCCTCACCTATGGTCACAAGCTTTGGGTAGTGATCAAATGAATGAGATCGTGGATACATGCAGCCAAAATAAGTGTCCTCTGTAGGGTGGCCAACTCGGAAAAGAAGAGGACCTTTGACATCTGGAGCTCAGAGTAAAGCTGCTGCTCCTTTGAGACTAAAGGGGCCAGTTGAGGTGGTTCAGGCATCTGATCAGGATCCTCCTGGGTGCCTTTTGTTCGAGGTGTTCCAGGCACATCCAACTAGTCGGAGGCCCCGGGGCAGACCCAGACCAAGCTGGAGGGATTATATGTCTCATCCGGCCTGGGAACGCCTCGGGTTTCTCCAGGAGAAGCCGGAAAATGTTTCTGATGGGAGGTACATCTGATATGTTTTGCCGGCTGACCACACAACCAGGCCCCAGTTATGTGGATGATAATGGATGGATGAATCATCATTATCTTTACAAGACCTCATGTTACAGACAAACTTTAAAATATCAAGTTCTGTTTCATGAAACCAAAAATTCAAAGAGTTTGAAACATGAAATTTATTAAAACAAAATATCTACTTCATTGAGTTAACGTGAATTTTATTTATTTTGATCTAAACTCAAAAACACACCGTTAAACATGAAGCTTCTTGATCTGACTTCCTGAATATACAAAACATTGAACTGGTTTTACTCTTGTCAACCTTTAATGAACAAACAGAGCTCCTCATAGTCACACAGCTGAAGACAAACACCCTCAAGTATCACCAACTCAAGTGGAGCAAACATTAAGGAAACTCAAACGGAACATTAAGACAACAAAAAGAGAACATGTCAGGAACATAGAGAAGGTGAGTGAATTAAAGGAACATGAGGGGAGTGTGAAGGAAACAAACAACAAAGATGAAGGAGAACTGAAGGAGAACTGATGGGAACATCAAGGACACGGCGAAGACACGTGAAAGAAATGTGACTAAACATAAAGGAAAAACAGCTAAAATGAGGGAAAAATTAACAGAATAGCAGATAAATTTAAAGGTAACATCGACGAACATAAAGGGAACATGAAGGAAGCATCAAGGAAACTTAGATGAAACATTAAGGAAACATTTTGTATTTGAAGACTGCTCTGGAGGAAACTGTATCTTGAAACCAGGAAACCATTCAGTCCAACCTTTATTTAAAAATCACCTGTGACATTACTGCAGGTCAAAGGTCACAGTTAAACACCGTCCAATCAGGCACTGCGTTCTCAAGCACTCCAGTTCATACAGGCATGTGTCCTAACAACAACCATTTTCGTAACATCACAGTTGTTTAAAAACTGAGATGAAATCCATGTTTGGTTCTGAGTTTTTATGGAAAATAACTGAATGAAAAAATACAAATTCTCAAAAATATCTTCAAATTATGACTTGATATCTAATTAACTAACCCTTGATATACTCAGTCAAATTATTACAATTATTATTTATCGTTTTTTTTTATTTATTTCTCCCATCCTGCCCTCAGGAAGCCTCTGATTGGCTCCCCTCAGCTGTCAATCACAGTTTCTCACTGATGCTCGTTGTAATCCTCTGTCTGACCTGATGGGGGCGCCACAGTCTGTCGATGCTTAGATTCCTTTTTTCCTGCTGCACACAGATATCAGGACCGAGGTCAGAGGTCAGCACGTGTCCTTTAACCCGACCAATCGGGCGCTCTCCTCCCACAGCCTCTTCGCCACAAGGTCATCCCGCCCCTCTGGAGCTACTTCCTTCTCTGCACAGTCACTGACAACAAACACAGATAAACATCAGATTGATTTACATCAATTCCCTGCAGACTCAACAACAAAACAGGATCTCAGAGAACTTGTGACCGTAGACTGTATGATGGATGACGTGTTTCCACTTCCTCCCACTGTGCACAAGTGAAGCCAAAATATCCAGGATACGGCCGCTGCCATCTTGCGCTGGTGACATAATTTGGAGCCAGAGTCTGCGCAGTAGTGATTTCTGCTGTATCAAGTTCCCGCCAATAAACCCATCCAACCAATCACAAGCAGTGCCATTGGTCGTGATATGTACTTTGATGTTTTAGTTTGGCCCATTAGCTAACATGGAGGGGGCAGGGTTCATGACCTTCAGCTTTGAGGAGCTGTCGTGTCGTCCATTTTTATCACACAGTCTATGACTGAGTAGAGCTAGCATGTTTCTGGCTGACTAGCATGTTAGCCATTAGTTCACCAGTGACAGTACTTCCTCACCTGACCCTGTCAGCATGTCAACAGACTTCTTGCTCTACCTATTTCGTGAAGACATGCAGATACATTTTACTGGTGTGGCCAACGGTTTCCCAAGTGTTGTCCCCAAATGTGAGTTCAGTCCCCATGATGTAGTCGTATAGGAGAAACATACACAGAGTATACATACAAGTAGAAAATGCTAAATTAGCTGAAAGACCTTAAGTTGTCTCTCTGAAAAATTCTCTGTAGAGTGTCAATTTAAGTAGATGCACTGAGTGAAGTTGAAGAGACACAATTGAATATTTAATAAACTGTGTTTGCAGTGGTAAAACCTGAGAAATCATTTTGTGAAGCTGTGAAATGTCAACGGCAGTGAAACAGTGAGAAATGAAAGCAGTCTGTTAAAGTGTGAGGTAATGAGACCATGAATGTCTCTGCTGTTGTTTTGAGAACCAAAATGAAAAAATATTAAGTACTGACTTAAAATGTGACACTGTGAGAGAGACGATGAGTTTGTCAACATTTTAATGCAAAAATTAGGTATGAACTTTGGATTCTGTGGGAGTAATAGACTTTTAGGGTTTTATTTTTCAGAAAAATCTGTGGTGATGTCACTCCATTATAGACTAATGCACACCCAATATACACCCTGATAAACTCTTTTTAAAATAAAGCATACAACTTTAGCTGTGATTATAGAAAAACTATAGAAGTTATAAAAAAGTAAAATGAGTATAGAGAAGTTGAGGAGGTGTGTTTTTGTATTTCCAGACCCATCCCCTACCTGAAGTATCGTCCGGACAGGCTCTCCAGTCCCGGCATCACGGCGCAGTACACAGTAGTCTGACAGCCCTGATAGGGAGTCTTCATGAGCAGCAGGGACGGCAGGCTCAGCAGCGCCCCCAGCAGGGGGAACCAGCCGTGAACATGACGACCCAGTTCAGTCCGGATTACACCCGGGTGGAGAGAGAACGAGTACACACAAGAGCCTGAAGAGAGACACGGAGGTCAGAATCAGGGCGTAGAAAAAACAGGTGTTTACAGGTACTGCAGTCATCTGAACAGCCAATCAAATCTCAGGTCTGAGGTGAACCATCGATGGCTTAAAAACAGGTTTAAATGTAGCTCTGTTTTTTGCCAACTAGTCACACAGAGCACTGACAACAACCAACGATGAGTCACCTTATTGTTTATATTGCTCTTAGTTTATTTTTTTAATCATAGTCAAATATTAATATTTTACTGGTGTTGGATGTTTGTGGGGCCGTCTGAGTGTTAATGTTATTGAGTGCTTTTTGGGACCTCTGAGTCGTCGGGCAAGTTCCCTGGCGAACAGAACGTTGGCCAGTTTGCTCTGTCTGTAGCTCTCTAGAGAACTGTACTTCTTCTTGCTGAAGAACAAGTCCTCGAAGTCGATACGACCTGAAGAGAAACACAGAGCCTGAGTCAACACCAACAAACATTGTTAACACCGTAGAGAAACATTAAAGGTCAGAGGTCGTACCTCCTCTGTGGGCGATGGACGACACAGTGATCACGCGGCTGGGGGCGGAGCTCTTCAGCTTTGGCAGCAGCATATTGGTCAACAGGAAGTGACCCAGATGATTGACAGCCAGCTGAGTCTCAAAACCGTCCTCTGTCAGCCATCTTGGACACATCATCACTCCTGACAGACAGACAGGCGGAGGAACACACAGGTGAGCAGACAGGTGGACAGAGAGACAGGTGAGCAGTCAGACAGGTGAACTCACCTGCATTGTTGATGAGGATGTCCAGTCTGTCCTCAGTGTCCAAGAAGTCTTTAGCGAACTGTCTGACGGAGTAAAGGGAGGCGAGGTCCAGGTGTCTGATCACCACATTACCGTTTCCGGTCGACTGACGGATCTCCTCAGCTGCCCGCTCCGCCCGGGTCAAGTCTCTGCATGCCATCACCACCCGGGCCCCTGCAACAAATCAAACACACCCATCACCACCCGAGACCCTACAATGAATTAAACACACCCATCACCACCTTGGCTCTGCAACAAATCAAACACACTCTTTACCATCTTGGGCCCCTGTCACAAATCAAACACACCCATCACCACTTTGGACCCTACAGCGAATCAAACACACTCACACTCACCACCTGGGCCCTGACAATGAATCAAATACAACCATGACCACCCATGTCCCTATATCGAATCAAACATACCCATCACCATCCAGGCCCTTTCAACCACCCAACTGGTGATGGGTGTCTTTAAGTTGTTGCAGGGGCCCAGGTGGTAAATGCTAAATCTACTGCATTTATACAGCATTCTTCTTTCTTAGTGACCACTCAGAGCACTTAACAACATTCACACTCACTCACACATCGAGCCATCAGCAGAGATTTGGAGTTCAGGTCGTAACTTGCCCAAGGACACTTCGTCTTATAGACTGCATCGATTAAACAACCGCCCGTCTGATTAGTGGACGCCTGCTTTACCTCCTGAGCCACAACAGCCCCGATGGTGATGGGGGTGTTTGATTAAACACACACACACACACACACACACACACAGAGGAAGTAATAATCCTTGTAATCGGCTCAGGTAGTTTCAGCCTCGCTGAGATTTACTGAATGTTACTTTGACCTCTGACCTCAGAGTGTGTGTGTTCACACTGTAAATGTGATTCGTAAATGTGACATTTTTAGTAAAGTTTATTGGTATTAATGAAAGTGATGATGTGCTGTAGTCACTCAGAAAACAAAGACATCATCTAATAAATCATAAAATGTAGTTTTAATTTGAAGTAGTCATCATGTGATTGACACCTGTTGTTAATAAATACCATCTGTCAACATCAACAAGTAGGAGACACTCATTAAATCAGTTCAGTTCTCCATGCTGACAGTATAGAGTGTGTACTGTATGTACAAAAGCTTCTTTGAAAACTCCTGTCACAGAGACAAAAACATACCCAGCCCACATTTACCTTAAATCTTGGAATGAATGATGCATATTGTGGGGACGTTAGATCCCTAGAGGGAGGTGAGTCCCCACAATATGACTGTATCAATAGGTGTCTGTCCCTATAGTGTGACCGTGTGATCAAGTGTATGTCCACACAGTGTGAACATTTAAACAAGTGTATGTCCTTATAATGTGATTGTGTAAACAAGGGTATGTCCCCACAGTGTGACCGTGTAAATAGGCATATGTCCCCACAATGCGACCAGGTAAATAGGTGTACTTTATGTCCACACAAGGTGATGGTAGCAGGTGTATGTCCCCACAGTGTCACCATTTAAACAAGTGTATCTCCCCACAGTGTGATCGTGTAAACAAGCGTATGTCCCCACAATCTGACCAGGTAAAATAGGTGTACTGTATGTCCCCACAAGCTGATTGCAGCAGTTATATGTCCCCACAGTGTGACCGTATAAATAAGTGTAGTCCCCACAGTGTGACCATGTCTACAGGTGAATGTTTCTATAGTTTGACCACATAAATGGGTGTATGTCCCCATAATGTAGGTAAAAAATTCTGACCTCTGCGTGCCATGTCTCTGCTGGTCTCTTTGCCGATGCCTGTGTTTGCTCCGGTGATAAGAACCGTCTTTCCATCCAATCGAACCGTAGAGCGACACACTCCACCTGCAATCCATCTCCTCAACACAGCCACACCTGTTCACACCATCACAAAAGGTTTTAAGAAGAAAAACTTCACATTATTATCTTGTTCATACAAAATTAAAACAAAAACATTATATATATTATTATATTCATATTTTTAAATGAAATAAAATGATACTACCTTATTTTTTTTAGTTTTCTTATTCTAAAGAAATATAACTTTTACATACATGCTGCAGACATCTGAATATGTACATACATAAACAAATATGTGAATAAACAAACAAACAGGCAGTCAGTCAAAAAAATAAGACTTAAAATATTAATTAATAAAGGAGTAAATTATCTGGATGGAGGAAAGAGTGAGACCCTGAGGTGAAACAAAAAATTAGCTGAGTTCCCTCAGTTGCAGTGCGAGCAGTGTGAAGAGTTGAGTCAGCAGAAAACAGGATTGTTGAGTTAATAACAACCTGATAATCAGCTGATGTAACAAACTGCTCAGTGTGCATGTGATGTCAGCATGTTTCATGTTACTGAACAGCACACTTTATATAGGTTCTGTTTTCCGCTGACATTTAACTGCAGTCGTTGACGTGCACACATTCTGAGTGTCTGCGTGTTGACAGATTACAGCAACAACAGTAAATCTATTTGACTAAACAAGCATTGCAGCTGTCGCAAATTCACATCCCTCTCCGTGTGAATAGTTTTGATGCAAAATATTTGCAGGCCAGTGTTTTCACATTTTCATGTCATCTATTTGTCACACCTCCTCTAACATACAGCGAGCCAACTCTGGCAAATGGAGTGTAAAAGGTTTTAGATGTACTATGTGTGACAAAACATTCAGGGAGCCTCTGGAGCCCTGAGCGAAACAGCAACAGCTTGTTGTAGGTTGTACGTGGGCAATGCTTCGCTAAAACAGAGCCAGGGCGAGAGGTCGTTCAAACAAGCAACACGACGTTTAACATGTTCACTGACGCACAGAGCAGGTTATTGAGAAACAGTGAAACAACCTGATGGTCATTTGCGCGTTCATTCAGATTGCGTCCAGTTAGGAGGAGGTGTTGAACCCCGTGTTCAAAGACTCAGAATCAAGGAACAACCAGAATTCGAAGTCCTGGTGAAACTGAATTTTGAGAGTATCTAGCTTCAGTAACGTGACATATGTCAGAGTGAAACAGGAGTGGGAGGGAGCAGGGATAAATGGAGGAGCTGGGTTTGATCACTGATAATTGGCTGTGTTAGACTAAACACAGAGAGGCAGCAACTGCGTACATCAGGAGTCATCTACTATATTTGTCCAAGGACCAGAAAATTTCTACGCACACCGTTGGGGCCGGACTCTCAGGAAACAAACAAACAATGAAACAATGCAAACTTTAAGCATGTGGTTGCACAGACACATGGACACAGCGATGCGGAGCGTGTAAAAAAGAGAGGGGAAGAGAAGGTGGAAGGTGGACTATTGCACACAATATTTTTGTAAGTTATTAATAACTTACTCAGAACACGTCTTTTTGTCGTTTGATATTTTTCTAGTAAGCCTACTGAACCCACCACGTCTACCCCAAATAAGAAGCTGACAGATGGATTTATAACATCTTTAGTACCTGTAGGTCAAATACATATAGTCAGGGTTGGTAAGTCATTCCTAATCAACCTGGTCTAACATTAAAGTTCTCAAATCTGATGCTTGGGCACTGACTTGCGGTATCAGACACTGATAGAAAAAGCTGTCCTTTAACATCGGCATGATATGCAGTCGGTCGTGGTTATAGTTTAACGGTGCTCAGCGGCATCAGGGGGAAACATGACAGGTCAGGAAAATTAACACGACGAAAGTCCAAGTAGTGCGGGCAGGAGGGGTGGTGGATGAGTCCGACAAACACCGACTTTCACCCAGGAGAGCCTTGTTCATACCCGTAAGATTATAAAGCGAAATCCTGATCTTTCCTAAACCCAACCACGTGCGTTACTCTTTGGTGGAATAAATTGGCAATTTGCATTGTTGCATTGACCTAGTGCATTTATTTTGAAAGAGACTGTATGTAAACATTAAATTTCCTGTGAAAACAGAAGTGTTTCTTGAAAGAGGACAACGCATGTAACAGGCAGAACTTGACAAGGCATCCCAGAACGTCAACAACCAAAAACACCCAGGGTACCTTTGATGTCGTATCTGGACGCAGAAGCTCTATGACCAAACGTCGAATTGTGACGAGGTCGGAGTGAGAATGTGTTGTCCTAATAAAAGTATTTCCATGTCAATTTTCTGAGGGAGTTGCTTCAACGTAGGAAGAAAAAAATGCTAGATATGCTAAATACCATAACGCATTTTTTCCCCTCCTTACATTTTTGAATTAACCTAATTAATATGCTAATATGAAGGCTTTTGCAGGCCCCCAGCTGACGATCACGTGTGTACACTGACGGGATAGTAGCATCCGTCAGGGAGAGGGAACAAAGTCCATCGTATACTCCGTGTAGCTGTTGTTATTCCCTGTAAAATGCCTTATTTATTATCTGGAACTATCGCGGATACCACTTTTATCACAGCAAGAAGGTTCCCGGTTTGAATCCAGAGTGGTGTAGCCCTTCTGTGCAGAGTTTGCATGTTCTCCCCGTGTCAGTGTGGGTTTCCTCCAGGTGCTCCAGCTTCCTCCCACAGTCCAAAGACATGCAGGTTAACTGGTGACTCTAAATTGTCCGTAGGTGTGAATGTGAGTGTGAATGTTTGTCTGTCTCTATGTGTCAGCCCTGTGATAGTCTGATGACCTGTCCAGGGTGAACCCTGCCTCTCACCCAGTGTCAGCTAGAATAGGCTCCAGCCCCCCCGTGACCCCAACAAGAGAAGCAGTTATGGAAAATAAATGAATGTTAAATGGGTGCACAATACGACTGGGGATGTGATCTGACTGCATTATACTGAGAGGTGTCTTCATAATCTGACCCTCTCACTATGTAAATAAAGTGGACAAAATATTAGAAAACTGTGAATATAATGTCCAACACCACCTTAAACTGTGATAAACAGTAATAAACATGTAATTAAATTAATAAAGCAAACCTGAATATTATTTGTGTAAAGGAAGACTTTATAGCTGAGCTCCTCTGATGGATCAGACTGTACGGATGTACCTAATTAAGTGGCCACTGGGTGTATCTGTCAGTGTCTCCACAGACACATGCACGTTATCTGATTCTGTTTATCCACATACGTTTTAATCTGAATTTTCCGTCACAGGAAATAAGAAATGAATAAATAAATGTTTCACTTGAATCTGAACATGTTGCAATAGAAATATAAACACTGTCTGGTTATTTATTGATTATGAATCAGAATTGAAATCTTACAGATCAGAGTGAGTCCCAGCAGAGCTCCACATCTCAGCATAAACCCGCCCCGGCTCTCCTCCACGGGCTCCGGCTCCGGGTCCGAGCCGCCAAAGCCGGGCCACGGCAGCACCAGGAATCCTCCTGGAGCCGCAGCTTTCATCCCTGCAGCTCAGAACAGACTGAAGACAGAAAGAGAGCCGAGCCGAGCCAGGACACAGAGGGAGGGAGGGGGGGACAGATTAAGTCAGATTAGAGCAGATTATCCTGAACACTGAGCTGCTCTGGGATCAGTGAGAGAGCACATGGACAGTAAGGATCCCCGTCTGATGGAAACCACACATCTACAACATTAACAACAGATTAACTTTAAGATTATTATCACCATGTGTGTGTCTTTATATGTCTGTATGGAGATCTCTAGGTTTTGCTCAGTGTGTCATGATGAATTATGGTTCATTTACAATTACAAGTAAGTAAATTATATAATTCAGCTGTACGTGTTTCAGATCTTTTTGATTTATTAGTACTACTACTGAAATTCTTTAACTATACCCTTAAACTTATAATGACAACTTGTAATAATAATAGTAACAATAACAATGTGTTCTTTGTTTCTCAGTTGGATCCTCATTAGCTTCAAGAGAGTGTGTTTCAGTTAAAAATGGATTTATTGCCTTTATTGTCTTGGTTGTTAGAGAGAAAAGAAACACACCTATGAGGTCAGTCCGTGTGCACACTGTCATTTTACCTTTGTATACTTTTACTTACTGTTTTACTTCCTGTTTTCATTTGTATAATCACTAATGATTTCCAGCCTGTTATCTTTTGTAGGTGCTGTGGTAAACATTTACAGGAAGCAGGCTAAATGTCATTTCCTGTTATGCAGATCACCAAAATAAAGTAACCTGTGTGTCAACAGGATCTGCAGAACAACAATCCACTGAATCCGTTTAATGACTTTGCGTACATTTTCTGCATTGTTTTTAACTATTTACTTTCTTGCTTTTAGCTTTTGTTTTTAATGATCTCAAACACAATTTTATTGTTCCTTTAATGTTTTATTTTAATGTATTTCTCTTGTAAAGCACAATGAATTGCCTTGTGTATGAATGGTGCTATATAAATAAAATTGCTTTGCCTTACAGCTGGGTAGTTAAATCAAAATAATACAAATAAATTAAATTTATTATTTAATAATCTGAATTTGTAAAGTAACTAAAGCTATCAGATAAATGTAGTGCAGTAAAAAGTACAATATTCCACCTCTGAGATGTAATGGACCGGAATTATAAAGTAAAATAAAATGGAAATACTCAAGTAAAGTATAAGTACCTCAACATTAAATAGAACAGTACTAGCAAATGTACTTTGTTGTTGTTTATTATTTCTGAATTTAATTTGTTGAACTTTGATACCTGTCAACAGTACAATAGTAACAGTAGGCTATAAAAACATAAATCACTACAGTTCTGCATCCTGTCAAACTGTTTTATTTTTGTTATATATTTTTAATTTTGTGATGCATTGTTTAGTGGCAGCAGAGAGCGCAACATTTCTCCAGCGCGACAAAGTAAATAAAAAATAAATATTTCAGCCTCGCCTCTGACGTCACTCTGTTGCCCCGCCCCCGCCACAAACAATAAAAACAAAATGGCGTCCTGCCCTGAGAGTGTGTGTGGTGTTGTTTTGGCGCCTCTCTCCTCCGCGCTCTCAGCTTGTTTTTGTTGTTTGTTTGTTTGACTGTTATTGTTGTTGTTTTCTGGCCTGTGCACCGGTTACCGGAGTCCCGGCGGCCGCCGCGGAGCCCGTTAAACGCTCCAGCCTCAAACACCCGCAGCTCGCTGCAGTTGGAGAGTCTCCCGTCGACCAATGAGAGGCCGCGCTGCTCTGAGCAGGAAGTGACGTACAGTCGTTGTCGGCCAATCCGCAGCCGCAGCAGGAGGAAGTCCCGACCACAGCCTCCTGAACCGGAGCGCGCCCGAAGAAGAACCGTGAGAACCCGTCCGTGCTCCGCGCTCGAGCCCCGCCGCTCCCGCAGCAGGTAAGTCCCGCACAGCTGCACCTGCTCCGCCCTGCGCTCTCACGCGACCCCGTTACACCGCGCCGACAGGTACACGAAGGAAGCGCTTGGTGTGTTACAGCTAGCTGCCGCCGGCGGGGCGGTGCAGACAGGCTGTTGTGATCCAAACGCACCGCGGCTGACCGTGCGCGCGGCGCTGGGCTGAACCGGGTCTTCAGCCGGTTCCTGTGGTCACAAGTACCCGGGTACAGCTCTCACTGGTGCAGCCGGGCCCTGCAGCGTGTCTTTACCCGCCCGGGCTGAAAGTTTTCTCCCACCGGGACATGAACGCTCCTCCTGCGGGGAAACGAACACAAAGCCCGGAGAGGAGAGCGGAGCGGAGCGGAGCGCCCTCTGAGGCCGCACCGAGTTACTACGAGATTACAACTTTATTTAAAACCACACAAATAAGCAGAGCTGGAATGTAACTAAGTACTTTTACTTAAGTACAAATTTAAGGTGCTTGTTCTTGACACTTACCACTTTATACTTTTACTCCACTTCATTCATCTGACGGCTTTAGTTACTTTAACGTTACAGATACAGATTGTTAGACGCAGAGCATGTGGACATGTGCAGGTGACGTGACACTATTTTGATGGTTGAAATCATTTGTCATGTAAAACTATTTAATGGTTACAGCTTCACAAATTGACAATATGCTGCTTTATGATTATATAATTAAATGAGCTCCACCTCAGCAAACTAAACAGTAAAGTCCTGCTACTGCTGTAATGCATCTGTAATAATAATCTATTAGTACCATATATAACAGTTTGTCAAAGGGTGCACTTTTGCACTGAAATAAATCATGATTATACTTTTTCTATAGGGTCAGTTTAAATGCTGGACAGTGTGGTGTCAGTTGTGTGACGGCAGCTAAGAATCTGAATATTTCTTCCACCACTGCAAATAACAGATGCAACTGTCAAAGAGCGACAAATAGGATTTTCTTCCCCCAAATATTTATACCCACTAATTAACAATTTATCAGTAGTGTTTATTTTTAATGACTTCAAATCTGCAGCTCTTATTCAAAACAGTGTCAGTGTCATCAGTCTTGTTGTCATGCTGCACTTTGGTAATTAGAAAAGTTAATGTCGTAACTGGAGTTTCAGCTATAAAACAATTTCAGGGTATACTGTGCTACAGAAACTGAGAGGTTTCTGACTGTGGAACGCCACCTAAATTAAGAGTTTCACTATGTTTTTTACATAGTCTACTAATGTTCAGTCAACATTTGTGAACATGAGCTGCTCTCAAACTTAGTCTCAAACTTGTGATGTCACATGTTGTTAAGACTGGAGCTGCTCCATAGACAGTGAATGAGAGACAAATGCACAGATTGTTTGTTCAAGTTTTTATACAAAAATGAGCTTTATTCTATGGTAGTGCTCTCAGTTCTGAAACAGAAAATGTTCCCATTTACTCCCTCAGTGTGATCTAGAACATCTTTCACCATTCATTGTCTATGGAACAGCTCCAGTTTTTGCACCCTATGACATCGCAAATTGGGAGTTTTAGCTACATTTAATACCAGAAAAGATAAAGGATTAAGAACGAGACCAAAGTAGTCCAGAGATGCACTGGAATAACTTGAGCCTAAGACAGGAGCTGTATCTGCTGTTAGTGAGAATTTTTGGTTTTAAAAAGTCCACCTTACATGCATGCAAGAAATAAACATGTCAAAGACGACACAGGTAACGTTGTGTAACTTACCGGTAACGTTAGCCTGCAGCTGCCCTTTTTCTGGACACCAGGGCCCGAGCCGGAGATGACGGAGATAAAACAGAGCCGGACAATCTTCCTGCCTCCGTGAAGTCAGTGGTGTGACAACATGTTGCTTTCCCTGCGAGAGTTATGTAAACAATGAAAACGTCTTGACAGAAAAAGCTACAGGCTGCACGAGCTGAGTGAAAGTCAAACAGCCTTTTGCATGTGAGGACACTAAAGATGGTGTTTAAATTACTCTGTGTTCTCCATCATCAGTTGGTTCTGGTGACGAGTGAAATAAATTATTATTATTTATTACAGCTTGTGGTAATGGTTATGTAAAAACAGTCAAATGGGCACATGACTGCTGTGTGACTCTGATACGTTTGGTTACCTCATCTTGTGGCACCATTAGATCTTTACACGGACTTTGATACTTAACGCCATCTTCAGACACATCTGTGCAGCTCCCTCTTGTAGTGAGGTTCATGTGATATGATTGAAAGCTCCAGAACAGAAGCTATTAAAGGGACAGTGTGGTTGGATTCCTGGTAACAAGTTTAGTGTTGTTTTATTATGATGATGATGATGATGATGATGACAGATGGAGGTTGTTTGAAGTTTTGCCACACGTCGTGACGCTGACAGTTTCTCTTGGTTTCCATAGCAACATGGATACGGAGTTGTTTATGGAGTGTGAGGAGGAGGAGCTGGAGCCATGGCAACAGGTGGACGACAATGTGGAGGAAGATGACATGGACTTCTTCGACAGCTACTGCGAGCCAGGTGAGAACACACACTTTCACACACACACAGTTAAACTTCACAACAGTTTATGTAACTACAATTAGTCTGTTCGCCAGACAACTGACAGAAAATTAATGACCAACCACTGATTTTCCTTTTAATAATAATAATAATAATAATAATAATAATAATAATATCTGTGTTTCTGTTTCTCCAGTGGAGGACTCCATGTCTCCTCTTCCAGCCTCTGAGACTCCACCCCCCAGGACTCCTCCACCTGTCACACCTCCGAGTGTGTGTGTGTGTGTGTGTGTGTGTGTGTGTGTGTGTGTTTGGGGTGCATGATGTAAGGAAAATGTGCTATAAAGTTAAATATCACAATAATGATATTATTTGTGATAAAATGGCGGCATACTGGATTGCAAAAAGTGAAATGTAGTCATAGTAAATATGTATAAATAATACAAATGAGTATATCGTAGTAGATAACCTGAAGGAGTAGATGGGTGGTGGACCAAGTGTTCAAAGTATTTGAAAGGCTAATAGTTTGAATGTAAAGAGGTCCTAACCCTGTTCACACATTCAACTGAATGCACACAGTTCTGCTTGTCAACCTGATAAACGCTATGTATTCAGGAACAACGTGTCCCTGAGCAATGCAACAAGCATCTCCCCAAACTTTCCACAACCTGTTTCTGCCAATGACACAATGTGCTATTTGAGTAAACAAACAAAGCTCTGAAAAAGAGGATCAGTTAAGTGTATTTAGTTTAAAACGGCTAAGATACAGAAACACTTTAAAATTCTCAGGATGTTTACATGACATAGAAAAATGATTCATTGTGTTAGTTTGACTGAAACCAAACTTTTAAAATACATGTGAACATGTTAGTGCGACTGAGATCGTACTACATCACACTTCTCAAAGTCAGACTAACACACCCAGATAATGTGACTGGGAGTTGAATTCCTCCTGCAAACTGGCCGAGGCGCTGTGAACGTGCTCCACAGTTGACCCGGGAGTTGAAATGCATTAAATGTGTAACAGAAGAAGAAGCTGGTAACATCATGGTGAAATCTACATCCAGAGCCGTGTATTATTGGACAGACGAGGAGACGCAGTTCATGCTGCGTCGGCTGTTCAAAAAAGTGTTGGAACAGCTGGATGACTCTTGATTGTTTGGTCTGTGACGTAATAAGTCAACTGGAAAAAGGTCCAGCACTAACAAGCTGAAAGTGGGCATATCTCCACCTGTCGTAGAGGAGTCGCACATACTTCAGTAATTAAATGGACTCTCCTCCTGTGCTTGTACACTGGGACAAGGACAGTAGTCCAGTTAAATGGCCTAGTGTAGCTGTAACCGTAGCTCGATTGAACTGTGCATGTAAACGTGTTGAATGTTGCAGATAGAGGTTCGAATACTGCATCCAGAAATAATTTGTGTATTCACTTCTGCTCTAAACTCATTTAGAGCTTCTTCACTGTGAATCATCAAAGACGTTCAAAAAAGTTCACCAAGTCTCTGTTTTCTTGTTCCTCAGCTTCACCTCCTGTTCAGATCGTCTGCTCCTCTGTGAGGCCTGCTCCTCCTACTCCCGCCGTCATCACCTCCTCTTCCTCTGTCTCACACCTCCCCGCCTCCTCCACGCCTGCAGCACCTCAGACCCTGATGGCTCAGACCCATCAGGGGCCCCTCTTCCTGACGCAGACGCCAAGTGGGACGTTTCTCCTCCCAGCAGCCCCGGGGACACACAACGCCCAGCCCATCCTCCTCACCACACAGGTACAGAAAACAAACACACCCTCTGCTTTGTTTGAAGTTATGTTACATATTTAAGCAGAAAACGACTGTTGATGGATGTTTACAGAAAGATGAGCCTGGAGTTCTCAGGTGGTTTGATCAGTCTGTGTAAGCTGGGGTTAGTACAAGTGCGAACTAGAGGTGGACGCAGAAGTCACAGGTACAGCAGGAGAAAACAAACAGACTGAGGTAACATTTTGCCCACCGCCTACTTTGGTAATTGTTTTTAATATTTAAATGATCAGGAACATTTTAAACGTGTGTGTGTGTTACACTGTACAAATACCCAAAAGGCGACGAGTCACAACAGGCTGTAACCTCAACTTGACAGCTTATTAATTCGGTTTCTTTTATCTGCCAAGAACTTTAAAACATTAAATTATGTATTCATTAAATCCTGATCAGATTACTGCAGTGCACTCATGCCTCACACAACAAAACCTCCATAAACAGCGTGTAAAGCATTTTGTTACTTGATAAAAAAAAGTTATTATTGTAAAACTAAGAAGTATCTCTCATCTTATGAAACTGTAAATAATACAGATTATTTTTTTCGGCACATCTTGGCGATGCCACTGAGTGTGCGTCACCACGTTTAATGTGTTTCAGTTCTCTCTTGAAGCTGATTAAGAACCCACAGTGGGTCGTTCAACTCTGTGGTTTCATTAACTCTGCCCAAAGAGCAGGGATCTGCAACCTCAACTATCAAAATTAAAACAAAACGCCCAGAGCTGCACAAAACATATTTGAGCCTTGTAATGAAAGTAACACCCATAGCCTGGCGTGCACCTCCCCAGAAATGTAACTACACCTAATGGTGACGCAGACCTGTCTGTGTTTGTAAGCTGAAACCATTTCCCTCAGTGGAAACGAAGCTTTTATTTACTTTAATTTCACAGATAAGAAACAATAAATTGTGAAGACAATAAAAACAAAAATAGCATTTTAAGTCTTGCGTGTGATTTATCCTGGCTTCATATGAGCAAAAGAAATCTCTGCTAGTCGCTAGGCTAATTTATACAATGTAAAATACCATAGGCTTGTGCTAAAAACATTAGCATGCTGTTTGTGGAGAAAATGTGTCCAGTGTTTGTCCGTGAATGCTGCGAGTTATAGTTTGCTATTGAGGTTTGGCAAAATCAAGAGGAAAGGGACCAGACCGTAGACTGATGAAGCACATTTTAGGTGACGAGAAGTTTATTTAAAAAATGTATTCAGTGTATAGGCTACACGCTTTTACATTTGGAGAATGTAAACATTACTTTCACCCTACAACGGTGATGAATAAAAACTAAAATTATAAAAAAAAAAAATACTGTTATTCATTTCCATATAATTTGTTTGAAGTCACAGGGAACCACTGGAGAGGAGCCAAAGGGCCATTACACATGTTAGTCTGCATACAGTGTATTATGTCCGCAGCTGTGTGCACCGGACCGTGACCTTGTACTGTTCAACACAGATACACAAACCATCGCATTGGGAGCGAAGCCATTTAATGCTTTTAGCGCAATAGATTTTTGAAATCAGTGCAAAAGGCACAGCCAGTGTAAGGTGGCGAGCAGCGGCGTCATGTGGTCATATGTTAGGTTCACTCTGCTCATGCTTCTGTTCAGTGCCTGTGATGTCATGTGTTTACTGTACAGGGTTTCCCGATGATGAACCACGGCACCCCTCTGGTGTTGAACCTGCAGCCGGGGCAGACGGTCCAGCCGCTCACCTTGATCCAGTGTACGACACCTGAACGCCATCAGACAATAATCACTCAGAAATAAGATCTGATTATCGGATCACTCATCACTCCTGTTTCCTGTTTCCTGTCCTCACAGCCCCGTCGTTGGGTCAGTTGGTGCGGCCCAGCGTAGGCGTGTCTCCAGTCCTCCCTCAGGGCCAGGCAATCCAGACCAGACCAGGCCCCGCCCCCTCCAGAGGCCCCACCCAGCCTGGCTCCACCTTCACCACCATGCAGCTGCCCGCCACGCTGACCATCCGCACCAGCACGCCAGGACCTGGTTAGCCTGCAGAAATCTGATTAGAACAGATTGATTGATTGATTGATTGACATATACATTGATTATTGATTGATCCTTTGTTTTCTCCAGTTAACCTTCAGATGACCCAGGTGGGCGGAGCCAGCTCCCTGAAGGTGGCAGGTTCCCCCGCTCTTCCCTCTGGCTCGGCCAATGGAGTCACCAGAATCACGTTCAGCCGCGGTACGGGCAGAGCAGTTATTGATACTGGTACTACGGTTACTTTTTTAAATCTGGTTCATAATTATATTTCTGTAAACATGTTTTACTTGCTCTGTGTTGCTGTAACTTTTAAATATCTAATTTATACAACATAGAAATTCCACTTTGATCAGACAGATTATCGATTCATTTTGGTTACGGCTCAATAAAAATAACAGATTACAGAAATAACAAGTGAAAGGAATCACTGCTGGTACAGAAGCTGCTTCGTCCCAGCCTTTAGGATCTTTAAAAATTTACGAGATATGTGGATGAATAATCTTCTCTATGAAATCTCAGGAATAAATGTCTCCTTAGAAACCCTTATTAATATAACAGTGATATAAAAACAAAGAATTTTTACAGAATTCATTACGGGCTGCAAGACTTTTATTGTGAAGGAGAGCAGGAAGTGCTCACCTGATCACAGCTGGTCCAAACTCTCACCTGTGGAACATCAGGGTCCTGTTAACAATCACCTCATTCAAACTACGTTGTGTTACCATGGTTACCGTGCCTCATGACTCTATGTGTCACTTGGTTCAGCAGCTCCTGGCCCCACCCCCTCTGTCGTCACCACCCCAGGTGTGACACCATCAGCGCCGACGTCCGACCCCACCAGAGTGGTGATGAGTGTGGAGGAGTTTTACTACGGAACATATGAGGGCGACTTGAGTCTGAGGAAACCTCAACCACTGGGAATCAAGACCTGCACTTTCACCTGCCAGAGCTGCTCACACCTGGCCGAGAACAACCTGAGGTGGGACCAGCGAGCACCTGTACACTCCTGAGCACCTGTACACTCCTGAGCACCTGTACACTCCTGCTCTGTCCTGCTGCAGCAGCCGTTATGTTTACTTTTTGTGTGTGTGTGTGTGTGTGTGTGTGTGTGTGCAGGTTGATGCAGCACATGCTCCAGCACTCAGAGCTGATTGGAGTGCGAGGAGCAGGTGATGAGAGGACGTGCTGCAGGTTCTGTTACCGACAGTTCTCGTCTCGCAGTCAGCTGCAGAGCCACCAGGAGCAGGTGCATGGCCCCACCCTCTCTTCCAGTAAGAACCACACCTGGTCACACACACCTGAAAATATAAAACCAATGTGTTTTCCTGGACTGGACTTATGACACTCCTTTTCTCTTGCAGGTATGTGTCGTATTTGTGAGTGGGCGTTTGAGAACGAGCCGGCCTTCTTGAACCACATGAAGTCCAACCACAAACCAGGAGAGATGCCCTATGTCTGCCAGGTGAGTACGACCTCTGACATCTGACCTCTGACCTAATTGACCCGGTTGTCCTCGGGCCTCATTAACTCAGGTGTGATTTTCAGGTGTGTTCGTTTCGCTCGTCCTTCTACTCGGACGTAGTGCAGCACTTTGCCAGCTTTCACAGAGAGTCTCGCTTCCTGTTGTGTGTTTTCTGCCTGAAAGTGACGAGAAACCCCACCAGCTACCAGCAGCACCTGCTGAAACACCAGGTAACTACACACACACACAGCTTATAACATATATATCACTACACATATATGTTTTATAATATATATATATTTGGTGTAATTTTTCAGTAATTGGTGAAAACACAAACAGAAAACAAACTTTTTGTCGTTTATTTTGAGCCCTGCCCGAGACTTTTTTTTAGTATTCCTGGCCATGCTGTGTAGGGTACAATCACGGAAAGGGGGTGCAGAGTTGTCTCACCGCTGAGCCAGTAGTAACAGCCCCAAAATGAGGTTTGTGTAAAACATAAAGCCAGAAAGGCGTGACCGGGGAGGGGGAGGTATGACGTTACGCAGCGGGAGATTTAAATAGCAGCTGTTAGCAGTTAGAGGTGAACTCGTAGAAGAAGAACAGTGACTATAAATATACGCAAACTGGGAAAACAATGAGATTCAGGAGCTCCTTACCCTCCGAGCAGAGGATGAGATTAGTTGCCATGTATAGTAACAGAGAAGCTAAATGGTTGTGATAGACATGTTACGCCGTTCTTATTGTCAATTAAGTGCTGCTGACGCGTATGTTATGTCACACCATGAGGTTGATGCTGTTGTGTTACATGTCACACCTGTCACGTCTCCTTTGATTGTGTTATGCTGGGATGCAGTTTGTTATCACACAGTGGAGTGGAGTGATGCCAACGTCAATTGGTTCTGTGTAAAAATGCAAAGAAGGGCTCATTTTAAATGGTCAAATTTGTGGTTAAGGTGTTGCAAGGTCGTGCAGAACTGTTGTTGCAACATCAAGGAGGGACTGTCTGTGTGACCTGTACAGGTAAACATGCTTACCTGACTAGCATGGTTCGGCTAAGAGACAACAACTGTTACACTGAGTTTATGTTCGTTATGACAGGTGTGTTGACCTCATTAGACAGTATTACTTTATATGGAGGCAAACATCCTGCAGTGAACGGTCGGGGATCAGGTTTCATTTTTATAAAACGTCCTCTGTGTCTCTGTCCGTCCGTCTTCTTCCTCAGGTCAACCAGGCCTTCCACTGTAACAGGTGTCGTCTTCAATTCGTCTTCCTGAAGGACAAAATGCAGCACAAACTGGAAAACCATCGCAGCTTCCGGCGACCTGCAAGGCTGGACGGATTGCCACCGGGGTCAAAGGTCACTAGACTCTGAACCCCTTACAAGGCTTGTCTGGACTCAAGTCCCATCCCCAGCTGTTCTCATTATTGATTCATGTGTCTCCAGGTGACGATCAGGACTTACGGGAAGATCAGGTCCCTGGGATCAGGAGGCAGCCGACCTTTCCAGAGCCCCGCCTCCCTCGTCCAGCCAATCAACATCAAGACAGAGAAGTCTCCGACCCAGAGGAGCCCTCCCTTCCAGAAATCACCTCGATCACCAACCAAGAAACCGGTCAGCCGCAGAGTCCACAACAGGTCAGACATGACTAAAAAAACTGTAAGGTTTCTCCTGAGGGTGGCGCCAGAGGGAGTGTCATGTTGAAATCAGTTGGTCTGAACTACATGATGCAAAACCGATAAAAATAGTGACTTTGCCGGGGACTATTTTCAGCTGCGGATTAATCCTCATTTGCTGCTCTGTCTCTCTATCAGTGTTGAAATGTTGGATACAAGTTGTAATGAAAACTCATGGTAGTATCTGTACTGAGGTAAAATATTCCCTCGTCTCGTCTCTTGCAGGTCTTCCTCGTATGATGGAGACCGGTTGGTGTGTTTGGAGTGTGGAACCGATGCCTCCGACTTCTCTGCTCACTACCCAACTCACGTCACCTGTTTGCTGTGTCCCTACAGCAGCTGCTGCTCCAGGGCCTACGCTACCCACATGATCCAGTAAGAACACACTCACAGTGTCGCTCACTGTACTGCAGTAATGAAATTAAACTAAAAGGTTTGTTGTTGTTAAAGGTTATTAAGAAGCCTGAAATGAAAATGTAATATACTCAAACGCATTCATTGAAATTCTCACATTAAATTGAATAATGAACTGAAATGTTAAAATTCATGTTTTAATCTCGTGCTCATTTTCTTCCCTGTGTGTCTCATGTCTCTAAACAACAACATGAATTTATTCACCATCTTCCCTGTTTCCTATATGATGTTAAATCTTTATTCTCTTTGATTCTGACTCTTTGTTGTTTGTTGTTGATTTCAGTCACCACGTGCCGCCATCCAAAGACAAAGTTCTTCCTCTGCACCGACTGCCTCCTCCATGGTGAGACCCACTGCTTATCAATCACTGATTGTTCATCGATCACTGAGCTGCTTTCAGTTTGAGTTGTACCACTTGTTCCTAAAGAGAAAAGCAGAGCAGAGTCAGATGAAACGGAAACAAAAAAATTATATAATCAATAACTATCAGACTTGCAAACAGACACCTCTTCTTGTTTCATTCACGCTAACAATTCTTACAAAACTTTATTGTCCATCGCAGTGTGACCGATTTGTGTTAGTGCTGCAGTGACTCAGTCTGACCTGCAGGTGTCGCTCTTCATCACTGAAACTCCTTTGACCATCACAGCAAAACAGTGTACATGAATATCAATGTTACTGTCAGACTGCAGGTTTTACTGTCTTCATGGAGAACAGATGTTTTTACAAGTGCAGCTGTTTATTAACATCAATATACACAACAGAAGAAGTTTGTGTTCAGACGGTCTGAAAATGTTCTTCTGTATCCTGCTCTCTGACGTGAAACATCTGAGTTTAAATTTAATTCTGGTCATCTTCTTCAACTTTATTTATTGGTAAAGGTGAACTCACAAATTGTGCAGGGCCAGAGTCTGTGAACAACATACTGTACGTATCACATCTGCTCTGAATGGTAAAAATGTTGATCAGCGTTGCACACAATCAGAGGAGAAACAAAGATCAGATAAAATCAATTTGCAGAGATTTAAAACTACTTCAGCTCAGCTCACTTTTGAAGCTGTTTTCTATAAATGTGATGTCCCAGCAGCAATACCGTAGGACATTTAAGTGGGAAAACAGTAAACTTGACAGAGGAAACATGGCTAAATCTTTAGTGTCTGAAATAATCCAGGAGTTAATGCTGCTTCTGATGTATAAATGCGCTCAGCGTCTGTCTCTGCAGCTGTGCTCCGCTCTCTGCTATGTTCATGTTTTAAATTATGTTACAACCTCTGTAAACAAACCATGGCTCTACTAGAGACTGGAACATATAAAGGATGACACAGATTGCAGAGATAAAAATCAGCATATTTTATTTTTATTGTTGTGTGCAAAATCAGAAACAGACTTGCAGCTTAAACAAAGGGAGTTGGAGATCCCAGCCAAAAGAAATAAAAGATGTGGAAGGTGCTCAGTGGGCTGTCGCAACCAGTTCATCCCCCTAAACTAAACTGAACCAAACAAAATTTGAGAACTGAATTACCAGCCATCTCAAACCCAAACAAATGTAAAAAAAAAAACCCAACAAGGTAAATGGTGCAAGGGAACAAGGCAGGAATGACAACTATCCCCTGCGACATCTGCTGTGAGCATGTGTCTGAGTGTCTCCCCCACTCCGCCCCTCAGCTCCCTGTTAATTCTCTCCTGCCAAATTGCTCTCAGGCCCTGCGCTCCTGCAGAAAGGGAGAGGGAGTGAGAGAAACAACAAACACTCAGTAGTGTGTGTGCAATACATCACAGGGCCACATGTAACAAATAATATTAATATTTTCCTCGTTAATGATGGATTATTTCACCGGCCTGCAAACCATCTGTGTGTTCCTCTGTGTGTGTTTCGAACAGACTGTACGCACGTTGTGAACAGGCCTCTGTAGGAGCATGTTACTATCTGAATATTGCGCCCATCAAATAGCAGGAAAATACTGTGCCATTATGACTTTTGACCAGGTTTTGTTCTGCATTACGCCTAAAATGCACCTGACCACATCTCATTTAAGACCTACATGCCGACGGGCGCGCAGATGGGTGCAAGTACATTGCTACTCACATAAAGTGTTCATTATTAAAGTGATATTAATGAAGACAAACCTTTTTTATTGTGTGTTTCAGTGTGTTCCTGCTGCAGTGCTCTGACTGTGACTACAAGCCTCACACTGCAGATCAGATGGCTGACCACCTGCTGATGAACCCAGATCACTACAGGGCCACCTGTCGAACCAGGAGTAAGACAGCAACACACACACACACACACACACACACAGTGTCACACACACAAATCAGAGTTTAGCTGATTCACTTCCTGTTGAGATAGCACAGTAATGAGTGATTTCACAAAGAATGGATTGCGGCCACTGATAGCACCATGAATCTCACATTGTTTGCGACCGCTATCGGCCTCGTCTGAAGGTCTGAGTCACAAAGGATACTGTACTAATGATGTCACAGTGCAAACAGGCCCTTCAAAGTTTTGCAACCGTGTGCAGTTGGCACCTTTTGTTGTCTGATTACAATTATCCATGTGCCAGAGAGTAATGTTGCCTAAACGCCAAGAACACAGCGGGCAGAGAAAGGGAGAGAGAAACAGAAAAGCTACAAGTTCTGACTGAGGACCTGCAGGATTCCTCTAAACTTCAGACAGGAGTTAAAATGTGACAGAGAAACTGTATTAGGATTTAATAGGCAAATCTGTCTGTGCACTTTGTTATCACCAACTCTCTGAAGACTAATAATTTCGCTGTAACTGCATGTGGCTGTTAGCGCTGGTCATTTTAAATTGAACTACCTTTGCATTTGCACAGAAAGGGGCCAGATTTGCTCTAAATGTATGTTTGCATATGACCTTATTTATATACATGCAGGATTACTGAGCCGCCGTTTGCTTGGCAGTACAGTTAGGGGCTCATCTCACACTTTGGGGTTCTTTGAGAATTACACACTTTCTTTTTGTTGTATTTGTGCAGATTTTCCAGCTGTGAAGTTGCACAATCCTTTTGTGTATTTGCTTCTACTGCTTTTAATCAGAGCACAGCAGGTCGCCTGGAAACAGCACCGAATAAAAAAAACAACTGAATGATAAATAAAAAATGTTTTCATTGTAAATGATACAGTTTGTTTTTTTTAAGAAAATAACAAATACTCTTAAAGCAGACACAACTGTTTAAACTAAGTGTCTCATTTTTCCAAATTGCATCCTTCTTTCCAAGAAATTATTGAGAAACAACAGGATTGAAAAAATCGTAAAAGGTTGTTTATACACTCAGTATGTTTACATGACTCAAAGTTGGACTAACACACCCAGATAATAGCCCCTTTTACACTGCCAGATTTTCCGCGAATGTTGGGCCATTTTGCTGGCCAGCTGTGAGCGTTTAGACACACAGAGGCGGAAAGGCGAGGTGATCCAAGGCGCCCAATTTTCCGCCTCGTAGGGTAGTCAGGGAACCCTTTTAATTTAAACAGACCGAGTCGGCCTTCTGCAATGGGAGGGGCTGTTGATGACTTGTGGGAGGAGCTGTTGATGACGCTGCACGTGCAAAGTGCCATTAACCGTCAGATGACGGGGACGGTGAAGAACGGGCCGACTTGCGAGAGAATCGCCGCCTGAGCAGTCGCGGCTTCCCTCCCACGTCACTGTTTACGTCACACGCTGAGCTACACGTTTTGTTACTTGCTCACGCCCCCCATTGCCCCGAAAAGGCACATTCTGTATAAACAAAAGTAGGTAGGCGGCATTTTGCTGCACTCCCCGATTTTGTTTTTATACTGCCAATGCTGAAAAAAGACTGACTGGGCTTTCCTGCAAATTTGCACAACTCCTGTTTAAAAAGGGCTTGTGTGATTGGGACTCGATTTCCTCCTACATGTATACAGTCAGTCAGACCCAAACTAGCCTAGTCACTCTGCACGTGCTCCACAGTTTCCTGCCCCAAAGCATTAAATGTGTAACAGAAGAAGAAGCTGGTAACAACATGGAGAAATCTATATCCAGAGCCGTGTATTCTTGGACAGACAAAATGTACAGAGCTGTAAAGTTGTCCACCATGGTACCAGTTAACTTGTTAATCGATTGTTTGTTCTGTGACGTAATAGGTCAGCAGGAAAAAGGTCCAATCATAACAAGCTGAAAGAGGGGATATCTCCACCTAATGTAGAGGAGTCAGACATAGTTTGGTTAATAAATCAATTCCCCTCCCGTGCTTGTACACTGGGACAATGACAGGTGTCCAATTAAATGGCCTAATTGAACTATAACCGTAAACATACTGAATTTTAATCATAATGTCTACGTCACTCCAGAGTCTAACACCAAAGATCCTACAGGCAATTGAACCTTTATTGACTTAGTGATATCAGAGACAGATCCATATTTGTAATTCCTCCTGTTATAAGTTCATTTTATTATATTGTATTAAGAAGCTTCGCTTTTCTCAGATCTGCTCCTGTTTCAATTTTACTTTAACCTTGACAATCAGTCTGAGGGTCAACACCAGATTTAAGTCACTGATTTAGAGTTGTGTAAACAGGCTGTTAGAAGTCAGCTAAACCTGTGTGTGCTCCATCTTAACTGATGGGATCACCACCACAAACTAAAACCTTGATTAGTTGGGCTGCTTATCTCGCAGTGTCTCATAATGATAACGTAAGGATCTGGGGCCTCATTTATAAAAGAGTGCTTAGGATTCTTACTAAAAGTTGACGTGTGCCCAAAAGCTGAAAATGGCGTGCGCAAAAAAATAATCTGATTTATAAAACCGTGTGCATGCACACACTTTCACGCAATGTTCTCTTTATAAATCACAGACCTCCTGGAGTTGTGCGCACCCAGATCTGGGTTTTTTTTGGGGAGTTTTTCCTTATCTGCTGTGAGGGTCCTAAGGACAGAGCGATATCGTATGCTGTAAAGCCCTGTGAGGCAAATTGTGATTTGCATGGGAAGTGGCGTACGCCACTTTCAAGCCCCGTTTTGTGCGTAAGCAAGCTTTATTACTTGGTATTACAAACATCTGTAAATGAATGAATAATTGTTTCTGTAACATGACGTCTTGACTTAATCAGCTCTTCTACATAACACAGACTTCCAGCTGGTCACAAGTTCAGTGTTCCAGTGTCCAAAGTCAATATTTCACCCAGTAACCAGTGTCCGTGTGACCTGTTGTCACAGTTTAACTTGGACTGACAGGACCTGATTGCATTCAGGCAGTATGTATTTCATAATATTCGCTCAGATAAAAATTAAGGTCAAAAGAGGGACTGCTGCAGATCTGATAAAAGCTGTAAAACATCTACAGATTTGACATCAGCCAACTGAACTTTAGTGTTTCAGCTCTCAGCTTTTCCTCCTACGTGCTCTGTGTTTCTTAAATCAACCCTTTCCTAGTGGGGGGGTGTGACAGTGTGCTCCTGGCTTCAGCCGGAGCCAAAGTAAATAAAACTGACCCGCGTGAAGGTTCAGTCTCGCTCCTTGACGCCATGAAGCAGTAGAAATAAACAGCATTGTATCTGGAACAGTGTGTTTACACATCAAGATGGCTTCCAACATGATCTGCTGCCAGTTTAGACAAGAATCATTGAATTAACTTCTAAAAATTTTCACCCTCAAAAACATCCAGAGAAACTTCTATAATGACTCCTTCAGCCCGTCCACGTCTCCACAGTCGATCCATGTGTTCTGATCAGTCATCATCCTGTCACCAATAAATCTCTGAATACCACACTAACCCTGGTTCTTGTTTTGTTACGCTGGCTTCCTGGCAAATTTAGGAATTCTAAACTTCTAAACTGATACTGAGGAAATGTTCGCCTGCTGAGTCTCTCTTGAGTTATGGAGACAATTATTGGTCATTAGAAGTAGTAGTAGTAGTATTACTGCATTGTAACACTTTAGTGTTATTATAGTTGGGTGAGGTTTTATTTATTAAATAAATTTGTAAATAGTGTTATATTTATTCAGATTTATATATTTAAGCATACTTTAAATTGAAGTATTAAATTTTTTTTATATTAATATATTTTTCAAATTTGCCTTTGCAATAAAACAGCAATGATGGGTCGGGGTTTGAACCCTGGGGAAGCCCTTCTCTGTGGAGTGGCAGGTTTTCAATACAAATATGGTGCACCTCCATCAGGCACTGCTGCAGCTCCGTCAGCACCACCTCCTGTTTGTATGGACCAGCTGGGTAGATGTTCTGTCGTGGAGAAACTGAGAGTTCGACACTTACTGAAACCAGATCAGCAGTGAAGAAATGGATTGTGCTGCAGGAGATTTGAAAAGTCTCGACAGATCTTTGAGTTTTAAGTTAGTTATAAGGAACACTGAATTTGTTTTGATATTGATGTTACCAGAAAAATGATAATCAAACTTAATTTGTCTCTTCTTTTCAGCCTACACTGAACCTGACATCCAGTTCTGCCGCAGTGAAGATCAGCGCTCAGAAGAGATGGAAACAGCCCAGAACAAAGACTTGCCTGATCCATCCTGGATGTTAGCAGAGTGTTGGAAAAATCCATCAGAGAGCGGCAGCTCCAAGTCCCCCATCTTGTCGTTCACACAGACCAGTGGGCCTCATCACTTCCTCTCCAAGAACACGGACGCCATCGACTTCTTTAACCTGCTCTTTCCTTCAGCACTCGTAGAGCTGATCACCAATGAGACCAACACCCATGTCAAGACCTCTCAGTTCCTGGGCGCCTGCTACCCAGACTGGGTCCCTGTCACAACCCATGAGATCAAAGGTTTCATCGGCCTGGTCATTCTGATGGGGATCCAGAATCTTCCTGACCTTTCACATTACTGGTCCTGGAATCACTACGACAACAGCTATACCTTCTACCGCGCCATGAGCTTCAAACGCTTCAAGCAGATTGCTGCCAATATCCGCATGGGCAGCTTCGCCACAGATGAGTATCGTGGCATCAGCAACCCCAGTGACCCACTGCACATCTTCAGACAGATGCTGGATATTCTGGGTGAAGCTATGTGGGACGCCTATCAGCCGAATTGCTGCCTGAGCATTGACAGAGCACTGCTGCCCAGCTTGGAGGAGGAGCGCTGCAGTGCCAAAGGGAATCCAAAGACCCAACCTCAGGTGTGGCTGCTCTGTGACTCCAAGTCCGGCTACTGCCACCGCTTCTTCATCCCGGTTGGGGAGAAGATGGGCCAGGAGCCAGGCTTCACTGTGGTGCCGGAGCTGGTGAAGGATCTGGAGGATAAACACCACCAACTGTACTTGGCTAATTCGCTTACGTCTGTCCCACTCATGCAGAAGCTTCTGGACCAGGGCATCTATGCCTCCAGCTCCTTCCCTCCACGTAATTCCATCCTGCCCAAAGAGCTGTGGGAGGAGGGCCAGCTTGAGAAACCTGGGGACTTCCTGCAGAGACAGTTTGGCCCCCTGCTGGCCACTCGCTGGAGGGACACCAAAGAGATGGGCTGCCTGTCAACTAATGCCGCTCCAGGTGAACAGGACACTGTTTGGAGGAGGTCTCAGACCAAAGCGGGTGAACTGGACCCCATTGCCCGCCCCATAGCCTTCAGCCTCCTGCAGGAGAACATGCGAGGGGTTGACATCTGCAAACAGTTGCTAGCCTGCAACCCTCTGGGAGGAGTCCCTCAGGACCGACACTGGCGCAGCCTCTTTTGGTTTCTGGTCAACCTGAGCATTGTCAACGCCTTCATCGTGCTGCGGGAGAGCCGCAAAGAGAACCCACCGGCCTGGGTGCAAGACGGCCTTTTTACTCAAGTTAACTTCAGAAAGCGATTGGGAAACCAGCTTGCCAAATGTGCTCAGAAATACTTTGAGACCATGGAGATTGCCAGCTCCCGCGGGATGAGGGTGGAGGCACCAGAGGAAAAGGTTAAAGAAAGACACAGGATGGTGAAGCTTAGCGCCATCTCCAAGAGGTGCAAGAACTGCAACTTGAAGAACATCCGCCATGAGAGTGTGTACGGCTGCTTCATCTGTCAAGCAAACCTGTGCAATCAGTCCAACTGCTTCTGGGAATATCACGGCCTGTCACCTGTAAACAAAGGTCCGTATTCTAAATAATTAATTTCAAAAGGTTAAGAAGTTTATTTGTGACTGTTTGACTTTGCATGATTAAAGATTCTGACAACAGATGTTTGATGTTTTTAACAGGATCAGCAAAAGTTGGATTTATCAAGGACAAAATAAGGTAATCTTTTTCCTTTAATCTATCCACATACAACATTTATTCCTTTTATTATTTAATGTGCTATTAATTTCGGAACATGCTGATGTAATAAAACACAGGTACACAGCCATGCTGTATTTAAATGGTAACTCAAGGTTCCAGAGTGAGACCATTTTAGTCACACATGCAACCAAAAATCAATGCAATTAATTATTGTTATTGGTTTCACTGGTGAGCTTTACATGTTGTGTCTGGGTGTGTATTTGTAAAACCACACTGTGCTCCCCCTCAAGCGACATTGTAACCTTAAAACATACCAGTAATTCATAATGAAGAGGACTGTTGACCTTTTTTGTCAATAAATGAGCTGTGATGTCGCTACATCAGGCCCAGCCCAGCCCCAACATCATCAACTCTGTCCTCAGTACGATGCCCAATCCTGACCCAACATCTTCAGCATTGCATTTACGTTATGTGTTAAGAAATTACTGATGTATAAGGAAACTATCCTTAAAAGTAACTTAAAATGTATTATTGCAGCACAAAAAGGCCCAATGAAAGTTCTTGGGTGCAACCAAATGAAAGCGTTGGGTGTATCTGTGCAATCGATGTAAAAAGTCAGTCTGGAGCCCTGTAACTCATCTGATGTGTCTGGGAAACTTAGATTTCAAGTGATGCAAACCATTTCAAGACACAATCACAACAGCAGGTACAATCCACAGCTCAGACCACCATCAAATAAACAAATTTACCTACGAAGCCTCATTATGATCCACTGATCAATAACATTCCAACAGAAAGATCCTGGTACATTAGCAAAGGTCCAGATATCCAGTCCAGCAAAACATTATTAGATCAACAAATACCTACAGACTGCTGTTGGATTGCTTCAATTTAACCGGCAGATGTGCCTAATTTTCCACATATTCTCCGTCATATCTCCTTTTTGCAATAACATTACCAATATCTTGGTATGAGAACGGCGACTGCACTCTGACCTTTGGATTGACACCTCGCTTGACTCAATAGGAGCTTCCATGTCCTGTCCATAGTCTACAATAGCCAACGAGAGCTGTTGAAAGGAAGTGCCTGACCCTCTTCATTAATGTTAAGGCCAAGCCAGTATTAACTGATGTGCTAATGACCGACACTGTACATAGCCAATGACTTACGAGAATGAAGATATGCAGTATCAGTGGGTTGCTCTAAAGCCACAACAAGGAAGTCTGCATGTAAAGGGAGAATTACCTGCTGTCAGTGCTGTCTGCGTTCGTTTGTAAAAGGCAAAGTGTGGGTTCTGAGAGTTTTGGAGACTTTGGAGAGTAAATGATGGTGACAGGTACAGGGAAAATGAATTATACACTCCAAGAAGCACTGGAAGAATGTACTCCTTGTGAAAGCGTCGAAATATCTGACGAAGAGAGCAAAATGCCGTCTGTTGACTCCAAGGCAGTGGCAATGTTTCTGCAGGAAGGAGACATTACTCTTGACAAGTAAGTATTTTATTATTATAATTATAACAATATAGTATATATATATTATTGTAATTTCAATATAATTACGCTTTAGTTTAAGTTATGGATACACATATTGTAGAATGTTTTTCCCCGTGTCCTTCACACTGAGTCTGCTGACCTGTTGGGGCAGGGCTCCAGACTAACTTTTCACCAACATACCAAAACCGTTCTGAAGATCAATTTAAACCATCCCAAAGTGAATGTTAGCCATTCAAGAATCAAAATATTGTTTCTTCACTTTTGTTATCATTAGGCATGCCCAGAATATATTTGACCGGTTACACATGACGTTCTGTAAGTTGATTTTGCTACCCTTCAGTTTACTGCACTGCACACCACCTGGGTCTGGTGGGAGCTAGCTAGCGCCACTCATTCAGCAGTTACCACTAGTAACAGCGGTCCAATCTAACAGCACTGCTGGAGAAACATTGCGCCCACCCTCAGGTCTCCCCACAGGTCTCACTGTAAGTAAGCAACTTAATTTCTAGCTGCAAAATCCCCCTTTTATTGTTAATCATGTTATCACTGTTAGCACCGTTAGCAGTGTAAGCAGGCTAGCAGTGCAAGTTAACAATGTTAAAGGGGTTTTGTGGTTCAAAAGGAAGCAGCTTGCTCACTAGAGCTACCTGGGGGGAGACTTAATGATGGCCAAATTGTTTCCACAGCAATGCCGTCCAGCCACCACAACGGTGTTCCTAGCAGCAATAGTGAATGAGTTAGTTTTCCATTAGTGCATGAAATGTTAAGATGGTCTTTTTGGTTTTTATTCTCAGTTCTCATCACACAGGTATATCATATTGTTCTGAGCTGCAGCGACGGAATCAGAGTGTAAAATCAGCCACATCGTCAGCTAACGTTATCACTCCAGGAATGAAAATAAACTTTGCAAAATTGAAATGCATTCAAAATCAAAGGCAACCGAATTATCCGCAGAGGTCTCCTCTTCTCCAAAACAATCAGACCCAGACTGGGACATGACCAAGATGGGCTTCTCTGACACTCTCCGGTTGACAGAAGACCTCCAAGCGGGGGGGACGGACTGGAGCTACCACTAACGTTAACTCAACTTGTCTCTCAGATAACTTAAGACTTGACTAGAATCCTTTTTCTGGTTAAAACTTAGTTAAGAGCCAAAATCTACAAGGTGACAATGACATGATTTGAAACAGAAAGACAGTAGTTGGCTGGAAATGTCTCAATGTCTGGCTATCCTGCTGAATGTCGATGCTTGTGGAAAACTCTGTAATGAGCAGTGCTGCCAGCTAACTCCCAGATGGTGCGCAAAGCGGCTAAGGCCAGCTAACAAGTGGAGACCAGAGGGTGGACAATGGGTACTATGTTTCTGCATGCTAATGCAGCTAGTTGGTTACAACTGGGGCCAAATTGCAAAAGCAGGCTGAGTAAGGTACTCGAGACGTCCCTCTTCTCAACAACGCTTTCCAGCTACTCCTGGAGATCCCAAGGTGTTCCAAGGTCAGATGAGATTAAAAAAAAAAATGCCCAGTAGGCAACCCGATCAGATGCTGATGCTGTGCCAAACTACCCACTTGTGAACAAGACCCCAACATACTTGGGGCATTAACTCTACCAACCCAGCGTGGGCAATCCATCATTTTCCAGAAGAAATCCATGGCCTCAGACTTAGAGATGCTGACTCTCATCCTGACTGCTTCACACCCGGCTGCAAACCGCCCAGTGTATGCTGGAGGTCACGGTGTGATGACGCCAACAGAACTACATCATCTGCAAAGAGCAGAGATGCAATCCAGCCCATCCAGACACTCCTTCACTGGCTGTGTCTTGAGATCTTGTCCATGAATATCACAATGAGGATCAATGGTAAGGGACAACCCTAGCAGAGGCCAGCAGCCACTGCAAAAGTGTTTGACTTGGAAAGCATACAAACACAGCTCTTACTCTGATTATACAAGGACTGGATGGGTCGTAGCAGCAACCACAACACCCTGTATTCCAGCAATACCCCCACAGGACTTCCAGGTGGATGCAGTTGTAAGCTTTCTCCAAGTCCAAAAAGCACATGTAAACTGGACGAGCAAACTCCCGCGACCCCTCCAGCAGCCCTGCAAGAGTAAAGAGCTGGTCCACTGTTCCACAGCCAGCATGGACTATATATTCCTCCTCCTGAACTTGAGGTTCGACAGTCAGTCAAAGCCTCCTTTCCAGCGCCCTGGAATAAACTATCCCAGTGGGGCTGAGCAGTGTGATTCCCCGTAATTGGAGCACTCCCACTAGTCCCCTTTTTTTAAAAAAATGGGAACCACTATCCGAGTCTGCCTCTCCACAGGCACTGTACCCGACCTCTGTGCAACACTGAAAAGGCATTTCAGCCAAAATGGCCCAGTATTTTTAACTGTTAATGGGTTTCAGGCTTCGGGAAGCAAAATTAATTGAAACTGATATCCCTAGTTTAAGTGGAGCAGTTTGTAATCTATAACAGCTACATACACCTTTTTGTTAAGAAAGTACAAGGACCTCTGCAGTGTACTTAAGTGCAGAGCAAGAGTAAATGTATGTGGTTATTTCCATCTTTGACAGAGGTGTCTGTAACTCCAAACTCAAAGTCATTTTACCACCAAACTGTACTCAGCTGAAGTACTTCAGCACATTTTAGTGTAAACTTGTCTTTTCAAATTAAACTGCAGTCCACTATTTAACACCTCAGTGTCCTCTGTACAGAAACTCTCAGTCGTGCTGTGTGTAGCTTAGTCAGCTGTTAGCTTTGATAGTATGTTATCTACTATAGCTCTACAGCAGTTAGCTCCTTCAGCTAAACACAACACAGAACTTTGCTGCTTATCGGTTGCTGACAGCTAACTTGCTCTCCTGGTGATTTTAACATGGCTTTGCTGTTCACAGTATAATGTCATCAGGGGAATAGCAGGGTGCGTACCCTGGACACGTCAGTAGTGAGTTAAGTGGATCCTTCTGTATTTTAACGCGTTAGAGATGCAGGACTGGTCCTGCCAACAAGCTCTTTGTGACCAAGGAGATAGATGGACTGGTACTGCTGGAACTTTTGAGAATCTTCATGTTTTCATAGGTCTTGCACTGAATAGCAAGCCACTTAAAGTAACAGCATCAGGATTTGCTTTGTTTTAGTTAGCCCTCAGTTCAGTTCATCATTTGCTGAGCAATTGTTTCATACACATAAGGGAATCTCTTTTGTCCTGGCTAGCCAGCTAACTGCATAAGCGTGCAGAAACATCATGCCCACAACGCACCCTCTGGAAGCATAGTGTCCGCTGCCAGCCCTCCAGTCTCCACTTGTCAGCTAACGTTAGCCTTAGCTGCTCAGCTCTGTGCACCAACTGGGTCTGATGGGAGCTAGCTAGAGGCGTCACTCATTTGTGATCCCCACTGGAAACGCTATCCTGGTGGCAGGATGCTGTGGGGTTGCTGCCACCTTCCGGTCTCCCCCAGGTAACTTCAGAGAGTGAGCAGCTTCATTTTGAGCCGCAAAACTCCTTTAGCACTGTTTAACTATATTCGCACTGCTAGCCATGCTAACGGTGCTACAAGTGATAATTAACAATACTAAACAGTATTTGTGGCCCAGAATAGAGGTGCTTGCACACTGGATTGCTAGTTAGCTCCCAACAGACCTGATTGGTGCAGTTGGTTTTACTGTGTGCACAGCTGACGTGTGAGGCACAGAGTGAATTAAGTAGAATATAGAGAAGATGGTAAAGTTTTAATGATGGAATTTTTTTGTCTAGTTTGGCAAATGACTAAGTGTTGTTTCTTTATTTCCACATAGTAGAAAATCATCTGATGAAGACTCAGATTCAAGTTGGGAGCCGGATACTTCTCCAGTCAGCAAGCGGCCACGTACAAAGGATCAGCAGGACAGTACCTCGTCACAAGAGGAGTCCCATTTCACCTCATCAGGAGAGGAGTCGTATTCCCCAGAACGCTCGAGAAGTAGTGCCAGAGGGAGACCAAGAGGCAGAGGACGGGGCAGAGGACGAGGACGAGGGAGAGGGAGAGGGAGAGGGAGCCATAGTCATACTAGGTTGTCCACCAGTACATCTGGAGAGAGATGGAATGATGCTGACGACCTTGACATAGCACCACCACAGCCCAGCTTCAAACCCTCCCGTCCACCAGGACCCCAGCTCAAATGTTCACACCCATACACGGCCCTGCAGCTTTTCCAGCTCTTTTTTACTAACTCTGTTTTAAAGACAATAATTCAAAACACCAATGACTTTGGCTTGAGGCACCACTCAACACGCTCCGACCCATGGATCGATCTGACATTACAGGACATGTTTTCATTCATGTCCTTGGTCATCTTCATGGGTGTAGTAGAATGCCCCACATATGCTGATTATTGGCGAAGTGGTAACCTCTATGGCTTGCAGTTCCCAAGAGGGGTAATGACCAGTAAGATGTTTGAGAGGATCTGCAAGTCGCTTCACCTCAGTAGTTCAGTGAAGGAGGCTGCTAACAGGAGGAGGAGAGGCACAGCAGCCTTCGATCATCTTTGCAAAATAAAGCCCCTCTATAAGGAGATGAGGGAAGCCTGCAAAAAGAGCTATCATCCTAACCAGGAAATTACCATTGATGAGCGAATGGTTGCCCCCAGCCCCCACACTGGGCTAAAACAGTATGTGAAAGATAAGCCTGTTTGCAGGGGATATAAACTCTTTATTTTGGTGGACTCCAAGAGTGGCTATATGTGGGACTTCCTTGTCCACAAGGGAAACATCCAGGGCAACAGTGGTAAGGGGCTCAGTTATGAGTCAGTGATGGAGCTAATGGACACACAAAGGCTGGGCACCGGCTACAAGCTCTTTGTTGACAGTTTTTTCACAAGTTCCACCCTTTTCCGTGACCTCCTTCAGAAGAGCATCTGGGCATGTGGAACCATCCACAGGAACAGAATTGAGTACCCCAAAACAAACGACAACAGTCTGGACTCAAAGTCTCCCTGCGGAAGTATACGGTGGATCAGGAAGGACTCGGTCCTCTTTGTCCATTGGCGAAACCAAAGGGACATCTTCATTTGTTCAACACTCCACGCAGCCAATGCAGAGGACATAGTGCAAAAGAGAGTCCAAGGTGCTGATGGGCACTCCGTGGTGAAGGACATCCCCGTTCCACTAGCAGTGAAGGATTACAGCCGGTACGTAGTGTGCATTCAATTGTGTTTCATGCCCTTTGCAATGTAGTGATTTGTGTGCTTGATATTTATGTTTTGATTTATTTTTCTCAATTTTGTGTTTTTTCTGTTCATCCAGGTGCACGAGTAGAGTGGATCTCACTGACAGCCTGGATAGGTACTACACAATCCTCCACAAGACCAGGAAGTGGTATAAGTGGTTCTTTTATCATTTCCTGGACATTGCAATCGTGAATGCCTTTCTCCTCCACAAAGAAATTGCGAAGGATCAAGGAATGTTACCTAAGACCCAAAAGGTGTTCAGAGAAACCCTCGCTCAGGAGCTGGCAGAGAAAGGGTCTACCACTGGACATGAACCACCACCACCTCCTGCCGCAGCACATCACAGGCCAGTGCACATCAGTGGGCACAGCACCAGCGGTCGGCTGAAGTGCAGGCACTGCCATATGAAGACGCCCGTGAAGTGCTCCTCCTGTGATGTGCCGTTGTGCTTAATTCCCGGTCGTGACTGCTACAATACCTGGCATGATGCCGAAAAACTGTAAAAAGTATCGTTGTGAAACCTGTAAATGAAAATGATTTGTTTCATATTCATTTCTATAAAAACTGCTTTTTAACCACAAACAACTCCTTTATATGCACAAAGTGTAGTTTGTTTTTGCTTCAGCTGCGGTGTGTCAGCAATACAGACAGTGAATCTGAACATGGGATGGGATATTTCTAAGTGTTACCTTTAATTAAAGCCCAAAATTACGACTGTGCGTTTTAGACAAGTAGCCTTTTTATTTTAGGTAGACCATGGTAACCAAGGGTTCAATGGAGTCTCCAATTTTTTTATTTTTTTTTTATTTTTTTTTAAAACTCCAAGACACAGTCATCTATAATTTCCCTTTGGTGGGGCAGATCACTGCTGGGACCTTTCTCGGTCCTTGGCTGGAACGAGATCCCCCGTGGTCAAAAGATCAAACTACATGTCAAATGTTTTGGTTATTAATGGAAGTGCTTGCGATTGGTCGCACAGTGGAAACTCAATACTGCAGTAAGATTACTATACTATTACTGTACCACTATCACTTTCTCAGGAGAGTGTATGATAAGATGCAGTCTGCCCTAGTCCTTTGTAGTGGCAGCAGCGTACCAGATGATGATGGAGGAGATGAGGATGGACTCGGTGTAGAAATGCACAATCATTGTCTTTGGAAGGTTGAACTTCTTCAGCTGCCAAAGGAAGTACATCCTGAGCTGTGCCTTTTTGAGGGAGCTGATGTTCAGCTCCCACCCAAGGGTCCTGAGTGATGAAGGAGCCCAGAAAGCGGAAGAACTCCAAATGGTTGATTGGGGAGTCACACAGGGTTAGGGTTAGGGGGTTAGGGGGTATTGTCTACATACCTGTTGGCACTGTAGGTGATATGTATTGGGTCCAGTAGTGGGTTGTTTTTGAGATTAGACAGAACAAGGTGCTTAAAGGACTAAAGAACCACTGAGGACAGGGAGACATGTCTGTAGTCATGAAGTCCTGTGATCCTTGTTTCTATGGGGGGATGGAGATGATGGGGAAGGTTTTGAAGCAGGTTGATTCATGGCATTGCTCCAGTGAGGTAAGATGTGGAAATGTGCCCCGCACCAACCTGCTTCAAAAAATTTAAATGAGCAAACTCACTCTAGAAACCAACTGTAACTAAACTGGAAAATAGAAATAAAAATTGTGAAAACACTGAAGTATAATAACTGTACTGCAGAGAATGCTACTGTACAGACTCACTAACACAAGATGGCAGTGTCTGAATCTTTGATATTTTGGCATCATTTTTGTACAGTGAGACAAGGTGGAGACACGTATCTTAATTTACAGTTATTGGTTCATGTCAAGATCAGATCATGTAAATACCCTTGTCAAACCCTGATATGGATTGTTTTGGGGGTGTTTTTTAGAAAATATGGGTGGTGAGATGGCTGACTGAGTTACTAATTATATCTTCTGTTCTTCCCATGAAAGCTTCTTAAACAGGTCGGCAACCTTGTGCTCTGGTAGTGTTTCTTACATTCCCCAATTGTAAAAATGTGTAGCCTATACACTGAACAGAAATGTTGTAATATTTTGTATGCACTGAATAAAAATGTTTTTGTCCACTAAAATGTGCATCATCTGTGGCCACAACTTTTCCTCCCAGTTTTGCTCAACTTATTAGTAATAGGTTAAGTCGTGAGTCTCCCTCATAGACTGTATAATTAAGATGGACGACATATCAGCTCCCAACAAGTGGAGCTATAACTTCTGAATTGCCCCCTGGTGGCTGGCTACAGTATGGGGTCATAAAACCCTGCCCTCTTCCTGTTAGCGGAGGAGCATAGGCCACATTAAAAAAAAAAGAAAGACACTAGTGATACCAAAGGTTGCAAACTGCTGCTCAAAGAGATGTATGCAGAGGTTTTTTTTCTTTGTATTCTTTATTTCCCTGGGCCAATAATAACAAGTCAAATGTTTTTTCCCCTAACAGACCCCATAGTTTATAAAAGATAGGCCTCTACCTAATGGTTGAGAAGTCACTTCATGGTATTTGTAAAACAGAATCACAAAATCCAACTCCAAATCCAATAACAATAGATATATGGTATTAGCAACAATGAATATTCACCAGTTATGTACATAAAGGGAGAATAAACTAACCCAATTCCTCAATGTCCGTAGCACATACAGTGATTCTGACTGTTTGGGGGAACCTTGAATGTGTTACCCCTCAAAAGAGACAAACAGTGCATGTACTCCAAATGCTTCAAAGTGCTTTGCCCTCTTGTGTGAATTTTTTTTTCTTTTTTTTGCTGTGCTCTCACTGTGGGCAATTTATATACTGATCAATGTTCATTTTGTTCTCTGTCTTCAGTGGAGCAATCGAGGTGAGGGAGGTGGTGAAGGACAAAATGGACGACGCAATGGCCCCTGTGGAGGACCTGGACTTTGATGACGAGAGATTCGATGATGACGATGACATTTATGAAGAAACCGAAGATGATAAAAAAGAATTTATCAAAGAAGTAAAACATCCTATGTCTAACCTGACATCAACAACTAACGGCCATGCCCAATCAGCTACCATCTCGTCTGCCTCTAAAGAGCGTGATGATTTCCTCACCGCCCGTCAGCTCAGGATCGCCCTGTTTGCTTTGTGTGATGGACTCCGGCAAGCATCGAGGGTCTTTTCAACTGAAACGCAGCTCATCCAGTCCTGGCTGAAGGAGGCAAGGAAGCGTTTAAAGCAAACTGAACAGGAGCAGAAGGTGGATGCCAACGGCGGCGACCGTATGGTGGCCTGGGTGCTGTCCATGCGTGAGCAGCAGCTTCCAATCACTGAAAGCAACCTCTTCCACAAAGCCTCCACGCTGAAGAAGAAGGGAGGTTTCAGTGACTCATTCCGCATTTCCTACGACTGGGCAGTGAGCTTTATGCTGCAGCATCGGCTGGGTGTACGGAGCATTGGCAGGGAGGCCACGCTGGCACGCACTCTGCCACTTTCCCTGGAGGCTAAGATCAACACCTTTAGGGAATTTACCAAGAAGATCATCCAGGTCAACAAGCTGTCAGAAAACACTGTAGCTGTGATGGATGAGTTGTGTCTCTTTGTTGATTTGAGGCTAGTTCAGGACAAGTCTCGCTGCTCTGAGGCCCTGGAACTCACTGGGTCTGTACCTCTGGTCACTGTTTATCTGACAGCGCTGGCAGATGGTACCATGTTGCCGTCCCTGGTGGTGGCAAACAGGCAGTTGTCTGAAAAGGCGATGCCAGAGTTCATCCTGCTTGAGGCAGGCCCAGAGACTCTGTTAGTAGAAGAAGCCTTGGAGGTCTGGACTAACAAGGTTTGGCTACAGCATGTTACTAACACAGTTCAGCCCAGTAAATCAATGCTGGTCCTGGACCGACACCGGGAACACATGGGAGATTCATTCCTCACCACCATCAGCGGATCGGGTACCCTTCCAGCGGTGATTCCTGGAGGCTGCTCCTTTCATCTTCAGCCCCTGGAGATGTGCATGAAGCCGGTCCTCCAGCGCTTTCTGCTGTCACGCTGGGCAGAGTTTGCTGCTGGAAACCCGAAGGAGTTAGAGGAGACGTCTCCCCACCAGCTTCAAGCAAATGTCGCCCAGCTACTGGTGGACTGGTCAGTCGAAGCCCTGACACACCTGAACAAACTCCCACAGCTTTGGAAGAAATCGTTTGAATTGACGGGTCTGCTGTCAGGGCAGAAAGAGGAGGACAAGGAAGGGGAGGGAGAGGAGGACAAGACAATGAGTCAGAAACCAGAGGAGATTCAGTTGGACCTCCTCAAGTCCCTGACAGAGACCCTTCTAGGGACTGAAGCTTTTGCGGTAGATTCTCCTGAGCTGATGGAGCTGCAAGACAAAGAGGAATCCGAGGAAGAACAAGAGCAAGGAGAAGGGCCGGAGACCTTAGAGGAGAAACAGGAGGACAAAGAAGAAGAAGGGAAGGAGGTTGAAGAGGGGACGGAGAACGGGAAAGAGTTAGAGGAGGAAGGGAGGGAAACAAAGAAAGAGGGTCGGCCGGAGGAGAAAGGGAAGGAAACAAAGGAAGAAGGGAAGGAAACAAATCAAGAGGGTCAGCCAGAGAAAACTGTAGAGGAAGGGAAAGACTCAGTCAAAGGTGTGGAAGACAGGAAGGAGACAGAGGAGAACAAGAAAGAGGAGACTAAGAAACTAGAGGACAGTGTGGAGGAAGGAAAGGAGACAGAGGAGGACACGAAAGAGGATGTTCAAAAACTAGAGGAGGACAGCGAGGAGGAAGGAAAGGAGACAGAGGAGGATAGGAAGGAGGCCAGCAAGGAGAGACGAGAGACCAGGATAGTGATAGGAGAGGAAGTCGGTGATGAGTGGAAGATAACAGTAAAGAGCAGGACTGAAGGCGTAGAGGCCGACAGAGAGGAGGGCGACAGGATGGACGAAAGCTGAACAGGAGATGAAGACATGGATAAAGATCCGTGGACTGGGAACACCTGACCGAGTTGTCCAAGACAGGTGTCTGGTGGAACGTTTACCGCCGGATATCATCCCTGTAATTTACTGAAACCAGGAAGAAGAGGTGGAGTCAAAGTCGAGCTAAGATGGGACCAGCAAGGAGCAACCAGCCCCGCTGAGCGCGAAAGACTGTTAACACCTGTCCCCTGCCAACATACCTGTCTTGGTGAACACTTAAAGCTCCAGGTGTGCTGTTGAGTTTTTCCCAGTTTTGACAGTTTGTGTTTAAATACTGATCCAATTAAGTTGTACTATATAATCCAGTTCAGATGTGAAACTATGGACATCCACTTCAATACAGCAGCACCTAGTGGACATTAGAGGAACTGCTGCTGTGTTGGTTGCTGATTGTTTGGGACTTTTATCATGTTGAGCTATCGTTGGGTTTTCCTGATTTTTCCAGACAAAGCCATGTACGTACCACATTTATAGGTTTAACTCTGATTTGGCCACAACAGCCGAGTTTTGGAGTAAAAAGTGTTTTGTTATGTTTTCACGTTTTTGTTCAGTCGAACATGTTTTATTTTTAAAAATGAAAGCTGGACAAAAGCTGTAGATTTCATGATTTTATAAGTCTTGTTGCGTGATCATGACTCACAACCTTGTCAACCTACAAGTTTAGAGACTGGCTCCAGACCAGCCAGTCAGCTAATATTCATATGGAGTTATGAATGAAACTAATTAGAGATGCAGCATCCAGTTACAAAGAACATCTCCAGGGTTTCCCACACATTCATTTCTTTGCGCCGGCCTGCCACAATGAAAACATCTGCTGCCACGAATATATTTTCTATTTTTGGAGCCGGACCTTTCATTGGGAGCACTATTGGAATATATAAAATGTTCAGTTATGTATAGTCCCGTACTGTTGGAGCACAGAGCACACTTGTGGCAGAGACGGGGCAGCAGAACGTCAGGCACATTGAAAGTGAAACTTAAGCGTCATTCTTGGAACCCATCAGCTGTATTTGGCACCTGACTTCTGGGAGACGGTGATACAACCTCTGGAGGCAGACCCTTGATTTTTTTGGCATTCTGGTTTGATTTGAGCGGAGGAGGCAAATTTCCGTTTCTGACTTCCGTTTATATATAAGTAAATATGCTGAACCACTGCGATGGATTCAGAGTTTGCAGTGACGCCAATTATGTTCCGCCTCGTTAGTTCACGGCACAGACCGTTTAACCTGGCAACAACTGCAGCCGGCTCAAACTACAAACAGCCTACAACCGGAAACCAGGGCTCTTCCGCTCTTCTTCCGGACGCAAGATCTCCAGGGTTTGCCTACAGACTCTACGTTCACTGAATGTAGAGTGTCTGCAGTGGTGGGTGGAGCGTGTCAAGTAGCATTTACATGAATGCCAGGACCCAAGGTTTCCCAGCAGAATATTGCACTGTAACAAGATGATCAGTGTTATTCAAGCAAGTAATAATGGACAGTTGACTACATAAAGAGTGTTCACTAAATTATTTTTTTAATTGTTTGATCAAAGAGATGTTATAAAATTTTAAAAAAGAAATTTCATGGCAGTGTCCTGTAACCTGAGACACAACACAAACAGATTCAGTTCACAAAGATATGAAACGGTTGAGTTTAAAAACCGTGTCGGACAAATGTTCTTTGACGCAGACTGATGTGGCGACAATGCTGAACGCTGCCTGTTGTCTCATAGCTGCAGCAGCTTCCTGTAAATGTTTGTATGATGATGCTCTGTAAGCTGATTGGCCGGTCTGGAACATGTGGGGTTAATATTTGTACTGCATCATGTGATCAGAACCTGGACCTGAACAGACGGTGAATGTTGGAGATATTTTTATGAATATTTTCCTGCAGATTGTGTTTGATTAGAAGACATTTGACGTAATTCCATCATGACTCCTACAGAACAGATGTTGTTGTCTTGGTGCTGATGTACAGAAGACTTCTCAGTGACACTGTTGATGAAGGTCATGTCTATAATGCATCATAAGCACATTCTTAAGACATCACGCACACAGTCTTTATAACACTCTTTATAAATGTTTATAATCATGCAGAAAAACTTATAACAAGGTTTATAAAGTGTGGCATGGAGGTATAACACATTATACTTTTAACACTTTATGTCCACTGCTGATAATAACATGTTTTCATTCATGTTTATAAACATTTATAAATAGTTTTATGAAGCCTTATGTGATTATTATAATGTCCTCTGAATGTGCTTGTACTGCATTAGAGACGTGACCTTCACAGAAAGTGTTGCAGACTTTTCTTTTCATCATTAATAAAATATAAAACATCTTCACATTTGGATTCTTTTCTTCAGATTTCAGTTTTATTACATTTGATATTTTAGAAATGATACAAAAAACATTTATCTCATACAGACAGACGACCACACGACACAAACACTGATACTGCTGATGCAACAAACCACAGTGCTTGTTCACAGTGCCATAAGTACAAAACTGAATAGACACTTGGCTTGTATATCAACATGTTTTCAGTGAGTTTGTTCCTTTGCTTCACACAAAGATTAAAAGCGTCTTTCACGCTTTCAGCTTCGTTGAACAGTTGTGATTTATACGGCCCACCTGAGGTTTCTGGTGATCTGTCCAAAACGGAGGGAGGCCAAACGCATCTGCCAGAGCAAATAAAACACAAGCGCACATACTCATCTGGTTCCCAGGCAAAAGTGTTCTCAGTGATGTTTCCAGACGGCTCCGAGCCAACTGCTTCCCACCTTTAAAAGAAGAAAAAAAAAAAAAAAACACTTCTGATGCAGTTTTAAAGACGGTTCACAGACTTCAACCTGTCGCTGTTTCTCCAGTGGGATCTCCAGACAGTGTCTCGCAGGCTTCTTAAGATCTGGTGAGACTGATGAGTGTTGTGCATAGACTATAAAATAACGTAGCTGCCCTGACATCACATATTGGTTTGTGGACTCAGGTATTAAGCCTTGAGTTTGGCATTTTGGATGTTGCCATCTTTTGGAGCCAAAAGTGACCATATTTGGACAAGAGGGTGGAGCTGTGAAGGAGCAACAGGTAAACAGATGAGCCCTCATTAAGTTGTCACTGATGTTGAAATTACTTGTAGAAACCAAAACTTTTTTCCTACCAGGCTGTAAAAAGGATCATTTCCAATGTGTTCTCATCCTAACTCATTAAATATCACACACTTAAAGCTCCTCAGACACACAATGTTTTTCCAAATAAACTTCTGTTAACACTGCATATTTACATTTATTTCTTTGTGCAGGCCAAGCACGTGGTCAGGTTTAGAAAAAACATCATGGTTCAGCTCTACATTCATACAGGAAGCGAGCACTGGGTGAAAGTCCCTGACCCCTCCTACCGCCTGCCCTATAGGGTCTTTCCAGCTCCCTGAGCGCGGTCTCACCCCGAAGTCTTAGAAATCCGGCGCTCGGGCGGTGACTTTCAGCATCAGAAACCAACAAAAAAAGGCAAAGGCAAAAGAAGACAATACATGTAACAGGCAGAACTGGACACGGCGTCCCAGAACGTCAACAACCAACACACCCAGGTTACCTTGCACATCATATGTTGACGTGGAAAGTCCTTGACCAAACGTCGATATGTGACAAGGTCAGAGTGAGAATGTGTTGGCTCCTTCTATTACATCGTTACCATGTATCATACTGTCCAGCTATGTTATTAACTGACACTGTCTGTCTGCAACGCGTACTGCCACGACATGTGCTGTGCCGTCTGGTCACGTCACAAACTGATGCTGCCCAGCAGTTTATCACACCACTGCAAAAGCTGGCTTTTAGCATCAGATGTCTGATCCCGAAATCACCGACCAAACGGCGGTTTTTGACGAGTTTAACATCGGGGTCTGTAGGGATCGACTCATTTCTGGAGCCAGCCTCAAGTGGCTGTTCAAGGAATTGCAGTTTTTGGCACTTCTGTGTTGTCTTAATTTATGCTGCTGGGTTTTGTGTCTTGCTACACAGCGCTCTGACGGCCTGCAGGAGATCTCTGCTTGTATGTCAGTGAGGACGGGGGGTTGATGAGTTCGGGACTTAAAACCAAAGATCTTTACATTTGCCTTCAGGTCCTTCGAGTCCAGGTTCGTTCACCTGGGAGCATTTTTCCGTCTCACTCTTGTGAGTCATTTCAGCTGATGTCATTGTGACACTGTCCTGGGTCGTGTTCCTCAGGTGGGACCAGGAGCAACGATCTCTACAGGGGCCCCGTAGAGGGACACATCACTCTGTGTTTGGTGCAAGGCCTCCATCAGGTTCAGATTTACACACCAAGGTTATGTTTGGCGTGCAGTGAGGCTGTTTGACCACCTGGCAGGCGGCGCTCAGGGGCCACTTAAGTTATTTACACCATGTCAGCAGTTTGGTTCTGAGGTCCTGTTTGCACGATTTCGGGCTCAGCTGGGAGAACATCACATCCCTCACAGCCTCCGGTGGGTGCTAATAACCAGGCTCGTTAGAAAGCAGAGCTCTTCCTCATAGAATCGGGGTTGCATATTCATCATAAACAAAACAAACACAGATTCAGTCCAACAACAAACAAACAATAAACAAACAAAATGTTCTGCATTTAAAAGATAACTTCATTTTAATTGATTTGTGTAGTGTAAAAATTATGACTCGATAAAGAGTTTTCAGAGCACAAAGTTAAAAAGCTTTTAACATTATTATTATTATTGTTGTCATTATAAAAGGAGAGCAGCATGTAACACACCTCAGGGTTGAACAATAATGAACACACACAGGTGATTTACCGGTATCACCCACATCTGTGTCAAAGATAATGGTCATAAAAATATATTTACATATAAAACAAAACCAGGAAAAAGGGAGAAACAATGAATAACATTAAAAAGGCAATTTCTAAAAAAAAATTTGAAATTAAGGAAAGTTAAATGAGAAAATTAAAAAAAGGGAACTGCAGAAAAAAAATGACATTTAAAAAATGAATAAAGCTACATAAAAGAAAAGGGGACGAGGCAAAGATAAACGAAGAACAATTAAATACATTTCAAAAACTGAATGAACTAAAATCAATTAAGAAAAGAAAAAATGGACAAGGCAGAAAAAAATAACAGTAAATAACAATAATTAGTTATTTAAATTTAAAGTTACATTGAATAAGAAAAAAATGACAAGGCATGATAAATAATAAGTCTTTCTTTTTTCAAAAAGGAGTTAAATGAAAACAGAAAAAGGGGGAAAGGCAGAAAAAAATGACAATAAAATAGTGAATTAAAAATATATAAAAGAATGAATTAAATAAGAAAAGAAAAGGAGAAAACTCAAAAATAACTGATGACTGTTAATTTTTACACATTTTAAAAACTTTCATAATGTTAAATTAAATGGGAAAAGAATAAAAGGGAAAGGCCAAAAATAAATAAATAAATACAGAATGTAGTTAAACAGAAAAGAAAATTCACCTTCTCATTCACTTCAGACACAGGTGATAAAATGTTAAATGGACTGAACTCATAATTCCTAGTGAACACACACACACACACACACACACACACACACACACACACACACACACACACACACTGGGCTGTGTGCTATGAAAGAAGGAAAATTAAAGTTCAGTCAGATTCTCATGAAGAATTTGAGTCATTATATTATTTTATATTTGAGTAAACCTCTCTGGGCTTTGGAGGGTTAATATGTAGATTGTCTTTGGTCAGTGTGTAAGCCCCGCCCCCTCCTCTGACTGGCTGTGCCCTGATATGAAAGCAGTTAAACTCCACCCTCCCAGTTTTGTTCACAGTGGACCTGGTCTGACTGAGTCCAGACCAGCTCACAGCAGGACCTGCAGGATCTGACCAGACCAGGCGCTCAAACATGGGTGAGTTCACTTCTCTGTTATCACTGTCACCATCCCTCCATCACACCTGTCACCCCTTCACTGCTCTGGAGCTTCTGTCTGTCTCAGCTGCTCCAATCACATGTTTTTCTCATGGAGTCTGGTTGGAGCAGGGCTGCAGCTCTCAGGCTGTGTTGGTGACCTTTGTTCTGTTTCCAACTGTGCTCTCTGAAAAGCTCTGCAGAGTCTCACTGCAGCTCAGGAGGGAAACTGAAGCTGCAGTCCAAGTCTGTACAAACTTAACACAAAGTCTCAGCAGCTTTAAACTCTGATGCATCACACTGTTTGAAACACAGACTTTATTTCACAGGTCTGCACATCTCCTGCAGAGCACGCTGCAAATTTAATATTAGCTGAAATAAAAATTTGAATTTCTTTGCAGGAAAAGTTTCATGTGAACCAAATGAACTAAATACTTACAGTTTTGTCACAGATCAGTGACGGCTTTAATGTTCATACACGTTGAGTTGTTTGTCTGCAAACATGTCATAACCTGAGCAGACTCAGGCCTGCCCAAACGCTTAGTTATGCATTTCTTATGAACATCTGTTGTTATTTCTGTCATCATTTGTGGCAAAATCCAAACTTTTATTTCAGGGAATATGTTGGAAATAAAAATGTGTCAGAGGCTTAATTTATTATAGGATCATCCTTTATCTTTTTTGAATCTGAGCTGTGATTTCAGTAGTTAAATTGATGTTGGACTTAATGTTAAAGTGCAGGTGGGCTCTGTGTATTTCCTGGAAACAGCCTCTGAGCTGCAGCAACATTATGTTGCAGTTCAGGTCACTTAAATAAAATTAAATTATCCTCACTGTTAAAAAATATATAAAATGTTCAACTGATCTTAAACCTCTCAGACACTTTGACATGACACATTTTATATGAGACACTTTATGAATCTGCCAGGTTAAAATATAATAAAATAATAAAGTCAGTTACAGAGTTACAGGACACTTTACAGTCAAATAAAGATGAAACATTTCCTGAGAACAGACAATAAAAAGTACAAGACAGTAAAATAAAGACAACATGTCAGAACTGAGGTTAGAATGTGTGTAAAAAATATTTTAGTAACAGAAATAGAAATAAAAAATAATTTGAAACTTTTGTGTACTTATGAAACAAAGTAAAATAAAAATATTCAGGAAACGTCTCTAGTTTTTGTCAATTTGGTCAAATTAGTCAACACAAAAACTATTAGGAGACTAATGTGTTTCCTAATGTGTCTAAATGTGTGTTGTATTTGTGTCGTGATATCTATTGTGAACATCTAAAATTTTGCCTGACACAGAAAAACTAAAATTAATAATGAAAAATCGTCACTGCAGAGGAATACAATGAAATTAAATGTGACACTCAGGTGGTGCACTCTAACAAAGAACACAAAAACACAAGACACAGGACGTTCGGTCGGGATAGAAATACAATAAATAAACATATACTTATAAAAGTGCAGAAAATATTTTGGATAAAGTTCAGAGAAGTCATCTGAACGATGTCTGAGACTTTCCTGTTAAAGTTAGAAGTGATCACAAACAATAAAAACACATGTTAAGAGGATCATGGCAATATCTTCTTTTAAAACAGTTTCTGTTCAGCTGCTGACTCTCAGATATCCTACATCGGACGAGGGTCCTTGAACACAGCTTCAGAGAGTTTTCAAAAAGTTCCTCTGCAGGAAAATTTGTAGAAATGAACAAAAGCCAAAAAGAAGGAAATCAAACTAGAGATTATTTTGATTATTGGAAACCACGTTGTTCTATTTCTATTAAAAAAAAAGTTCATCTCAGTTTGACACTTTCAGACATCTTCATTTCAGTTTCCATGTGACAGGAAATCAAAATAGTTCCTGATTATTGTCTTTAATTTAGCCGACAGATTATTACAGCTCATAAAGCTGCAGGAAAACAGTGGTCTGTTCCTTTAACTGGCACTCAGAGGTTGTGTGTATGCGCGCGTGTGTGTGTGTGGGGGGGGGGGGTTACGTAACTCAGACAGAGGTCACATTAGCTCACATGAAACAACAGAATCTGAACTTTAATCTTCTTTACATTATGTTAGTAAACTAGTTTGATCAGCTGAGGATAAGTTTGGACGCCTGAGTGCTCATCTACAGATTTATTGTCTCTTTTTTGTTTAGCTGTTCACATGATTTAAAGATGTGGCTGTTATCAGATTTCCGTGTGAACTGCTCTTGAACTGAGGGCTCTGTGGGGGGGGTCCCTCCTGCAGGAAAATATTTTGATAAACAAGTGCACCTTATTTACATTCACAGTTCACAAATTAATCACTGCAAAATTTTAATGTGTGCCTCAAGAGCTGTCGTTGATTTCCAGATGAACTGTGAAAATATGAGTCGTTTTTAGTGTTTAATTTTATGGAATACTTCACCACTGCTATCGTTTAACATTTACTGACTAAAGTTGTATTTATGTAACAGTGGTAGAATGTAACTAAGTACATTTACTCAAGTACTGTATTTAAGCACAGTTTTGAGGTATTTGTACTTAATCGTATTTCCATTTTCTGCTCCACCACATCTCAGGGAAATATTAACTCCAAAAAAAAATCATGTACGATTTTTGTCAGCATCTCTATTTTTTTTTTTTTTTTTTTGTTATTTAGGGACTGTTCTCTACTTGTCAGAGGACGTGGTGTGGCTGGGATTTGACTTCTTTTCTTAATTATTCATTTATTTATTTATTGACCCTCTCAAAGCCACACACATTTTTTCTTGACCCTCCCTAAGTGACTGGTGGAAAATGCACGACCCGTGCTCCACCATAAATTAGTTATTAGGTTTATAAAACTTCCCCTTTGATGTTTAAAAGTTAGAAGTTGAAGTCGAAATCGTGGATTAAAAAAGTCCTCTGTGTTTTACTCTTGTCGCGCTGCTGGTTAGTTCGTTCAAACAGTTGTCGTTTTTGAATTGAGATGGAGTAGATGAGTTTTTTTCTGACAGAGGCAGTTGTAGCACATGATGTGTACCAAGACCGTCAGAAATTTTAAAACCCAACAATAATTTCTATTCTCTCAGTTTCTGGCTGTGTTAAATGCTGTAGTTTTGGTGACTTTTAAAGAAAACATGCCATATTTTTTTTTAAAATTGGTGTTAAAATAAATACAAAATATGACCAATTCAAATTTAATGAACAGTCCCTAAATTATATTTTGTTTTAGCCCAGAACAACGTCTGACAACCAACTTACTGTCCCCACTGTCCCTCTGAGGCAGAACTTTGGGAAAATGCACTACTTATACATTTTACCAAACAGTACAGACACCTGAATCTGCTCAGGGATTAAATTATTTCGATCACTGTTCAACTAATGAGCAGTTATTTCATGTTGATACAAAAATGTCCCAACTGACCCTGCTCTCCTCTACAACCAAACATGGGAGCCACCCAAACATGTTACAGTAACTGAGAAGGCCAAGATTGTAATTAGGCAGTTATCACCACAGTTATTATAATTACATAAGCTGAGCTGTTTGGCTGTTTGATATCATGGGAAACTAAATTAAATTAAACAAGCACTAAACATGAGAAACAACTCGTGTCTGTTCATGTCAACATGAAGCCACAAACCACAACCTGACATGACACACATGACGTGTGTGTGTGTGTGTGTGTGTGTGTGTGTGTGTGTGTGTGTGTGCACGCGCAGCAGGTTTGCAACTCGCACTGTACTCCAGTGTTCCTCCACATAACACTTGAACTGCTTTCATCAGAGAATATTTTTCGCACCAAATTACATCTGATCCACCTTTTAATGTGTAATAAATATATAACTGGTTCAATAGATAATAAACATGAGTCCTCACAGTCAGATTTTCTTTTTAAAAGTGTAAAATCTAGCCTTATTATTGATTTTTCATCATTCTGCTTCAATAAATCAGCTCCAAAATAGAAGTCTTTCTTACTCTTATATCCATCAGTAATAGTATTTCTATAATATATTGTATATGTTTATGATGAGCACTTTCATATTAAAAGATCTGAGTATTTATTTCACCTGTGGTGGGCGGAGTCTGCAGGTGAGCAGGTCCAGCACGGCAGCTTTTCTGTTAAACCTGTACATCAATCAGCAGCTCTGCGGTAAAGTTCAACTGAAGCCAAAAAAAAAAAAAAAATCTGTTTCAGGTTGTTGTGGAGTCGTTGGCAAACAGTGTTGGGTAATACCTCATTTAAAGGGGTGTGTATAAAACTGTCATGATGGATGTTTATGGCTTTTTTTTTTTTTTTTAATTTTAAAGTTAGGTTTAAATAATTGCAGGCTGCTTTGAGTGACAGACTGTCTCTAGATAGTGTCCTCCAGCAGCTTCAAAACAGAGTCCACAAATCAATGGGTGACATCTTGGTAGCTTTGTCCATTATTTCTACAATCTTTTATCTGTTCATGACAAAAATACCAACGAAAATAAGAAATTATTTGTTTGACTGGAGTTTTTTTAGTTAAGTTAATTTATAGGTTTTACAGTTTATGTAGAATAAGCATATATTTTTGGTAGGAATGTTCCTGTCGACTAAATGAAAATTTTAATCAAGACTAGTCGACTAGTGATGTGCATTAAGAGCCCTTTGAAGCCTTTAATCACAGTCTTCAACAACCATGTCAGATTTTAAATGCCGCTGAAGTACGACCCACTTTGTGCCGTGCGGTATGACTGTGAACATGACGGCAACTCGGTCAAAAGTTATATAAAATAACATGTGAAATAAATGAATTGACTCTGAAATGTGGGACACATTGAAACTTGCAGATTATCTCACAGAAATGATTCAGCAATTCACTTTAAAGTTAATAAAACATGTAAATTATGATTAGATTTCAGCTGAAATGAGGCATTTTGCTCCGTGCAGTATGAAAGTAAACCTGCACATTATCTGAAAACAATTCACTAAAAGTTAACAAATAATATAACATCTTAAAATATTTGCTGCAAAAAAGAAAAAGAAAAACATGACGGAGATGAGTTTGCCTTTTTAAGACGCAATTACAAATGTCACTAGTGTCAATTTACTGTGAGTTCTTTTCTGATCACAGTTGTATTTCTGAGGTGGCAAATCTGAATCAACTCCAAGTGTCTTCTCTCAACTTCTGACAGTTCCCCCACCTCGTAGGCCCCAATGCACCCACACTGTCCTTACCCACGGCCCTGCTCTCCCTCAAATAAAGTGGTACCCAGTATGGTAGTATTAGTGTGTACTGTGTGTACATCACATACTGCACACATTTTCAGTGAGGAAAGAAAAACTCAGATCTTTTACTCTGGTAAAAGTAGTAAAACCACAGTGTAGAAATACTCAAGTAAAAGTATTGAATTTAAAATGTTTCTGAAGCAGTAAAACTGAAACTATTACAGGATTATTATTAGTGGTTAATATGTGTAGCTGAGTGAGGTGGAGATGATGTGAACTACGCTGTGAAATATTTGACTATACATTTACAGTAAATTACATGCTACTAGTTCATTACTTTCACAGTAAATTGCTGTGAACTGACGGCTGTTAACTGTAGCTATGCCTACATATTACTGTGATTTAGCAGTATGCTTCTGTAAAATTACTGTATTCGACTGTAACCTCACAGTTTAAGCACATTACATTACGTAAGGGATAATGTATAATGAGCCGGTGAATACTGGGAAAATAACTCCCGACAGGGGAATAAAACCCTGACGCGCAGCAGAGGGGTTTTATTCCCCTGTCACCTGCTCATTATACATTATCCCGCTTATTACACAGCTAATTAAATAAATAATTTGAGACAGAATATTGATTAATTATATGATTTTTATTGATTTATAAATTAAATCGGGAGGAGAGAAAAAAAACTGCCGGCAATGGCTGAATCTGCGCTACAATAGCTACAGGGAATCAAGAGAAAATGAAAAGCAGCATCCCTAGAACGCTGGGCTACATAGCAACGGTCATTACACAGTAATATCAGACCTCTGAATGCCGCGACTGACCAATCAGAATACAGCATTTAATAGAGCCGTGTAATAATGTGATGTAACAGTATGTTCCTGTAAATTATTGAATTTAACTGTGACTTCAGTTTATGCACATCTTATGACTGTGATTTAGCAGCATGCTCCTGTAGAATTTCTGTATTTCACTGTAACTTCACAGATATTTCTGTGATTTAACAGTATGCTTCTGTAAAATTACTGTATGTACCGACATGAATTTCCCAATAAAATGTGGTTAAATATCTCAGTAAGAGCCTGTGAGGTGATAATGATGTAATTTATTGTGGAATATTACAGATACATGTTGTAACTTTCTGGAAATAGTACTTCACAGGACTGACGTCAGCAGACTAACTATCAATCTATCAATCAGATGTGATTGCTCCACTTTAAAATTAAGTTTTAATACTTTTATTATTGTAGTATTTATCCGACACGGTGAGGTGGTTATTACTGATGTCAGCTTACACCTGCGACACATTGCCATTGTTAGCATGTAGCTCCAAACACCGCTGTGTTGAAATACGAGGCTGCTAGCGTGACTGCAGACTTGTTTTTTTGTTTGTTTGTTTTTTTGGTTAATTAAAAACCTTCCTGCTTCATGTCGTGTTGCTGCAGAGTGAGAGTTGTTTTCAAGATGGGGTGTAAACAATTTAATTACAGGTGTGTCCAATTACGAGCCTCCCAACTCAGGATGACGGATGATTGAAATTATTCCTGCTGTGTATAAAATTCACCTGCTGGGTATAAAATACACCTGCTGGGTATAAAAACACTCCTGCTGTGTAAAAAACAAACAGGAGCTCTGCAAATTTGCGTCCCAGAATGCATCATTCTGACCTACGTAAGGTAGTCACAATGGGCCCCAGGCACACTAGTTGCTTGTTATGCAGCTAAACTAGCCCCTATATAATCGTATCATCCCATAATCAAGTAGAGACTTGACACTGGATAACACCAACATACATATCACCCAAAAATCATCTCCACATTTATGTATAGGACAAAAATACAAAGAAAATAATTAGTGAGAGTTATTTGTTTAATTGAATTATTTTTATATATATATATATATACCTTGTCTATAGTTGATGTAGAGGAAGCATATTTTTATATTTTACAACATTTTGTTATAGATTATCAAGAAATAAAGAAAAGAAAACCATGATGGAGATAGTTTTACTTTCTCAAAGGCATATAAAGCATATCGCACCATTTTTAATCGAATGTGAGTCTTTCTTTTAACACAGACATATTTCTAAGGTGGCAATCTAAATTACTCACAAGGGCCCGTTTTCTGCCGAACCTATAGTTGGAGGGCCCACTCTCTACAGGCCCCCTCGCCCCATGGGCCCCAGTGCAACTGCCCTGCCTGCACTGTCTATATTTGCCCCCTGGTCTGATCTCTGTGACTCCTTCTGCAGTAATGATATTGTTGAGGTGGTTTTGTGACTTTTAGCATGTTGTTGTATTTTTTAGGATGTGGACTGGGATACCACAGATCACTGGACACCACAAAGGGTCTGTCTCTATGTGTGTGTGTGTATATATGTGTGTGTAGATAGAAATATACCTGTACCGGGTCCCGGGGCAGCTGGTTTAACAAGGTGGTCCAGATGTCCTTCTTCCCAGCAACATCTCCACCTCCTCCTGTGGAATTCCTGGCATTCACAGCCCAGATAAGACCTGTAGTTAATCTTGTGTTTTGGGTCTACCCCAGGGCCTCCTACCTGTTGGACGCGCCCATAAAACCTCTATCTGGAGGTGTCCAGGAAGCACACTAAGGCTGAACCCAGCCACCCTACAGAGGAAACTCAATTGGGCCTCTTGTATCAGCGATCTCACCCTTTTGATCACTGTTCAAAGCACATGACCAAAGGTGAGGGCTGCACTGACTGCAAAATCACAAGCACCCCCTCCAGCTCAGCTCCCTCTGAACGACCGTGAACAAGACTGGGAGATACCTGAACTCCTTCGCCTGGGGCAGTAACTCTCCCCCAACCCAGAGAGAGCAATCCACTGTTTTCTGGCAGAGAGCCATGGCCTCAGACTTGGAGGTGCTGACTCTTAGCCTGACTGCTTCACATTCGGCTGCAAACTGCCCCAGTGCAGGCTCGAGGTCACTGTGTGATGAAGCCAACAGAACCACATCATCTGCAAAGAGCAGAGATGCAATTCTGAGGTCGCTGAACTGGAATACTTCCTCCCTACAGCTGGGCCTCGAGATCCTGTCCATGAATCAGAGTCCTTCACGGGTCCAATTTTTAAAACCCACACCCACCTACACCCGTAGTGTTCAGTACCAGACCTGACCAGTTACCCGTCATTATGTCTAAGTCAAAGCCACACCTGCCTGCCCACATTAATAAAAGTCCCACGACCCGACCTACACCAGTGATAATACAACACAGGCTACAGTCACTCACGTTAAACTTGGTTCTCCGTTCTTGAATCACAAATTTGTGAGTGAGTTCTTAGGTTGTGTCATGTTAGCGTGTCATTGTGAGCATTGTAGCATGCTGAATTTAGCATCTAGCTCAAAGCACCACTGTGTTTAAGTACAAAGCTGTAAGCATGACTGCAAACAAATTTGTTTTGATTATTAAAAAGCTTCATGCTTCATGTCGTGTTGTTGCTGTGGAGTGACTAATGAAACGCAGCCAAATACTCCTTTATACAAAACAAACAGTCCTGTGGAGCACTGAAGAACTGTTTCCCAGAACGCATCAGTCTGAGAAATAAGAGGTGAACTGTGGACAGAGGGCTGAAGGACTGCTGACCCAGTTTATGTGATATTTCGATTTACTGTGTCTGTTTTTATTATTTAGAGGAAGAAAATTCATCCAGCAGAGAAACATCTAGCTACCTGGAAACAGTTCAGTTTTCAGTGACGTCCCCTGTGATTGTAACAGTGTTGAAGAGGTTTGATGACCTTTCACATGTTGTGTTTCCTCAGCCAAGTGCTCAGGATGTGGACCAGGATACCGCAGCCCGCTGGACGCCATGAAGGGTGAGTCTGTCTGTCTGTCTGTCTGACTCACTGACTCACTGACTACTGCTCCCCTCTTCTTGAAACAGCATGAGCTGTGATTGTTTTTCTTGTTATAGGTCCTCGGGAGGAGATCGTCTACCTGCCCTGCATCTACCGCAACACCAACACCCTAAAACCCGACTACCTTGCCACCGTTGATGTCGATCCAAAATCCCCCACCTTCTGCCAGGTAAAAGGATTCATCCAATCCCCTGCTTGGTCCGTCCGGTCAACTTTCTTCTTTAAATCTGTCAGTGAAGCTTTTTGATTTGTAGCATCAGTAAATTTCTTGTCTTTGTTCTCTCATCAGCTCTCTACTCCTGCTGGAGTAGTTTTCCACTCAGATGTCTCGCTGTCATTTCCTCCTCTCCTTCTCCTTCCTCCTCCAGGTTTTTGTTTTTCTGTCTCTAACCTTCAGGATCTCTGCATCACATTTGTTCTTAAAAGGCTTAAACTATCTTATGAATACAATGCATAAATAAATAAGATCTACAGGGCATTTCAAACTCTTAACTTTAACTGGCAGTGACTGTTTTAGTACTTCAGTACCGTTTATGTGTCCTCTTCCACTGTGACCATCTCCTGTGGCGTACCACAAGGATCTATATCAGGCCCCATTTTATTTTTCTTGTACTGTATATGCTTCTCTTGGGGTCTATTTTTAGCAAATGAAATATCTTTTACCATTTTTACATTGATGACACTCAGCTATATCTGCCACTCAAACCTTGTGATCCATGCAGTGTAAACATCCTCTTAAACTGCATCGAGGATGTAAACTCCTGGATAGTGAAAACCGTTTAGGCTTTAATCCTTGGCCCAGCTGTCAAGTCTGCTTCCACGATCAATGTCCTCAGGTCTCTGTTGTTTAATGTAAAATAAAATGTGAAAGTCCTCTTGCATTCTTTAATTCTGGTTTAAAATTTGATACACAAATCAACTCTTTCACTGGCACCAGCTTTTACCAGTCACTGCTCTCCATTCCATAGACCCGGTTAAAAACTTAAGGTGATGGAGCATTTTAAGTTGTTGGTCCTAAACTGTGGAACAGTCTCCCACTTACAATCCGATCTTCCCCCTCTATTGATACATTTAAATCCAGTCTTTAGACCCATCTCTTTTCTTTAGCCTTTAAATTATCATTAGGATGACACACCTGACCACCCTGCTCAACATTTTTCATTTTGTCATGTGTGCATCCTATTTTTGTGTTATGATTTCATCAAAATATTGCATTCTCTTATTAATTTACTTACATTTTCCTATTTATAACCGTTTATCTGAGCATTCCTTTTTATGTCTTTGTAAAGCACGTTCGTCAACAATTGTTGTTTTTAAATGTGCTCTATAAATAAATTTGACTTGACTTGACTTGACTTTGACCTCTGCCCCTGCAGGTCATCCACCGTCTGCCAATGCCGAACCTTCGTGACGAGCTGCATCACTCTGGCTGGAATGCTTGCAGCAGCTGCTTCGGCGACGCCTCCAAGAAAAGAAACCGTCTGATTCTCCCATCGCTCATCTCCTCCAGAGTCTACGTAGTCGACGTCGGGACGAATCCCAGAGCACCGCAGATCCACAAAGTACAAGCAGCACACTGAAATGCTAAGGAGCTTGAGGAGGCTCCCATACAGGGGGCCTGGTTACATAGAGAGTTGGGAGAATGGGGGCTTCAGTGGGGCCTCTTAGTGGGTTAATTCAGCCCTGACCCTGACTTATGAAAACAGCAGCTGTTTTCTTTAAATTCAGAGAAATAACAGACCTTCTGTCAGAGAAAGTGGAGACGCTCAAGCTAAACTAAAAATGTGAAAGAACAGCAGAGACTGTTGTTCTGAGAAGGAGGAAGAGGAGGAAGGTTCATACTGAGTTCAGACTGGATGATAAACACTCTCACAGCTGTTCTTTAACGTACTTAAAATATTTGGAAGTCAGTGGACTGGGCTGATGATGTGGGAAAATAAAAAAAATGTTGCTCTGCTGGCTTTAGTCCATTTGATAAAATAATCAGAATACAAATACGTCTGTCGGTCTGCTGAGTCATGGTGTAATCATTAAACAGTTAAGTTCCCCTCAGAGACTTTAATATACCACTAAAAAGGTGATACTGGAGGGCTGCTGGTGCAAACTGGGACAGTTTGCAGCTGAGTGTGAAACAGCAGGATGTGAGTCAGCACCTCCCAGTTTGGGGTCATTGTGCTGGAATAACAAAAAAATTGATGGATTACTCCCTTCGGGTTGGAGTGTGTTCCTGCCTTAAGTGATGTAATTAAAGTTTCTCTGAGTCCTGCTCATATGTGAGGGTGAAATGGAGTGTGGGATCAACAGGTCAATCTGTGCCAGCAGTAATTTGGATGTTGTTCAATACAGTTGACACACAAAGGGATTTAATCCTGAAGGTGAAGCTATGGATTCCCTGTTGGATCTCTGTTCCAGTCCTGGTCTCTGAGTACTCTGAGTTCTTTGGCAAAGTTTCTGGGCTCAGCCTTGGGAACAGGGTAAGGGGCTCTGATGTCCGTCCTCCTTCTTTGTGGACAAATAGCAGGAAATCCAGGGTCGGACCCACAACAAACTGGAGGAATTATATTCCCTATCAGACCGGGAACACCTCAGGGTCCTGCAGAAAGAGGAGAGGGGCATCTGTGCTACCTTGCTTACCCTGCTGCCACCAAGACCCAGTGCTTAGTTAGTACCTCAGAGTCCTAGGTTCTGATACCAGTAAGACTCCAGTCACAAACACAAAGTTCTAGGTTCCTGTCCAACTTGAGTCAGTAACAGAGCTCTGGGTTTCGATTTTAGTAAGCTTTTAGTCAGTGTTAGAGAATTGTGGGTCGCTATCCCAATAAGACTTCAGTCACTAACACAAAGTTCTATCCAAGGACAACTTGAGTCGGTAACAGAGCTCTGGGTTTCGATTTTAGCAATCCTTTAGTCAGTATTACCAAATTCTTGGTCACTATTCCAGTAAGACTCCAGTCAGCACAACAGGCTTCTAGGTTTTGATCTTAATAAAACAGGAGTGGCTGTGACTCAGAGGTAGAGCAGGGCACCCACCAATCAGAGGTTCAGCAGTTCAATCCCCAGCTCCTCCAGTCCGCATGTCAAAGTACTATTTGGCAAGATACTGAATCATACAGTTGTCCAAAGCAGGCGCTTACTCTGTGTCCCTCTTGGTCAAAGTGACAGCTGTGACGGAAAGAGTCGTGAAACACAAAAATAAAACAAACATGCTAGACTTTAAGGTGTGAGGCGTCCCAGACGTGACATCAGTTGTCATCTACTATGACACACTACACATTATAAAACAATCGATTACCACACATGACTGTCATCGTCATTCATGATCCAAACAGACACCATAGAACGGCCAGGTCGCACTATAATCAGGCTGATATCATATAGTCTGGACGTGGCGTCAGCGAGGAAGATGGATGCATGCTTTTATTGTGAAGAACTTTGTAGCCTTTGTTTTGAAAAGTGTTTCATAAATAATTCATCCTTAATGTGTTGAGGTGAAAATTTGAAACCAGATTTACCAAGTTGTGTTTATGTCATATTGTCGTGTCTTCAGATGGTGGAGCCTGTCGACCTGTACTGGAAGTGCGGCCTGGCAAACCCTCACACCACACACTGTCTGGGCAGCGGTCAGATCATGATCAGCTGTATAGGAGATCCATCTGGCAACGGCAAAGGTGAGACATCAGCAGACTGGATTATAAATTCTAAGAAATAATATGTATTAATAACAGCTCCAAGTAAAGGAATGTCAAAGGGACACTGAGCCATTTTGTAAAATCCTCTTGTTTAACCAGCTCTGTCCTCTCCCAGTGACAAACCCTCCCTGTTGATTGCTGCTGTAGCGGCCTCTAACGGACAGTATCAGTGTTACACCTGATGTCGTCCCTTCAGGTGGTTTTGTCCTGCTGGACGGTGAGACGTTCGAGGTGATCGGTAACTGGGAGCAGCCAGGTGAAGCCGTACCCTTTGGATATGACTTCTGGTATCAACCTCGACACAATGTGATGATCAGCACTGAATGGGGTGCACCCAAAGCCCTGGTTAATGGTTTTAATCCTGCCCATGTGAAAGAGGGTGAGTCAGATGGAAACATTTCCTCGCTGAGTCTTTCTTTCCTTTAAATCTTTTTAATGTCATGACCACTATGACGACAAATAAATGCCTTCTATGGACTGTTACCCCTGATCCTCTTGGATTTAGATTCTGATCTAAGTAAGACTCAAATCGGTATCAGTTAGGTTTAGGTTCTTATCCCAATAAGTCTTTCGTCAGCACCTCAGTACTTGAGGTTCCTATTCCAATAAGACTCAATTAGTACCACAGGGTAAGTCTTTGGTCGGTAACAAAGGATTCTTGGATTTGATCCCAGTAAGACCCCACTCAGTGCAACTGGGTTCTAGATTTCTGTGCTAGCATGAATCCAGCAAGTCCCACAGAGCGCTAGGTTCAGCTGAAAGTAAAATTTATTTGTCCAGCGTTTTCACAGATATAAGTCACAAAGTGCTTTACAAGGGCATTTATAACATGCAATAAAGAAGTCATAGAAGCTGAAAACACCACCTAAGCCATGTATTTAAAAGTGCAAAACTAAGGGCACAGTAACTTTAACAAAAGTAAGCTTCCAGTTGGTATCACGGAGTTCTTGATCCCAGTAAGACCTGTGTCTTAGATAGTATCCATTAACTAAGACAAGGTTTGAGAACTTTGTGTGAGGATTGAGACAGTACTGAGTAGTTCTACACACGATCACAGAAATGCCAAGCTCGGTGTTGCACCTTTGGACAAAAATCAAGGCTCAGCTTGTGCAAGTTAACTGTTGTTTGTGTCCCAGGACTCTACGGCAGCTCCATCCATGTTTGGGACTGGACCACCCACAAGAAGCTGCAGACACTCGATCTGGGTGAGGAGGGTGCTATTCCCCTCGAGGTCCGATTCCTCCATGACCCCGATGCCACGGAGGGCTACGTGGGATGTGCTCTGCGGGGAACAGTCTTCAGATTCTACAAAACAAAAGTCAGCACCACATGATTTTAATATCACAGGGTTCTAGATCCTTATAGTTCATTCCCAGGGTTCTTGAACCCAGAGGGACACCAGTCAGTAGCACACGGTCCTAGATCCAAGCAGGATTCCAGTCAGTATAGTTCATACTGGATTGAATTTAGAATGTGAATCTGTTCAGTGTTCTGGTTGGTTAATGATGGCCACTTGTGATAAAGAGCTATAAAACTAAACTACAGTGAACTTTAGACTGTTTTCAGTCTGGAGGCTAGTTAGCGACGTCACTACAGGTGCAGCCCAGAGATTTTATTTTATATAGAAAATATTTTGTCAGAATGACATCCTACCTGACCTCAGATTCTTGACAGATCCTAAACTAGCAACCACGTATCGTATCATCTCATCACATGATCAAATGGACACTTGGCATTGGAAAACGTCAATATACATATCTGTGTATGACAAAAATACAATAAAGGAAATCATTTATTTCTCGAATAGTTATTTCTTGTTTATTTTTTGTTTGTTTTTTTAGTTCATGTAGCGTAAGCATCTAATTTTCTTATAGATAGTTACTGACTTTTTTACGCCTAAAAATTGAAACCATGACAGATGTGTTTGCCTTTTCGAAGGCACCATTTTTGATTGAAATTCTCCTTTGAACTTTTACGAGGTGTCACTCTGAATCTCTGTCAAAGGCCCGTCTTCTGCCTGATACATTTTTGGAGGGCCCACCCTCTCTACGCCCCCCCCACCCAACAGGCTCCAGGGCAACCTCACTCTCTGTACTGTCTATATTTACACCCCTGATCCTAACCTTTGATACTAAGGGTAGCTTCCACCCCTCAATCAGGCAAACAACATTGTGACTGAGAGCATGTTAGCATCTTGATATTAGCATTTAGCTCTAAGTACAAAGTTGCCAGCATGTCTGCAGACTTTCAGTCTGTCTTTTTGTGTCTTCAGAAAGGTGACTGGGCTGCAGAGAAGGTGATCAGTGTTCCCAGTAAGAAGGTCGAGGGATGGGCACTGCCTGAGATGCCTGGTGAGGCTGTCTGTCTGTCTGTCTGTCTGACTGGTATGTGGTCTGATATCTTTTCGTTCTGACTGGTTTCCTGTCTCTCTGTGCAGGTTTGATCACAGACATCCTGATCTCATTGGACGACCGTTATCTCTACTTCAGTAATTGGCTCCACGGTGACATTAGACAATATGACATCACAGACAGGAGGAACCCAAGACTAGTCGGCCAGGTATGAATGTTAATTCAGGACCCAGTTGTTCAGAAGTAATCTGATCATATTACTGGATTTTAATCAGATCTTAGAAAGTGGTTGTTAAATAAATTTAATCAGATGTGATCACATTAATCAGTCTTGGTTCTTGGTTAAGTATGTGTTGTTCAAAACATTTTAGTAGCATTGACATACCTTTGATTTAAACAATTATGAGATTATCTTGATCCCAGCAGAGGGCTGGCAGTAGCAGGCAACACTGGTGACTTGACTGACCTGTTTTTCAAAGGAGAGGTTGTCGAAAATAACTCCGAGGTTGCAGATGTGCGGGAATGCAGAGTGGAATTATCAATGGTGAACCATCAGCAAATGTTTCTGCCAAAGAGCTCAGTGGCGAAGTAAAACAATTTTACCTTGACTTTAGATCTTTGTTTACTTTCCTCACTTGTATGTCTCTTATCATGCGCTGAGCTGAACTGCCAATCAAAATGATTTCATTGTCAACACTGATTCAGCCAGCTGCCACACCAGCAAGGGCATCAGATGCTCATCAATGGCCCAACATTAGGCCTGTTTCCACTTAAGTAGTTCCTGGTGCTGATTTGGGGGGCAGGAACTTTACAGGAACGTCCTCTCGCTTTGCCCTCTCAACTGCCATGTCTCCACTGAGGGCGGAGTAGGAGGAAGGTTCCTGTAAAGTTACCAGGCTCTGGATGTGACATAATCATTGCACAACCATTTTCACTGGGGCGACGCGGCTCCTCGTCTGCTGAGTTTTAAAAATGCCAGCTATTTTGTTGCTTTCTGTTGATGTCACATCCCGCCTTGAGTATATCCAATCAGCACCACGTAAACCCCAAGCCCCACCCAGGAGTTTTTCGGGGCCGTTCTGAGTACCTGCTCCGAGGCAGGGACTTGTTTAGCCCCTGTAAAAGTTCCAGAACTCCTTCGGGGGTGGTTCCTGCGGTGGAGACACGCACCAACGGTCCCGGCCCTGTAAAATTACCCCGAAGTTCCTGCAGTGGAAATGGGCCTATTGACCAACAGCTGACCATTGCCTTGCTGCGTCAGAGCCTTTACAGGTGCATGGCCACTTATTATGATTGGGCTAGTTTTGATGCCTTCACTAGGATCATTATTGTTGGAGCCATAGAGGTTTGCAATTGTAAATGGTTTGTTGTTGACTGAGGTACTGATTATAACATATCTTCCTTCTGGGTCTATTATTGAGTTATTGTGAGTGAGTGAATTTGTTATGGATCAGAATGGAGTCATCTCTTCGGTTATCATTGTAGGTGGCTGAATAGACTAGATTAAAATGTGTGCCTGTTGTTGTTCTGGATTGTTTAGATGATTGTCTTGCAGTAGGCATGTGTCTGCTTTCAGTTTGAATGGGTGATTTATAACTTTTGTTCTTTCTCCTGTGAGCGAATGCCGCAAAGATTACAGAAAATAAGTTATGGTTGCATAGAAAACAGAAATAAGAGAAAGACAATGTTGTTAGTTACTCTTCGGGGTATGTGGGCATTAGATGCAGTTTGTCTGCATGGTGAGTGTGTGTTGTATGTCTTTGGATGTGTGTGTGTGATTATGGTACTGTAGGTATTTGAGTGGGTATTATTGGACGTGGAGATACAGAAAACAAGGAGACAAAACAAACAAACTAGTAACAGAGAATCACGACAGGAGACAAAACACAAAGAAATAACATCAGGGGAGTCTGTTCATAGGATAACATGGGGTGTTGGTTCGATTGTGTGTTTGCAGGGTTCCAATAGAGTTCTGTGTTGTTTCTGAAGGAGGGTCAGTCAGAGTACAGTGCAGTACAGCTGTCCATTAATGTGCAGTTTGTCCAACACTGTGTATGCCCTTATGTTTCTCAGTTGGTGTTCTTTCATGATGCCATACAGGATTTTCCTCGATTCACATGTTGCATGATTGTTGTTGCCAGATTTCTAGAGCTGCGGTCAATCAAAGAAAATCTTGGTCAACTAAAATTCTACCTACTCTTCAACCAATCCAGTGGTGGAAGGGGGAAAAAGTTCGTAACACATTTTTTCCATTTCCACAGTGAAAAGTTGAATCCATCAGCACACCTTAAATTTCAATGTGACAACTTTGACGATCACTTTAGTTTTTATTGTGTCTCTTGGATGACACATTTAGTGATGAGCGTATCTTAAAGCGTTTAAAAAGATATATTAATTCCGACCAGATTATGTGAACTGCATATATTCTGATCCTCACTTGGAGAAAAAGTGAGCATCAGATATGTGGTTTTACAGTAAATCAGGAAATATTAGGTTGTCGTGCAAAACTCTGTATGTGAATGTCCAGTGTGGTTTCTTTTATTTTCCTTTGTTATGATGCCCATTTGTTTAGTGAGGCTTTCCACGGTGGTTTGGAGGGAACTGTTTTCTCTCAAGGTGTGTTCAGTATGGTTGTTAGTAAAATCTAAACAAGACTGCATGTCTTTTATTTTGGAGGCAAGTGTGACGAGCAGACGGAGTTTACTATTTCAGTTGTGAGCTTCTATAATCTTGAAAATTTTAAATCTCGATCAGCGTGATTTGATCCAGTGTTGCTTAGAAAAAGCAGCGCAAAAGTAAGATGGATTCTCTGATCCCAGGTAGTAAAACATCAGGTTCATCATTCTGATCCAAATTGAGTTATTTGAACAGCTGGGCCTTGGTGACGGCTCAGAGTGAGACAGCTAACCTGTCTGTCTGTTCCAGGTGTTTCTGGGAGGATCTATCGTCAGTGATGGTCCAGTTAAAGTCCTGGAAGATCCTGAGAAACAGCCACAGCCCCACCCCCGCGTCATCAAGGTAATACAGACAGGACGCAGTGAGACTGGAGGCAGGACAGGATGGACTCGTCTGTCTATCCAGCATCCTTTCGTCTCTCCTCTGCTGGAGTTTATTTTTATTTATGTCTTGATCTTTCTGATTCATCATTGATCTGTCTGTGTCCACCTGTCTGTCTCTCAGGGGAAGCGTGTCCCTGGAGGTCCTCAGATGCTACAGTTGAGTTTAGACGGTCGGAGACTTTACGTGACAACGTCTCTCTACAGCGGCTGGGACAAACAGTTCTACCCCGACATGATCAAGTGAGCTCTCACAGTACTGCTGCTGCTGCTGCTGACAATACAAATACACTACATGTCACTTGGTCAAAGTACATTATATGGCCAAAAGTATGTGGACAGGTGAACATAACCATGTTGAAACAGGCAGAGTTGTGCAAGTCACTCTCAGGTTTCTCTATCATTGAATCAGGCTTTCAGCATTTTAAGGGACGTGCACACATGGGATGTATTAAGAGACCTGGATACAGCACCGGCAGCAGGACCCCCGTTCATTTCTATAAAAGATGCTCAGTGGCGCATGGAGCCGAAACAGCTTTTTTTCCATGGTATGAAATTCCCTGGATGATGCTTCATTGGGCCCATAGAGCAGCGACACTGGAGACTTACGGCAGCCAAGCACGGCGAGCGTTCTGCTAATTTGATTGTAGGGCTGCCTCCTAATAGTCGACGAAACCTTAGTCGACCAGAAAGGTCATTAGTCGGCAAGATTTCATTGGTTGCTTAGTTGGGGGAAAAAACAACAGCGGTGAAACTCTATTAGCTGCGTCTTGTCAAGATAAATCTGGGGGCCTATATGACTGGACCATGTGGGACAGACACAGGAAGTGGCCACACTCAGCCGTCAGACAGGAGTCACGTTACAAACCAGTCACACCTGACAGATATTTTCCCTTCTTCTGTAAATATTCAGTCTGATAAACACGGAACAGTTGATCATGTTAGTGCAGGGCTACCCCGAGCTTTACATCTGTCCCACAGACGACAGGCCTACACGCTTATAAACAGCTCCTGGAAGAAGATCAGCTCTGCTCTCAGGATTTCAGGTAAACATGCTGTATGGTGCTTGTTAAGGTTGCTTAGCAACCTCAGACGCAACTTGCCAGTGATGCCAAAATTAAACTGCCTCCCTCATCTTTAACATGGTCACACTGTCGCTGAAACACGAGCAGCTGCGTCGTCTGAATTCCCAGTTACAGTAACTACGTGTTGTGTTGAATAGTATTTACCTCGTGTTAAAAAGTGTAGCGTCCTCTCCATGGTTGGGTAAAGGAATAGATTTGGTTCAGACTTCATGTGCCATAAAACACAGTGTGTGTTCATTAACTCACGTCCAGTGGAAACGGATATGTTCAGTTCACCTTTCATTAAAACCATGTGAACATGTTCTTAAAGTGCATTCATGCATGACACTGCTCAGGTTTATGCAGACCCAGGCCAAAAGTGTGTAGACGACCCTGTGACCTTTGTTTTGTGACCCAGAGCAAAAGGTCACAGGGTCGTCTACACACTTTTGGCCTGTATTGAATAAAACTGTCTGAATGTGCGTTCTGTGTCTGTGTCAGAGAGGGCTCGGTGATTATGCAGATCGATGTGAACACCACTAATGGAGGTCTGACCCTGAATGAAAACTTCCTGGTGGATTTCGGTAAAGAACCCAACGGTCCAGTTCTTGCCCACGAGGTTCGATATCCCGGAGGAGACTGTACGTCCGACATCTGGCTGTAGGATCATCAAGAAGGGGAATGTAAATACTCTCAGTCAACATCTGAAGTACAGCCATCATTCTATACCGATCGATCAATGCAGCCTCAGAAATCACATTTAATCACTTCTATAGGATGAAGTCAGAAAATGATGTTTCTGTATTTAATTTCATATTCAGACAATATTACACGTTCAAACTGTGTTTGTGGTTGAAGTGCTTCATAGATTATTAGTACTCTGTTATTAATATAAACTACGACACACTACTGCACACAATTAGAAAAATTTGAGTTAAAAAAAAAACAGTAAAATGGATAAAAGTAAGAATCATCTTCAGCTGCTTCACTGAAGTACTTTAGATTTATTTCTATACCTTTGAGCAACAAGGAAAAAAGTGTGTTATATAAAACAGGAGTTGACAACCTGCGTCTCTTCAGCTCCTCTGCAGTGACCCTCTGTGGCTCTGATGAGAAATTACATGCCTGCATCTACAGACTGGTGCATTCCCCTCTTAATTTTGCAGAACCTCATTAACGATGGCAAATTTTGAGTCTCTCTATAGACTCCAAATCCAAAAAAAAGGAAACGTCTCAGAGGGAAATAGACAATTTAATAATGCATGAACTGATTAATGTGCTTTAACCGCTGCAAAGTTAAAGAACCAAATAATCATAATCAGCCCACTGCAGAGTGACTGAACACAAACCTAGTTCAGACAATTTGATGAGTTCCCTTCATCATGAGGCTCAGACATGTTTTTCAGCTCCAGACTCCAAAAAAAAACAGCTGAGAATCTTTAATTATTATATTAATTCCAGCTATATCAACAGTTCCCCTCATTTATCAAACCCCGGTCCTTTAGTGTGATATTAATATCAGTAATATAGTGTCATATTATTCTTGTGTCATCCTGTTATCTGTCATTCAGTGTCATATTACTAAAGTTGTGGTTTGCCAGCTTTCCTCCTACTGTGTGTGAAGTTTCCATGGATACAGGTGAGACAGGTGAAGTGAGTGTGACGAGATAACAAACGGACCAATCAGCTGTCAGCCTGAGACTCAGGGTGTTTCCTGTCTGTTGGTAATGATCCATATATATATGTATGTATACTCATGTATTTACAGTTAATCCATAAACGTCCAGTTTGACTGTAACTGACCTGCTGTGACCTCAGTCATGTTCCTGTCTGCTGCAGCGCCCCCTGCTGCTCACTGTTAACTTGTGATGGTTTAATAAAGATCTCTGAGAACAGTCGTCTGTCTCATACTTTCATATACAGATTGAAATAATAAATTATACAGTCACGATTTAATATTGAGTGATGCATCTGAAAATATAACAAATATTTATTAATTTATTTGTTTATTTATGTATATATGTATCTTAGAATTTGAGAAATACAATAACAGTCAACAAACATGAAAATTTTAATTTACTACTTAAAAACTGATCATGTTTTTGTTTTGTTTTTTTTTTCATTTAATTTTGGTGTAAATTTTCCTTATTTCTTTATCTTATTTATTTTATCTAAAGAACCTTTTGAAAATGAGAAGATGCATTTAATGGAGTTTAAACCACCGAAGACAATGAGATGAAACTGAAAGCCCCACAAAAAGCCAGTAAGTGGTCCTTGTGTTAAACATGCAGTTTCCCATATTTTAAGTTGTTGCAGTTTTTTTCATATTCAGTACTATAAAATAATTAATCCACCATGCAATAATATGTCATGGATGCATTACACCTAATGAAAAATGATTTTTAAAAAAAATATATACACAAGTCGATGTAATATTAAAAATATTGCAGCTGAAACTATTGTTTTGTTTTAACACTTTAACTTTTTCCCGAAATTATTAAAGAGGAAAAACTGATCTGAATTTAAATTGTTGTTATAAAAGCGTGTCAATAAGGTAAACGTATTAATACTTAGGTGAAATTTTGTGCATTAAATGCTTAATTTCCTGCATTCTGGTGATTTTTTCTGTCAATTTATGGTGGAAATATATTTATATATGTAAAGGAAAACATAAAATTCAGGTGGCAGGTGACAAATCACAGGAAAAGGGAAGGCTCTCAGGCATTCTGTTTTGCTTTCAAATATTTCTTCTCCTGTTATTCATCTTTTTTATTTCTGCTGAATCAACACATTTTTTACTGTATAAATCTGAGACCATGTTCTGTAGAGAGGTTTAAATGGTTGTGGATGCACATGAGGACATAATTGCTCTGACACAGACACACTGTGAGGCTGATCCCTAGCTCACACTTCAATTAAATATGAAATTCACAGAGTACTAAGGATTTTTTCTTTTTAAAAGTCGTCCGATTTATCTACATTAAATTCAGCCTCCTACATACATGTTCCTTTTCTACATGCCTTAGATGCAGAGTTTGTTTTTTGTATATTTTCCCTTTTTGTTACTTTCCCACATGAATCCTCTAATTTAACCTGTGATACATGCTTGCTTCATTTCCTACCTTAGCTGGTTAAGAAATGATATTATACTCACATTTTTTTAACTATTTTTTAGGATTACATTACATACATATAAGAATAAATAAATATAATAAAGAAAAGATGATAAACCTTTATTGATCCCTTAAGTGGATATTTAAGTGTAGCTGCAGCAACACAAAGGCAGAAACAATTGCAGATACATAGAGAAGTTATTATTGTTGTTGTTGTTGTTATTGTTATTATTATTATTATTATTATTATTATTATTATTATTATATAGTGTTATGTACAGTGTTACATACACACACACTGTACAGTAATTTGAAAAATATATAATAGAAGACAATCGTGATTTAATAATATAATATAATATAATATAATATAATATAATATAATATAATATAATATAATATAATATAATATAATGGCGGTATATCTCCGTCCAGCAGGCGGCAGCACTGCACCGGAAACAGTCAGGGAGCAGCAGCAGCAGCAGCAGCAGAAGAAGAAGAGCAGCGCCCCCTGGTGTTGACATGACGACCAGAGCGGATCAATGGAGGAAACAAACTGGAAATAAAACATCACTGCTAAACCACTAAACTGTCACCAGGTAAGGCTGACTCACCTGTGCACACACAGACACGTCACGGAGCTCGAGGAGCTCACCTGTGGCTGCGACGGAGCTAACGTTAGTTTAGCATACAGCTTTATAAACAGTCTGAGCGGAGTTAGCAACAGTTGGCCTGATATTTGCCGGCTAATGCTAACATCAACCGGACAGGCTCAAACTGCGGAGTGGACGGAGGGTCGGTTAGCTTGTGGCTAGTTAGCTTTAGTTAAATCTCTACACTAACCAGCAACAGGACGATGCTAACGCCTGGTTAGCTGGTTAACGGTAACTGCGTCTCAGCCGAGTTCCTCCACAGTAAGCTAAGCTAACAGCTTGTCTATAACTGAACTTTACACCGAGAGTCTGAGCTAATGCTAACACAGCAGCGTGTTTACTGTTTAGCTTTAAATAAGAAGCTTCTTCAAGTTTTGTTGTCTATCTGTGTTAGCTCTGTGCTAAGCTAGGCTAATATCAGATGACTCTTGGTGCACTTGCTAACAAGAGGATTCATCGAAATGTTACTGTAAACGTTTGTTTACTGTTTGAAATACAGACAGTGTTTAAATTATTAACCCAATAAAGAAAGAAATACTCAGATGTTTAATGCAAAAAGTAGCAGCACTACAGCGTAGAAATACTTTGCAAAGTCCTGCATGTAAACCTAACTTAGATGAAGTATTAGCATCTGCATGAACTTAAAGTACCAAAAATGAAAGTATTCGTTATGCACAATGACCCATTTCAGAATAATATATACAATGTTATTTTATTACGATTATTAATGCATTAATGTGCTCATCACTGGAATGTTGCAGCTGGTGGACGTTGAGCTAATTTTAACCACGTTTTATACTGCTTTGTAGTGTAATCCGTAATACCTCATCATGTATTATTGATTATGTTTTGAATTATTAACCTGAAACTGTAACATAATTAAAGATGTCAGATAAATGTAGTGCAGGAAATGAGAGATGTAGTGAAGTGCAAAGTACGACAGAATGGAAATATTTTACAGGACTGAGGACACAAATCTGTTAAAATCAGATAATAGTTTCTTTCTGACGGTTCCAGATGTTCGTTTATTATGGGACCACATTCCTAAAATCTGTATTAAATCCACAGTCACACGTGTTCCTGGTGTCCAAACTGGCTGCGACCAGGTTCATTCTATCAGTTTAATATACAGCTAGACACAGAGGACAAAATCCACAGTCGTCACTCTGTGATAACTTTATCTTAAGTTAATGTGAAGCCTCAGCAGCAACATCATCTTCAGGCTTAAGTGTAAAATTCTCTCTCTGTTGTTATAAACAGACTAACAAAATTTGGAGAAACTGACACCAGTGAACTGACTAAAAAGCGACGATAAATTGCTTAGATAAATATTGGCAGATTCCTCTTTTGTCAATTACTGATTTATTAATTGACTAATTATTTAAGCTGTATTTTAACAGTAGAGCCCAATCAATAAATGATCCTGGCTGACATGTTGCCTTATATTAACTCATTGCAGATATTTATCATATCTGTGTTTATGTCAACACACTGATAATAGGAAATCAAGAAACACTTTCTTCATTATAAAGTTAGTTTTTACTGTAAAATGTCTCATCAGCTCTATCTTAACTGTTTAAAGCAAAACAAATTTATCAAAATGTTTATTATGTGGTGTTAGGTTGTGTAAAGCAAATGGATAACGACTGATAAATCATTACTTGAGTCTGTAATCTCAAACATAAATACCTGTAGTGTAAACACTGTGTAGAACCTTAAATGTTAAAAAACGTTTCTTATTTTCAGGTGTTGTGTGTCAGATGTTTCAGACTGTTCAAACGTTGCTGTGTTAACTGTTTAAATGCTGCAGTGAGTCGTGGCTTTAAAACACCTAGAGTCACGTGAACTAAAGAAAACTCAACAGAACATGAACTGGAAAATACTCTGAAGGATTTCAGTCATTTTGTAAGATAAAATCGTCCTAGTGTCAGTGTCTTTTATGTCTTTGTGTTTTAAAGTGTAGAGGACATTTGATCAGATAAATTATTAGCAGGTTAATTAATGAAGTGACGTTAACCACTGTGAGTGAGTGAATCTCCTCCGATCTGCTTTACATCTATGATGAAACATCAAACACTCGGCACAGCTCCCCTCCTCCTCTCTGTAATCTGTAATCTGCTCAGTGGGATTACAGCCACACACACACACACACACACACACACACACACACAGGACTACATTTATAAGCACTGGCTTTTACTTGCTTTTTCTGAGCATGTAAACACATCTCAGTAGTTCCATCAGTGGACGGCTCAGCTGTTGTCATGTGACGTCATTATGATTTTGGATTGTCACATGAAGCATCACAGTAAACTGGGAGACACCAGGTGTCCTAAGAAGGGTCCACCTGTGGGGACCATCAGGTCTGTGAGCCAATCAGAAGAGAGTATAGAGTCCCCAGCTGTGTATCTCTGTGCGCTACTTTTCCAACAGGCAGGGCACAGTCTGATAAGCAGTGATGACGAACAGTGAGTAAGGAGCATGACTCACTCATGGAGTGGGAAACATTTGCCATCAGGAGGAGGTGTCACCATGACAATCTGTCAGAGCTGTCAAGGGTTATTGTGTCATTAATCAGTGGCGAGATAACAACACCACAGATAAAAAGTGATACCAGCAATCACTATCCAGCTGCTCTCATTCAGCTGTAATATCATTATGTGTTCTACTCTGCCACAATCACAAAATTGAACAATTGATGTGTTTGTATCAGCCCTGTGGTCGAGGGAGGCGGACGTAGCTTTCACTGCATGAATTGAGCAGTGCACTCAGGGTGTGCGCCGGCTGAGATGCAGGCTCCGCTTACTCAGCGCCCCACAGTCGCACGCTGGCATGGTAATCATGCTGACCCACTAAAAATCTATTGTAAGATAAAGATTCAAACAACGAAGGTGTTGCTGAGCAGAGAGAACTTTGACCTCTGATGGCCTTCAATCATAGGTGACCCCTGATAACCCCTGATGACCTTTTTTTCTGTGTCTGTTTCAGTGGAGGAGGGCGGAGCTTCCCAGCAGCCATGATGGAGGACACAGAGCCGGAGCTTTCCCCCGCCCCCTCTGATCAGAACAGCCCCTCCCCCTCCATCTCGTCCTCCCCCTCCTTGTCCCTCCCCTCCACCCCCTCGTCCTCCTGTGGCCCTCCCCAGGCCGTCACCCCCCCTCTGGGTGTGATCAGTGAGGGCGTGGGGGAACTCAGCCTGGTGATTGATGCTGAGGTGGCTCACCGGGCGTGTCAGGAGGTGCTGCAGAAGGTGAAGCTGAAACAGGTGGACACTGATGTCCCCACCGGCCTGCAGAACGGGGCGGGGTCGGACCGGGAGCCGCACGCCTCCCCCTGCGGCGCGCTGAGCGTTGTGGTGAAACCACTTAAGATTCGCGAGGAGTTGGACGACTCTGATGGCCTGGCCCCTGGCTCGGTGAAGAGCGCCCGGCGGCGGCAGAGGCACAATCCTTCCAAACAGTCGTGGCTGCTCCGCCTGTTCGAGTCCAAGCTGTTTGACGTTTCCATGGCGATCTCCTACCTGCACAACTCGAAGGAGCCCGGTGTCCAGGCGTACATCGGGAACCGGCTCTTCAGCTTCCCTCATGAGGAGGTGGACTTTTTCCTACCGCAGCTTCTCAACATGTACATTCACATGGACGAGGACGTCGGGGACGCCATCAAGCCATATGTGGTGAGTGTTGACAGGAACGGGGTGGAGTCTCACTGCCATGTGAGGTGCGTGGGGTCTGAGCAGGGGGTGGCGTCTAACAACATGTTACCTAACCTGCGTCCAGCTTTGAGTCTGCTTCAGTCAGACTGCTCTACAATCCTTGATGTGAAAGTTCATTCCTTAGAAGTTTGACCAAAAGTCTCTACTCAGTGTCCACTTGCTATTTCTGAAACTTTCAGCCACCTCTGATGGTCTTCATCAGGGGAATTTATTCAGTGTTCATAGAGGGAGTTCAGCTAAATACAACCACCTGTGGTCACAGTATCCACCCAAACACCTTAACTCCCTACTAAAACTGCCCAGAAAGTCATAGCAACCTCTTAACCACTTTCTTGGAAACATTCTAGTAACCAATGTGATCTCCTTGGTAACCACCATGAGCGCCGTAGCATCCATCTAGCAACACAGCGACAGACACCCTGTGGCTGCAGCTTAGCAGTCAGCTTTTATCTTCTGTAGCCCTCAGTAAAAGCTTTGCAAGCCATACTGTGTGTTCCACTACCCATGATACCACGCTGTTTAGTATGCCAGAACAAGATTTAGTATGTCAGATGCAGAATGCCAAAAATACCAGGATGTTCTACAGCATCCAGTCGTATTTGGTCAGTGTTAGATGATCAATCTTAGAGGTTACAAGATGATTAACATGGAAAACATTAGTTTGAATAAATTCCCAAACAGAAAACTGACCTGCTGTGTTTTAGTTTCCCCCTAACTCCTGTTCTGAGACATTTTTTATGAATGAAGTTTTGTCCTGTTGTCATATGATAGCATGACCTTTTAACTCCTTTGTGTTGTGTTCAGGTGCACCGCTGCAGACAGAGCATCTCGTTCAGCCTGCAGTGTGCCTGGCTGCTGGGAGCATACTCCTCCGACATGCACATCTCCACCCAGCGTCACTCACGAGGGACCAAGCTGAGGAAACTCATCCTGTCTGACGAACTCAAACCTGCGGGGCCTCGAGCTCGCAGAGACCCTCTGACTCTGACGCCTTTCTGTCCCCTGACGTCCCCCACCGTCGGCCCCGGGCCCCTGGGAGGAGAACACGGCCTGTCGCCCTCCAAACGCACACATCAGCGCTCCAAATCTGACGCTACAGTCAGCATCAGTCTGAGCAGCAACCTGAAGAGGACGGCCAGTAACCCGAAGGTGGAGAGCAGCCAGGATGAGGTAACGATGATTTGCCCTGCTCCCCCTCTGAGTGGCTAGGTGCATTCGTTGGTTGGATTGGTTAGGTTTAGACAAGAGGAGCGAGACTGGGAAGAGTTAGAGTGAGAATATCAGGGTACGCAATCAGAGGCGGAGTAAAGGCCCTGACACACCAAGCCGACTGTCGGCCGTCTGTCAATGTTCGGCCTTTGATGAGCGTCTGTCTCCCTAGTCTCCCTGGTGTGTCCTGCAACATTCGCCCTCGTCAGCCCTTTTTTAGCTGATTCATGGTGTTGAATCGGCGACGGGGGAGCCTCTCCATTAATGCCATCATGCTGTGATACAGCAGGTCTAATACAAACATGTTAAGATCAAAGAAACTACTGTAATGGGAATCACAACTCTGATCTGACAACAGTTTATAGACTCAGTCATGTCTCGCATATTTTAAACTAAATTAAAGTTTTATACTAAAACAAACAAAAGAAGTCAAAGTGAATCTCTAAACCCTCTGACCTTTGACCTCCCCAGGACACCAGCTCCAGCTCTGAAAGTCTGGAGTTTCAGACTGGTCCCGTAAGTTCACCAGCATCATGTTCTCCCTCCGGGGTGCATTGTGGGAAATGAAGTCTGTGATGGAGGCTCTGGGTTGTGGTTCATTATGAGGTGAAGTCTCAGACGTTCAGCTCAGGTGTCAATAAACAGAAACACCTGAAGGAGCTGCACGTCTGGACTCACCGCAGTAATTCTTCATGTTTCTTTTGGATCCAATCAGCTGTTTGATGTTGTGGGTGAACCAATCAGGACGCTGATGAACCCGTCATCATGTTTCCTCTCACTGATTCTCTCTGTTTGTGTGTCAGGTTTATGTAACAGATACATCAACAGGATGATGTGTATCAGGATAAGTGTGTAGGCCTGTTGTCTATGGGACAGATGTAAAGCTCTGGGTAACCCTGCACTAACATGATCAACTTTTCCGTGTTTATCAGACTGTTGTTGTTACAGGTGTGATGACTGAGTGCAGCTCAGCCAACAACATACAGTTTGTTAGCTTGTCTGAGCAGGTTAATATTATCTATCGGCATCATGGAGAAAGATTTTACCTCCTAACATGTAAACAACAAAGTGATAATGAGCAGGGTCTGAAGTCAGTTTGAGTAAATGATAGAAAACGATGTTGGTTTAAAAAAAGATGATGTGAGATCTGCGGCTATCAGCACAAACCTGACACACAAACATCAACTTTCATCTGTTACCTGTGTCTCTCTCAGAAGACGCTCCGAGGAGACAGCAGAGACTCAAACCACCAACATATAGTGTTGACATGTGTCTCTGTCTGTTTGTCTTACAGCCGGTGCGTCTGGCTCCTCAGAGGGAGTTCATAAAGTCTCTGATGGGGATTGGGAAGCGTCTGGCCACGCTGCCCACCAAAGAGCAGAAGACTCAGCGGCTGATCTCAGAACTGTCGCTGCTCAACCACAAACTGCCCGCTCGAGTCTGGCTGCCCACTGCCGCCTTCGACCACCATGTGGTCCGAGTGCCGCACACACAGGCTGTCGTGTTGAACTCCAAAGACAAGGTTACACACACACACACACACACACACACACACACACACACAGGGTTTAATGTTAATGGTTATTTTCCACTTGCCTGATCAGGCAAGATCTGATTTTGCGTATCGTGACTGATATAACACCCCCTTGATTACTCTGCAGTCGGGCAATCCCTATTGTTGAGCCCTGATTCTTATGACATCATACACAAAGCTGGTCATGTGACATGTGTTGACCTCTGTGTCCCTTCAGGCTCCGTACCTGATCTACGTGGAGGTTTTGGAGTGTGAGAACTTTGAGACCTCCAGCGTTCCAATCCGGATCCCAGAGAACCGGATCAGGAGCACTCGCTCTGTGGAGAACCTGCCGGAATGCGGCATGACGGCAGATCAGAGAGCTGGCAGTTTCTCCACGGTCCCGAACTATGACAACGACGACGAGGCCTGGTCTGTCGACGACATCGGGGAGTTGCAGGTGGAGGTGAGGCTCCAGACACCTGAACTAGAGAAACAAAACGTTTCAAAATAATGTTTAAATGCAGTTGTGGAAGAATTTACGCAGAGAACTAAAGTGGGCCAAGGATGGAGCCACCGCTGTTTTAATTAAGATGTTAAAGTCGTCAAGTAATGACAAATAACCACACCAAACAGTAAGATCAGCGTCACGTCAGACATAACTGAGTGTCGTTCCCTCCTGCAGCTCCCAGAGATACACACCAACAGCTGTGATAACATCAGTCAGTTCTCAGTGGACAGTATCACCAGTCTGGAGAGCAAAGAGCCGGTGTTCATCGCTGCTGGAGACATCAGGTCTGTACACACACTAGGGTGGTCAAAAATATCGATGTATCAATACATATTGATTCTGAATATTTGAAATGGTTTCAGTATTTATTTTCCACAGTGAAGATTCACCTGTACCAGCTGCATTACTCTCTCTTATTGTTTACGACAGTCATTCTGTTGCTCTCTGCTACTTAGCAAGAAAACAAAAGCAGGTGGTTTTTGTTTTCTCTCTGTGGTTACGTTAATGACTCTCCACCTTATGAAACGACAGTTTATAAATATGTGTGTAATTCTGTCCTCTCTTAATGTTTCAGGCGGCGTCTGTCGGAGCAGCTGGCTCAGGCTCCCACCACATTTAAACGGGACCCTGAGGACCCGTCAGCTGTGGCCCTGAAGGAGCCCTGGGAGGAGAAAGTCCGGTAAGTGAAGCTCGGGGTGGAGGTGGCGTTTGTTTTCCTACAGACTTCCAGGAATATGTCACTGTTTTCCTGGAAAATATGTCAGACGGGTTATATCAGTGTGTGTGTCTTACGTACATATATGTATTTGAGATACATGTTTTGTAATTTCTGACGATATTTCTGACTGCTCTGTATTTTTCTGATTGTATATTTCTGATAGCGATGTATATTTCTGACTGTACAGTATATTTCTGACTTTAGTATAAATTTCCTGTAGTGGCGTATATTTCTGACTGTTGTGTATTTTTCTAATTGTATATTTCTGATAGTGATGTATATTTTTATTTGTGTGTGTCCCTGCAGGAGGATCAGAGAAGGATCTCCTTACGGTCACCTTCCTAACTGGAGGCTGCTGTCTGTTATTGTTAAATGCGGAGACGACCTGAGACAAGAGCTGCTCGCCTTCCAGGTGCTGGAGCAGCTCAAGGTAACGCTATGACATCACCAACATCACATGATCAAAACACACCATTGGAAAAATAGTGAAATGATGTTTCCTCTGCACTTCTGTCTTCTCTCCTTTCAAACCTCTCTTCTTTTCTTCAGAGAGCAGAAGATTAAAGACTGTCAGTATATGATTATGTATTGACATGTAAAACTCTGTTCACCTCCTCCCGCAGTCCATCTGGGAGCAGGAGCGAGTCCCCCTCTGGATAAAGCCCTATAAGATCCTGGTGTTGTCGGCGGACAGCGGGATGATTGAGCCCGTGATGAACGCCGTGTCCCTCCACCAGGTGAAGAAGCAGAGCCAGCTGTCACTGCTGGACTACTTTCTGCAGGAACATGGCGCTCCGACCACCGAGGCCTTCCTGTCCGCTCAGAGGAACTTTGTCCAGAGCTGCGCCGGATACAGCCTCATCTGTTACCTGCTGCAGGTCAAAGACAGGTGAGATGATGACATCGACTCACAGCGGGTTTTCAGAGTTTGATTTGTCTTTCTGAAACTGGCCTTCACTGAGGGACTGATTTAACCCAATGATAATGTAGCCTCTGACTCTGTCCTCTCAGGCACAACGGGAACATCTTATTGGACGCTGAAGGTCACATCATCCACATCGACTTCGGCTTCATCCTCTCCAGCTCTCCCAAAAACCTCGGCTTCGAAACATCCGCATTCAAACTCACCACAGAGTTTGTGGATGTGAGTTACTTTCTAATTTTTAATCATCAGTTGTAAGATCTGATAGTGGTCACTGAGGAGCTTCCTGGAGGAGTCCTGGTGGCCCATAAGGAGGATTTCGGGTGCTCCAGGAGGTTGTAGTCCTGAAGTATAAATCACACACTGAGCGAGCCGCCTGTTAATGACGCTGTGGGCTAATGGGCATGTAGCTACTTCATGTTTCAGATGATACGTCATGTTTGTAGTCGACCAATGAAGATGAGTTTACATATCACCTTGGGTTCGTCCTTCACCTTCTCAAAATGATCCCACTCTTTGGATTTCCTGCCCGACATGTTATTAACTAGCCTGTGGAATCACCGCAGGCACCAGCCCTGGAGATTAGAGGCCGTACACATGCTGGAATTGGGATTTTGGATTTGCCCCGCTGGAATTGTTCATGTTCTTCCCTCACAGTTTAGTCTGCTGCTTTATATTGTCCATGTTTTTAATTTGTAGGTTGCAGTAAATGTGTTCATGGCATCCTGGATAATGGTGTGTGTGTGTGTGTGTGTGTGTGTGTGTGTGTGTGTGTGTGTTTCAGGTGATGGGCGGTCCGGATGGTGACATGTTTAACTACTACAAGATGTTGATGCTTCAGGGTCTGATAGCAGCCAGAAAACACATGGACAGAGTGCTGCAGATAGTGGAGATCATGCAGCAAGGTAACACACACACACTCTCACACACACACACACACACACACACACACACACACACACACACACACACACACAGCTGTTAGGTGTTTGTGTGTCTGTACTGTACTGACTCCGCCCCCTCCCCTCAGGCTCCCAGCTGCCCTGTTTCCACGGCTCCAGCACCATGCGGGGCCTGAAGGAGCGTTTCCACATGAGCCTGACGGAGGAGCAGCTGCAGCTGCTGGTGGACCAGCTGGTGGACGGATCCATGAGGTCGCTCACCACCAAACTGTACGATGGCTTCCAGTACCTCACCAACGGCATCATGTGACCTGTGGCGTCATGTGACCCTGTGACCTGTGTGCGTGTTTGTGTGTGTGTGTGTATGTGTGTGTGTATGAAAGCAGCGTTGAACAAATGCAGAGACTGTCTACAGACTGATGATCCTCATGTTTTATAACTGACTGCAGAGACGATGAGCCTCCCTCTGTTGGTCCTCCTCCTCTTCTTCTTCTTACTCTTCTTCTTATTTTATTGTCTTATTCCATATTCTTCTTCTTCATCATCCTCTTTTCTTCGCCTGTTTGTTGAATCTTTTTGTTGTTTCGTCTTTTCTTTGGAGGAATTCTTTTTCCTTTTCGTCTCATTTGGCTTCATCGCTCTTCCTCTTCTTTTTCCATATTTGGGCAGATGTCCCTGATTGGCTGCTCAGCCGGACTCCTTAGCCAATCAGAGAGCAGCCCCGTTTTAGTTTGAAACGTGAACACTCGGCAGGTGGACAGTTTTTACAGGTAGACAGAGTCTGTTACCATGGAAACTGAAGCTGATGGAGGACACGTGCAGACTCTTTAAAGGACCACACCGGTGTTTTAACTAACTGTAAACCACTGACCCCAAACCAGTTTGTCTTCTGTCCATTAAAACAAACCAGTTTCAACCAAAGATGCTTTTTACTGTTTCATGGGTTCAAATGTTCAGCCAGACTGGATTTTTAGTTTTGGAAGTTAAAAACAAAAAAATCTGATTTTGTGAAATCAGCTTAGAGAACATGTTTTAAACAATATCAGCCTTGTAAAGTGTATAAGAAAGGATGTAATTATAATACAACTTTGAATAATATCCTGGAACTCAAAAGATAAATACCAGAAAAAGAAATGAATAGAAAAAAATCCTGTTATTAATAATCTTGTGAGATCAGAGCTGCAGCTTCCTCAGGTTCTCAGTCAAGGGGCTGGACACTCTACAGTCATAAACATGCATCCTTTTAATTAATGTGCTGATTGCAAAATGTTTGAATATTTAAAGGCAGTGTCGCTGCTGCAGTGATCATGGGTTTGACTCCAGTCTGTGGCCTCCTGCTGTGTGTCATCCCCTCACTCTCCTCTCTCATCCCTTCACACTCAATACTGTCATATAAATTCAAGGCAAAAAAATAATCTTTAAAAAGACTTCCACATGGTAGATGTTTTAATTTGATACTTCCTGTGGGAATGATAACATTTACAAGAAACTAATGAAATAATCTGAAACTCAAAGTATCTGAAAATCAGCTGATGGTCTTTAAGGGTTTACTGTGCAGTCAGTATTTGTCAACAGTGTCATCAGTGAAAGTGAAAGCCGACCCCAGATTCACTCTTATTTGCTGTACTTTAATTTGTCCTGCGCTCTGTCTCTTGGATGCTTTCTGCTTGTGTTCTGGCACCTGGTCACTACCTCACCTGAGTAGCGTTGCACAGTACGAGATTTTTATGGTACGATAACCGTCTCAGAAAATCAAACGAGAAACATTTTTAAATGACGTACAGTAACAGTTGTTTTGTTTTGTGACGAGAGAGAAGAAATATAAAAATCGTAATTTGACAAACTGAACTTTAAACTGTCTACAGTTGTGTCGGACTCGAACTCCCAGCATGCACTGAGGTGCTCCTCAACAGGAAAGGTCACTGTGGCTTCACAGGAGTTACAGTGTTGGATAACAAAACACACTGAAGATTAAAAAAAAGTGACATCTGAAGGTTATGAATTTTATATAAAAAGAATCTTTTAAAGATTCAAATGATTTAAAAATAATTACATAATGTTTTTGTGTTGTTGTTTTTTTTACAGTAAACCTTTTAAAATATAAATACATGAAAAAATTTAAACCATTTAAGTCTTGAATATTTTCTGGTTTCAACACTTTTTGTCCCGAAATAAAAAACATTTCTAACTTTGAGGTGAAACGTTGTGACGTGTTTCCGTCTGCAGTTAAACAGACTGTAGTCCCGGTTTCGGACAGTTGGTGGCAGCAGAGCGCCAGCCGCTCTGTGTCAGGACTTCATTACCCAGAGTTCCGCAGGCAGAAGGAGGAGGAGGCGGGGCTCTACCTGCCCACACCTGCAGAGAGTTGAGAGACTGAAGACTGAAGGAAGAAAAACAGACAGAAAACAGTGACAAGAAAATGTTGTTGAGATCAACAGAATCCGCCTGATCGACTCATCTCATCCGAACTGATCCGGACCGAACTGACCCGGGATCAGTCCGAGTCCACCTGGATCCGAGTCCACCTGAGACTCACTCAAGATTTCTTAACATTTACCTGAAGCAGGAAGTGAAGCAGGAGGGGCAGCAGACAAGATGGTGAGTTCACTTTGATTACTTTACACTACAGGAGAGACCCGAACCTAGATCTGGTCCTGGACCTGGTCCTGGTCCCGATCCTGGTTCAGACCCTGGACCCGCTTTTGATCCTGCAGGGTTCAGGTTTACTGTGAGACTCCTGCAGGAACAGATCCCTGATCAGGTCTCTGCTGTTTGTTTGAACTAAAACTTCCTGATCACAAATTTTCTTCTTTTTCTTCTTTTTTTTAAAGAAGTTTATAAAATAAAAAATTAAATGTAACTTGAAAATAATTTAAATAATAATTTATAAATAATTTATGATAATTATAAACCAACGTTTAAAAAAAACAAAACAAGATTAATCAAAGAAAAAAATAACTTAATAAATAAAGACATTAAAAACTACATTTAAATCAAAATTGCAGGAGTACATGAAATGAAATAAAATAATAAAGAAAATATAAACACATTTATATCAAAAAATAATGAACTATATAATTAAGATTTAAATAAATAAAAATTTTTCCTTCCTGTCACCATGGAAACCCTCATCATTACATACTGAGTTAATCAAGCTGTGGCCCCTCAGATATGTTACTGAGGCTCAGTACAGGAAGCCACGAGGGTCAAACATTATATTGACTCCTGTTTTATTTCCAAACTTTCCTTTTCTTATTGTTTTGCTTTTTATTATTTGTGATATTATTTCACAGTTTTCTCCTTGACTTTATTTCCTGTTTTGGATTAACGTTGTTGACTTTGTTGCAGCTCTCTAGATTTTTATGTTTAGTATGAAGGATTAATAATAATAATAATGCTAATTATCATTATTATTATAATTATTATGACTGCAGGTGTAACTTGACATAATTTGATGACTTGAGGCTGATCATTTTTCTTTATGAAGTTTTACAAAGATTTTACCATCTGAATGTTTTTATCAGGGGCGTAGCTCGATGCACACGCTGTGTCTGTGGGCCCCCTGACGCTCCTCTCTTGATCCGTCTCTCTCTCACACACATTTTTATTTGTTTCTTTACAAAGTCTGTTTGCTTTCTTTCTGTCTTTTCTTTTTGGAACCCTGGTTTTCCTTCTCTCGGTGAAATACGTGACAGTAAAGTGCATCAACAGTCACTCACTCTGCTCAAGTTGTGTTGTGACGGGATGGACCGAACCATTTTGCACCTTTAAGGGGTGAGAAGGGTCTGGGAGAGCTTCCACTATTTTTTTTTTTTTAATACAAAAATTAGTCTTTCAATCAATTTATTTGACCTATTTTAATTTAGTTACAGCACTAAAAACTTTACAGTAAAAAATTGCCAATAAAGCCAAACTTAATTCCAGACTTTTCGAGGTCCCCCTCCCATCTGGGCCCTCTGTAATCAGTCCCGCATTTCTTCCCAGGACGCCGCCCCTGGACAGTTGTCAGCACAGTTCAGCTTACTACTGACTTTGATCTGACTGTACACACACACACACACACACACACACACACACACACACACACAAAGCGCTGCATGTCGAGGCGAACACGCCGGGGCGTCGCCGCTCCTCAACAAGATCCTACAGGATAGAAGGAATGCTGGGAATTCTTCAGACGGGAGAGACGCGTCAACCAATCATAGTGTGTGTGTGTGTGTGTGTGTGTGTGTGTGTGTGTGTGTCAGAGCTGCAGTGAAATTCCTGCTGAACAAACACATGATAACAGTACTGATGCTGCTGTGTACGAGTGTTTCAGTTGTCAGAGTCCTGCATTCATAATGTTACTCAAGTAAAAGTACATCATCATTACAAATATACTTAAAGTACCAAAAGTAAAAGTACTCCTTATTCAGAGTAATATTTATGATGTCATTGGTTTATAAATGATGCTGATTACAGTTTTGATTCAGAAGTATTTCTATAAATGTGTAACAGTATTTCTACTGTGATTAATTGAACAGATAAAAACAGGTGTTCAGTTCATTATTGAAGAACATTATTATGTATTCGATAGTACAGATTAATACTGCGTAGCTGTGTGAACGTGATGCTTTATATCATAAAAACACAGGACTGAACTCATTTATTATATTGTAGTTTTTTTTACAGAATACAGCTGCACAGTTTGCATTGGTATCAAAATTAATAAAGTCATTTAAATATGTTAAATATGACTGAACTCGATTTAAAGCAAATAAAAGCTGCACAACTGGTTCCTATAACAGTCAGTATATTAGTAATATCTTGCTCAGACGGCTGCTCTTCATCAACTCGCCAGCGAAGTTCATTTAAAGGTGCTTAAACTCATAATTAATAAGCAAACACAAACTCACGTCAGTCATTTACTTTTGATTTATGAAACGTATGAAGTGGATCCTGGCAGCAGGTCGGAGGTCAGAGGTGATGAACATGTTGACGTGGTCAGCTGACTGTCTGTGTGTTTATGCCCCGCCCCTCAGGGTAGCAAGGAGCGATACCATTGGCAGGCTCAGAATGTGAAGGTGAGCGGGGTGGACGACATGGTGCTGCTGTCCAAGATCAACGAGGACGCCATCACGGACAACCTGAAGAAGAGATACATGGACGACTACATCTTTGTATCCTCACACACCTTTATCATGTGCTTGTATTTATTAACCCAGAGTATGAGTCAGAAATCTGCCGACAGAAATAAGGAGACGAACTGAGGGAGACAAAGTGTTTGGAATATTCTGCTCCTGGTTCAGTTTTTTATGGTTCTGGGCCTTGACCTTGTTCTGTCTGTCAGACCTACATCGGTCCAGTTCTGATCTCTGTGAATCCGTTCAAACAGCTTCCATATTTTACTGACAGAGAAGTGGAGCTCTACCAGGGAGCGGTAAGACAACAACAACAACAACAACCTCCTACAACAACAATTCATACACACACGTCTGTCTAGTTATCTGCCTACCTACCTATTCATCCATCCATCCATCCATCCATAACCCCAATTCCAAAAAAAGCATAAATAAAAACACAATACGATTTGCAAATCCTTATTTGATGTATAATCAGTTAAATACAGTCCAGAGACGAGATATTTAATGTTCAAACTGATAACCTTTATTGTTTTTTATAAACTATGCACTCATTCTGAATTTAATGGCTGCAACACGTGGACAGAGGCAACAAAAGACATGAAAGGGTTAGTTGTCGTAATATCTTCGAGAGAGTGAGAGAATCCAGAAAAGTCTCTGCACCTTAGAAGCAAAGCTAGAAACCTATTATGAGTGGCCGTGACCTTTGACCCCTCAGACGACAGGGAATTAAAACCAGTCCGTGCTAAAGAGGAAAAGAACCATTCAGATCAAAGTTCAAAGCATCTGTGATGGTGTGGAGGTGTGAATCTGTGAAGGCTCCGTTAAAAGGTACAAACAGGTTTTGGAGCAACATATGCTGCCATCAAGACAACGTCTTTTTCAGGGACGTCCCTGCTTATTCCAGTGAGACACTGAGACGTGTTCAACAGCGTGGCTCCGTAGTGACACAGTGTTGGTACAAGACTGACCTGTCTATTGAACATGTGTCGCACAATGTTAAATGCAAAACACAACAACAGAGTCTCTGGACTGTTGAGACAGTGGGAGAGAATTTGACTTTCAAAACTGTCAATAGTTCATGTCCTCAGTGTTGTTTGAAGAAAGGTGATGTCACACAGTGGGAAACATGGCACTGTCCCAACTCTTTTAAAACATATGGCAGGCATCAAATTCAGAATGTTTGGACTGTATTGAATTGAATATTGAATATAGGTCAAAAAGATTTGCAAATCATTACATTCATTTTATACACAATCTGAACTTCAGGGTTTTGAATTCAGTTATGTTTCCAGAGTGGGTTTGCTCATTTCAGTTTAAGTTTGTATTGTTTAAGAATGTTGTTTTAATTTATTTCTAAGTTCTTTTGAGTCTAGTCTAAAAAAATTTCATACCCAGTTTTAGTTGTACTTTAGATTTATTTAAAACTATACAAAAATGCAACTGGACAGAGAATCTCCACCTTTATTTCAGTTATTTTCAAAGGAGGCTTTTTATACAAACTTCCATCGACAAAAAATATTTTCAAGTTTCAGTTATAGTGATAAAATGTTTGTTCAACCAAATATAACTCTTCTGTTTACATCTCTTTGTTGCTCATTATCACTGATAATAATAGAAATTCTGTAATACTGTGAAACTGCGATATTTTTGTTATCGTACCATGAAAATCTCGTACCGCTGTAACCCTAATGTACAGACATGAAACTGTTGAACTGGACAATGTTTTCACTGTCAGGATGTTTAAATGTAAATGTTGCACAATATCTTTATTAGGTTTAAGTAATGCAAGTCATACAAGAAAAATAAGGATAAAGGTAAAATAAAAAAACACAGATTCTCAAGGAAGAGGTGAGTGGCCTATTATAGATCTTATCAATGATCAGGGTCCCCATTAAACTTAGTAAGATGGTCTAAAAATGGCTGCCAAGTCTGGTGGAACTTGTTAAGATTGTTCATCATGCTGTACTGAATTTTCTCCATGTGCAGTACAGAGGTAAGTTCTGTCAGCCATGTCTTGGAAACAGGTACAATTTCTGACTTCCAGTGCACCAAAATCAGTCTCTTTGCTATTATCATTCCATACATCATAGTGTTCTGAGTCAATAAAGACAGAGAATAGCCAAACAGTGCCACCTCTGGCTCAGGCTTGAACACGTCCAGAAAAGATGGGCTTGGGAGCCATCAGCAGACTTACAGCGATCACATAAAGGAGAGATTGTAGGATAGATTCTATGTAACTTAGTTTCTGAGTAGTGAAGTCTATGCGTGACCTTAAATTGAATTAACTGATGTCTGACATTAAAGTGTAAACTGTTGATGCCTCCCCTCAGGCTCAGTATGAGAACCCGCCCCACATCTACGCTCTGGCTGACAACATGTACAGGAACATGATGATTGACAGCGAGAACCAGTGTGTCATCATCAGGTAGGCGGGACTTTCACGGCTTTAACAAACAATGACGACAGCTGTCAGTTTTTCTGACATTAAATATCAATAACTGCAGAGTTTGCATGTTCTCCCTGTGTCAGCGTGGGTTTCCTCCAGGTGCTCCAGCTTCCTCCCACAGTCCAAAGACATGCAGGTTAACTGGTGACTCTAAATTGTCCGTAGGTGTGAATGTGAGTGTGAATAGTTGTCTGTCTCTGTGTGTCAGCCCTGTGATAGTCTGGTGACCTGTCCAGGGTGAACCCTGCCTCTCACCCAGTGTCAGCTGGGATAAGCTCCAGCAGGATCAGTGGTTACGAAAAATGAATGAGGATTACTAAACATATTAATTATAAAGAAGAAGACCCTAACTCTCGTCTACAGATCCTGTTCCATCAGGTGTATTCAGGGTGGTGTGGCTATAATAGCCCAGTTTTCAAAATGTCTGCATGTTATTCTTTTGGTCTGAGACAAAAAGTTAAAAATATCAGTGAACATGAACAACTCTCTCACAAATCCAAAAACTAGATTGCTAAACTCAAACTTGTGATGTCACAGTGTGTAAAGTCTGGAGCTGCTCCACAGGCAATGAATGGTGAAAGATGTTCTAGATGATACTGAGAGCAGCCACATGGAGCGGTCTGAGTATACAGGTACATTATCTCTGTCAGAGCTAAGAATAGAATAAAGCTCATTTGGGTATAACAAAGAAAACAAACAAAATCAGGCTCCAAGTCATTGTCTGTGGAGCAGCTCCAGACTTTATGCCCTATGACATCACAAGTTTGAGGCTTCCTTCTGTGGTCTCTGTCTGTCAGAGAGAGCAGCTCATGTTCTCAAATGTTGATTGAAGTTTCCAAGGCTACGGAAATAACACTGGAATTCTTAATTTGGGCGGTGTTCGCCTTTAACGCTGAAAAACTGTACAGTTATATCAGGTTTGATTGACAGCAGCCTGGAAACACACCTGCTGTCAGAGTGACATGTTGGCTTCACAGAGCTCGGAGAAAACAGGAAAAACAACAAAAAACTTAAGCAGAAATGATACTGAGAGAAACCTGCAGAACAGGCAGCGCCGGCGGAAGTACTCCGATATTCTACTGAAGTAAAAACTTGCTGAGCAGAGTGGTAAAACGATGCTATTATATATTTTCATTAATTCATTCATTTTCTGTAACTACTTCCCAGCTGACACTGGGTGAGGTCACTGGACAGGTCACCAGACTATCACAGGGCTGACACATAGAGACAGACAACCATTCACACTCACATTCACACCTACGGACAATTTAGAGTAATCAATTAACCTGCATGTCTTTGGACTGTGGGAGGAAGCTGGAGCACCTGGAGTAAACCCACGCTGACACAGGGAGAACATGCAAATGCTGTACAAAAAAGCTCCCTCACCTCGAGTGTGAACCAGCAACCCTCTTGCTGTGAGGCGACATTGCTAACCACTGCTCCACCGTGGCATCTATTAATATATATCTATAATATTATTTAACGATTATTACCAATGCTTTGAAACATAAGCAGCAGTTTGATGTTGCAGCTCATTTTAAACACTTTATATTCTGTTGTAAAGTTTAATTCAGAACACAGTATCATCTTTTTGTGAAGTAAAGTACCTCAAATTCGTACTTGTGTACAGCACTTGTTGCAGTAAATGTTGCAGACATCGATGTGAACACAAACATTGAGAATTTTGACACGATAAGATGATTTCTCTCTTCACACCTGCTGAAAGTGAATTAATGTGTTGACACTGACGATGTTTCCTGTTTCCTGTCAGCGGTGAGAGCGGAGCGGGAAAAACTGTCGCCGCCAAATACATCATGAGCTACGTGTCCAAAGTGTCCGGAGGAGGAGACAAAGTCCAGGTTGGTACGCAGAGTGCTGCTTCTGTTACTGCTACTACCATGTTACTGCTCAACATGAGGTTGGACACTTGATGCTTCTCCTCTCACATTTTAAGAGCGCAGAGGCAGTATGCACCCGTAGCCCAAGCAACCATACCCAGAATCATATCGTAGCCTACGTACCAGAAATCCTTGTTCCAGGCGTTGTTCATTAGTGTTTATTAGGAGAGTGGGACACAACTCAACATTTTATTTTTGTCTAAAAACTGTTTGAGATGAATAATGTTTTTGTATTATTTTAACAACATGCACATCTCTGCTACAAATAAACAGACCTTACCTTTCCTCTATAATTGCACCAACAAGTGGCAGAGGTGAAAAATGACAGCATACCCCATGGATGGAGTTCGCTGTAACACTCAGCCTCGCTACAACGAACCCCACTGTGTGGAAATGTTACCAAGCTCTGCTAACACTTGCTTGGAGTTGGTCATATAATTCAAAACAATGCTATGTTTTAGGCAGCAAGACAGTTATTAACATGATATATAGTTAGATTCGTGACTTACACAGACAGCTCAGGAATCGAAAAACAAGTGCGACAAAGAAATTTAATTATGTTGGCTGAAAACACTCTTTGTCACTGAACTCTGCTGAAACACGTCCAATCTCTGTGGAATTTTCCAGGTCACTGTTTGGCAGTATTGTGGTCAACTGGCTGGATGCACGAAAGATACAACCCTGTGTAGCCACTTAAAGTCTTGTGTTACAATTTACCCTGTGTTAGGAGGTAACCAGTGTTCCCATGTGCCTGAAATATTGCCCGTGGGACAGATGTGCCGGGTAGTCCTGCAGTAAAATGATCAGCTTCTGCTCCGTATTTCTCACAGGACGGATTTTAGCTGGCTGTGATTGGTTGTTTCTTGGGCTGATGCGCTCCAAAAGTTAAACTCTGATTATCTCAGGGTGCAGCTGTCACACCCTGAAAAATGAGCGCTCAGAACGCCCGCACATCTCGGCGGTGTTGCTCTCACTTTTGAGCGCGCCCTCCGTGCATCCACGTTAAAAACACTGAGTTTAAGGGCACAAGAAATGCAGCATGTGTACGGGCCCTTATATCTACTGGTACTGTTATTACTGCCGTTGTCATGGTTACTGCTGCTCCTGCTGATGAGTGTGTGTGTACGTGTATGTGTGTGTGCAGCGTGTTAAAGACATCATCCTGCAGTCCAACCCTCTGCTGGAGGCCTTCGGCAACGCCAAGACGGTCCGTAACAACAACTCCAGCAGATTTGTGAGTATAAATAAATTCAGGCAGATTTATACACAGCATATAAACGGTTAACGGAATACCTCTGATATACACAACTAACGTGTGCACACACTCTCCTCCTGTCAGGGTAAATACTTTGAGATCCAGTTCAGTCGAGGAGGAGCTCCTGATGGAGGAAAAATCTCCAACTTCCTGTTGGAAAAAAGTCGAGTAGTTTCACAGAATCCTGGAGAGAGAAGCTTCCACATCTACTATCAGGTGCTGTAATGTGTACTGCAATTACTGCAACATGTAATAACATGCACTGCAATGTCTGCGTAAATAAGCGCAGCAACATCTGCTGACATTTTGTCTGATTCTGATTTATTTGGTACCCGTTCCTTCCCAACATCCTATAGCTTCCTCTCCCCATTCCATAATGTTGCTTCCTCCCCTGATCCTGTCATATCACTTCCTCTCTTAACCATTTGGGTCGGTTTCCCTTTCAAATCCCATCGCTTCCTCTCCAAGTCCTGTCAAGTTGCTTCCTGTCCTGATCCCGTCAGATTCTCTCCTGAAACCATCAAGTCACTTCCTTTACCAACCTTGTCGCTTCCTCACCTGTTCCCAAATGGTTCCTTTCTCTCCCAGTCCCGTTGAGTTGCTTCCTCTACCGATCCCATCACATCCTTTCCTGATCCTGTCGGATTGCTTCCTCTCCCAATCCTGTTGTGTCACTTCTCCTCCCAGTACCTTTGCTTATTCTCTCAATCTCACAGGGTTGCTTCCTTTCCCTATCCCATCAGGTCACATCCCTTCCTGTTGCTTCCTCTCCTGATCCTGTCGCTTCCTCTCTTACTCCTGTCCAGTTGCTTCCTCTCCCAATCACTTACTCTCTTATTGCCTGCACTCCCTCTCATAGTCCCTTTGGTACTTTTTTTCACCATCCTTGCACTTCTTCTTTGGATCCCCTTTGTGTCCTTTGTACGTAAACAGAAGAACCTGTGTTGGTTTTGATATAACAAGTAAATGTTTTTCATAAACTCAATGCCTGCGATCTCTCTGTGACCTTTGACCTCTGTCCTCAGCTGTTGGAAGGGGCGAGTAAGGAGCAGAGGGAGAACCTTGGGGTCACGACCCCCGACTATTATTTCTACCTCAACCAGTCAGGAACCTACACTGTGGAGGACATCAATGACAAGAAGGAGTTCTCTGACACTATGGTCTGTCTGTCTGTCTGTCGACTTGTTTGACTGACTGTCTGTCTGTCTGTCGACCTGTTTGACTGACTGACTGTCTGTCTGTCTGTCCATCAGGAGGCGATGTCAGTCGTGGGTCTCTCTCCTGAGGATCAGGATTCAGTTCTTCAGCTCGTTGCAGGAATTCTTCATCTGGGAAACATCAGCTTCAGAGAAGAAAACAATTACGCTGTGGTCGAAAGCCAGGACTGTAAGATACTACACAATATGCACAATAAAAACAACACACTACAACACATTCGAAGTGGTAATATGGAGTCAAATAAGAGTCAGTAAGGTGGTGAGTTCATGAAATAAAGTTCAGGTGGACGCAGGAGTTTGAAACACAACAGGAAGTTAGTTATCAGAGTTTAGAAACTCTCCGTCCTTCATCATAACTCAGTGAAACATGAACTCCCTGATATAAAACTTATATTGAGATCATTCAGTGTACCTACACTTCCTGAGGATGTCATTATCTCTGATCATTATCCGTCCAGAATAGAGAGAAAAGACACAGCAGGACTCACCTGAGAGTCACCATGTTTTTAAGTTTTCTTCAGTCTCACAGTCGTCCAGTGATAGACGTCTGTATGTCCGTAGTCACACTGCAAACAGGAGCTGCTGGTAGATCATTCAGTTCACTTTGAAGGGAGGCACTTTACATGTTAACAAATACACACTAAACAAACAGAGATCTAGCTGTAGCCTGCAGCTAACTCCCTGTTCTTGGATCCATGAAGCTGAGAACCATAAAGAGAGAATTATGGGTGAATTATTTTAACAGACTTCATGTTGGGTTTCTGATGGTTAAATGGTCTTCGTCTGTCTTCCCGTCAGTCCTGGCGTTCCCGTCCTTCCTGTTGGGGATCCCTCAGGACGGCCTCTGCAGTAAACTGACCAGCAGGATTATGGACAGTAAGTGGGGCGGGAAGACCGAGTCCATCGCTGTCACCCTGAACACAGAGCAGGCCTGTTTCTCCAGGGACGCCCTGTCTAAAGCTCTGTACACCCGACTCTTCGACCTCCTCGTTGACGTCAGTTGCTTCAAAACTCAACACACTTTGTTTGATTTCACGCTGTGTTTTGTTCTGTGCTGATTATTTAATTTGTGTGTGTGTGACAGTGTATTAATAAAGCCATGCAGAAGGACCAAGAGGAGCTCAACATTGGAGTCCTCGATATCTATGGTTTCGAGATCTTCCAGGTATGAATACACACACTTGTTTGTTCTTCACTACTTGTGAGGACCTTATTCCGAATATGAATAGGTCATATAAACAGCTTTGGATATTCTGAATTAGGTGTTTTGCAGAAGAAAGCATTTTCTGATGATGACGTGGGATATGCCGATATTATTCAGGTTTTAGGAGTGTTCTCTGGACATGTGTACAGTGCGTGCAGAATACGCATCTGAAGCTGCTTTCATAACACCACGTGGTAACTGCCCTGACAGCCATCTACCTGCAGGAGTGAAGTGTTTTAAAAGCTGCAGCTGTGATGACAAGCAGGTGCTTCGGTGGACACTCGCAGAAGTGCAAGCTAGCTTGTAGCTGCATACTCTTGCAAGACAATGGAAGTCACTGGCATTTCCAAAGACTTCTACATATAATGATAATAATAATAATAATATAATTTGCCATCATCTGATGTTTGGTGGAAATGCTGTCCCAGGCCCAGTTTTTATTCTGCCTGTCGAGTAGCACTGTTACAGGGTATTCAGACACCAGGATCATCAGCTTCTCCATCTTGTCTTCTTTTGCTTCCATGATTCCCGCTGTTTAATCAGCTGGGCAGGCGGCAACTGCCAGAAGTCAAACAATATCTTGACGTGTCACATGGGCGGCAACTGCTTCTTACCCCTACTGCCATGTTAGAAACCGCTTCCCCTCATTAAATGATTTACCAGGAGTTACGATGTGGCGCTGTGAAAGCCCCTTAAACTGTGAGTCTTTACTGCAGTTTGTGACGCAGAGCCTCTTGCCTGTTTAAGGTGTGTTTTCTGCATTGTCATGGATACGTCGTACACAAACCAATAGCCAACAGTTAGCAAGGCTGAAGTAGAGACACCTGCCCAGAAGAAAAGCCAACATTTCTAGTCAGAAAGAGAAACACGCCTTCTATTAAATATTATGAAAGAACTTGGATATCAACAGGTTTTTGGATATGAGCAAATATCACAATGCCGACCTTTTTTAAAGGAGGTGGTTGGAAGGAATGAAAGAGGGATGCTGTGGTCACATAGTCGAACAAGTCTGCCATGAGTAGGAAAACTTTTTCATATTTTGACATGATAAGTGACATGTTAGAGTGTGTTAATCATTTATCATGTAAGAGGCGAAGGAGAAATATTGTCAAAAATCAGAATATGCAAATGCAGTCACGATAAGCTCTCTAACACTGAATGTAAACCTGATTCTGAACCTGAAAACAAGATGAAACCTCCAGGCAGCACTTTGAAAATGTGACAGCTGGACAAATTTTCTCAAGTCTCAGGAAGGACGAAAACTCTGAGCAGAACTACAAGTACAGGCTCAGATAAGGGTCAATAAGATTTTGCATTTATGAAGTCTGAAAATGTTGTGCACCAGTGAGTTTATACAAAGACACACACACACACACACACCTGCTCATAAAACTGGTAGCACACCTTCCTTCCCTTGAGGGTTGTTGAATAGCATTCTGGGAAATGTAGGAAATTGCTAGAAGTAGAAGAAGCAGTTTGAAGCAAGTAGTAAAAAAGTACTTGTTTCTCTCTCTTTCATTTATTTTTATAATATGCCAACCAAAGTGTGTGTGAGTGCTGACACCTGCTGGTGACATGAGGTACTGATTCTCTGCGGTCAGCTGGTCTATATGACTATTACATTCAGTGGATGTCACTCAGTACATGTCGGTGAGTTTGGTGAAGCTGGTGAGATCCGACACGGAAGCTAAGAATCTACTGCTGTAGACGAGGGCAGCAGCAGCAAAATGTATTTTAGCCACCTGAAAAAAGTCCCACTTAAAAAATATCTATAACATTTTAAGTGTGCGCTGTATTGAGAATATTTTCACCTTAATGTCAGACAGTGATTTCTGTCGGGAAATGAAGCCATTATGTTGCACTTTTCAACACCAGACTCCACTGAAAAAAAGCAGTGATTTAACATTATGAAACACAGGAGCTGCTGGTCTACAGCTCACTTAGTTTGTTGTTATTATGTGACTTTGGTGTTTATAAGGGTAACTAACTGGTCGTAGCAGCCGTCGATCAGCAGCTCCTGTGTGCAGCGAGCTAGAATTGGTGTTTTTCTCAATGGAGTCTGGTGGCTTTGAGGAGACCATAGATGGAGAACTGAAGCTGTTATTGGCCTCCCTGTTGGAACAGGCTGTCTGACAGAGCGGTGAAAACATTCTCAATAAAGCATCAACTGAGACTGATTTTGAGACTTTTTTAGGAGGCTAAAATACATTTTGCTGCTGACCCCCGTCTACAGCAGTACATTGCTTAGCTTCAGTGTTGGACTCCAGTCTACTTCTACCAACTGGGGCTTGGTGACCATCTTCTGTGGGTAATACCCCGACTACAGATAAATACCTCATACAACCCCACTTGATCGATCTGATTTTTAGTCTGCTGTGACATGTGAATTTCCTAAGTGTGGGATTAATAAAGTTCATCTTATCTCTTAATAACTTGTGTTCTTTTTCAGCGAAACGGCTTCGAGCAGTTCTGCATCAACTTTGTGAATGAGAAGCTGCAGCAGATTTTTATTGAGCTCACACTGAAGGCAGAACAGGTGATACATCATGAAGTCATCACAGCATGACGTCATCACATTAATTATGCCTCTGATGTTCGTCCTAACCTGTGACTCCATCAGCGTTATAAGACGAATCTTCTTCTTCTTCCCTGGTTTATTTTCTGTAGTTGTTGATTGGAATGATTTTTCTTGTCCTTTCTACCTCCTGTCTCCATCTTCTTCTTCTCTCCATCTGATCCACAGCTGTCTTTTTTCCCTTCTGTTATCACAGTGTATCAGAATAAAAAGATTTAACGTGTTTCTGTCTCTGCAGGAAGAATATGTTCAGGAGGGGATTAAATGGACGCCCATCGAGTATTTCAACAACAAGGTGGTCTGTGACCTCATCGAGTCCAAACTGGTGAGTAAACAGTCAGTCAGGAACTGTTTCCTTCGTTTGTCTTCACCATGTAAAATTAAAAACAAGACAGAATTATCAGGAACATCAACAAAGAACAAGACTGAAGATGCAATAAAGACAGAAATACAGTCATTAAAAAAACATATAAATAGAGCACTGTTTCTCATCTCATCATTTCTCTGGTCGTTTCCCAGAATCCTCCTGGGCTCATGAGCATCCTGGACGACGTGTGCGCTACAATGCACGCTAAAGGTGAAGGAGCAGATCAGACGCTGCTGCAGAAACTTCAGGGACAGGTCGGATCCCACGAACACTTCAGCAGCTGGAACAGAGGATTTGTCATCCACCACTACGCTGGGAAGGTACGCGGTTCACCTGTTACCTGCTCAGGTGTTCACCTGTCCGTCTGTCTGTCTGTTTATAATCTCCATCCGTCTGTCTGTCCAGGTGTCGTATGACGTCAGCGGTTTCTGTGAGAGGAACAGAGACGTGTTGTTTAATGACATCATCGAGCTGATGCAGAGCAGCGAGTTGTGAGTACTCTCAGTGTGTGTTTGTGTGTGCGTGCGCTTGTGTGATGACCTCTCGTTGACCCCTGTCTGCGATGTGTTTGTGGTCAGTCCGTTCATCAAAGCTCTGTTCCCTGAGAACCTGGAGGCCGAGAAGAGAGGGCGTCCCACCACCGCCAGCAGCAAGATCAAGGTGAGACAGACGCAATGACTGACAGGTGGAGACTGAATGACTCCACCTTTCCTCTAGCGCTGCCCTCAGGGCAAAGTTAACATGTTTAACTTCACGGCTGTTAAGACTGTAAGAACAGAGAAATCATCTTTGTACAGATTGTGGCCGTAATGACGTCTGCAGCCTGTGGGGGGCGCTGTAGACTTTCAGAGAGTGTTTTCTTATTAAAATGGCTTCAGGTTGCTGATGTCGGGCTGTTTTCGTCAACATGTTCTCACCCTCAAATCTTCAAATACGCAGCTTGGTCAGTGGCCCTACGCTTCAAACTATGACGCCCGAGGTTCCCAATTAGCGTCAGTTTTGGATGTGTCAGGCACCGGAAACGTGGGGTTAGCCACCAACTCTACCGTAGCATAAGGCAACTAAACCACTTGGTTAGCTCTGGTAAAACTGTGATGGTTTAGGTTCAAATTACTGTGTTTGTCACGGTAACTTAATGAGTTTGTCACTTGACGACTGTCATGTAAAGATCCCGTCAGGTAGCCTACTCCAACATATGTTAAGTGTCCGAAGAAACTGAACAGTGGTAAAAGCCTAACCCACCCAAGTTTGATGCACACCACCCTTTCCTCTCGTGCTACTCAGAATTTCTATTACGATGTTGCCACGGATGGGATACACCGGAGTTAGTTGACTGCCTGTTGCATCTTATACAGTACATCTCGTGCACTGGTTCAGGCAAGGGGTCCAGATTTGTCCTTCGTCATTAGTTCAAAGTCCACACAGTTTAAAATATACAGCGTCATACTTGTGTTTGGCCACGTCGTCGAGCTAGTTTACTGTCTCTACCAAGTAGCTGCCTGTTAGTCACTCACTCTACAGCAGGAAGCAGCACCTCAAAATGAAAGCTCTGAGCCGGATATTCACTGTGCCTCAAAATAAAGTGTGTTTTTTTACTAACTTGACACATTTGTGAGTCACTTGAGGTCCATTCAGAATGGACCCATGACCCACTTTTGGACCATGACCCACCAGTTGGGAACCGCTGATCTTATGTTAGCTGTTAGCAAAATGTCCGCAATTTGGCCATTGTTAAGGCATTCATCATCAGTATGTATTTGTTTATGTTTTACAAAAGGTTAAACTGAGCCACGCCAAACAATGATACAGGGTTAGTAGTTTACAGCTGTGATGGTGGTCCTGGGTTGGTACTTGCTATCAGACAATTTGCCTGTTCAGGAAACAGAATTAGTATCAGGAAGGAAAAAAATAACAACACAGTGCTAACAGGCAAAACTGACCCGTCTTCTTTTAGAAACAAGCCAACAGTCTGGTCCAGACTCTGATGAAGTGCACCCCCCACTACATTCGCTGCATCAAACCCAACGAGACCAAACGCCCCCGGGACTGGGAGGAGAAGCGGGTCAGACATCAGGTGGAGTACCTCGGCCTCCGAGAGAACATCAGAGTCCGCCGCGCAGGATACGCCTATAGACGGGTCTTCAACAAGTTCCTACAGAGGTCAGAGGTCAAAAAGAGTAACATCCTGCACACCGTACTGCTGCTGCAAACATGCTGACATGAGACTTGTGTGCTGCAGGTACGCCATCCTGACTAAGGAGACGTGGCCTAAATGGAGAGGCGAGGAGCGTCAGGGAGTCCTGCACCTCCTCAGCTCCGTCCACATGGACCAGGACCAGTACCAGCTGGGCAAGAGCAAAGTCTTCATCAAAGCTCCAGAGTCGGTATGAAACACTCACACACAGGAAGGACAGCTCAGGACGGGGTTTATCCTGCTGTAACGTTTTTCAGTGAAGCTTTCTGTTAACACAAACACTGAGATTCAAAGTAAGCAGACCCTCAACAGAACCTCCTGATCATTTAACTACTAACTACTAACTGTAGGGTTTTGTTCTGGGGCCAGTTACACAAAGCACCTTAAGTTTGCTCCTGAAGTGTGACACTTAAGGCTTAGACGAAATACCTCGCCAATAACTGACTGGAAAGATCCTGTTGCATTAAACCCGGAGCAGTCATTGATTAAAAGGGCTCAGTCCACTGTCTCTGTCTTCTCTTTATGTTTGTTGTCTCTCTGCAGCTCTTCTTGTTGGAGGAGATGAGGGAGAGGAAGTATAATGGTTACGCTCGGGTTATCCAGACGGCATGGCGGAAACACATCGCTGTCCGCAAGTACGTCAAGATGAGGGAGGAAGGTAAGACTGTCTCTCATAAGTGGGCTGAGGAAGCATCACGTTTGGCTTTTGTTTGTGTCTTGGACATGGACATTTTGTCTTTCTCTCTCCTGAATGATCCTCTGTTTCTCCCAGCCTCTGACGTCCTGCTGAACAAGAAGGAGCGCCGCAGAAACAGCATCAACAGGAACTTTGTCGGTGACTACCTTGGGACGGACAACCATCCTGAGATCAGACAGTTTGTCGGCCGCAGGGAGAGGATTGACTTTGCCGACGTCGTGATGAAGTTTGACCGAAGATTCAGGGTAAAAACTTACAGCTAATCTCACAGCAAAATCTTCACCCTTCCTCCTCGAAGTTAACAGTGGACTGCTGCTACTGTTACTGCTTAAGGGCAGAGTTGAAGATGAATTCTAATTTGATGGCTCCCCAGTCACATCTGTTTCAGAGAAATCAGTCAAGGTCCTCGGCCAGTCTTTGAGATGCTGTTCAGTCAATCATTCAGGAACTTTAGGTTCAGCTTGCTAAAATGGATGTTTCGGAGATCGCTGTTCACTGCTGCTCAAAGTCAAATCTGTTTATGTTATGGCCACAAACCCCAAATGTTTTCGCTGTCAGAATTCACCAAATTCAGTTCGTCAGTAAACTTCCTGTTTGAACACTTTCTGTTTCTGTTGTTCCGCAGACCGTGAAGCGGGACCTCATCCTGACCTCAAAGTTCCTGTACCTGATCGGTCGAGAGAAGGTGAAGCAAGGTCCAGATAAAGGTCAGATCCAGGAGGTTCTCAAGAGGAAGATTGAGCTCGACAAGATCCAGTCTGTTTCCCTGAGGTACGCCACCAGAATCAGACCCTAGAACTAGAGCTAGAGCCAGTCCGGTTCAGTTCAGTTCGTTACACGTTTTAATGATTATTTTTGTGTTTCCATCGTCAAAATTGTGGATACTAACAAAAGAATCGCTCCAGTTCATCCTGTTTTTTTTACCTGGCTTTTGAGGTAGCAGCACACTGATCTGATACTAAAACACTGCAGTCTATCGTTTGGAACAGTGGCAATAAACACTCCAGCCTTTTCTTTTTTGTCCTGAAAATGTCGCGCAACCCCAATCACAGATGATCAGCAGGGTACAGACTTTCCTCTGCATTGCTAATGAAGCGGCAATACAGCAAGAGCTGTGTTACCATCTGCAAACAACCCCCGCCTACATTTAAGAGTACTGTCTGTGGTACTCTGACCCACATGTTCTTTGTTTTACCCAAAATCAAACCAAAATAAAAATAAAATTAAGGCCGTGAAGTTTAGTAAATAAAGTAAATATAGTGGTTCAGCACTTCAAGAAATTCTCTTATTTTTGCATTTTTGCCAAGAGTTACAGAACAATATTGTTACCACTGTGTTAAAAATCTGGGCCGTGGCTAAAAACGCAGACAAGTTGTCACAGCATGTTGTAATTGCACCCAGCTCGAGGCATGACATTGGCGCTGAATATTAGTTGACTCTGATTGAAGATGGAGGTTTTTGATGCACATGTACTGCTGTTTCTCAGTGATTTTGTTTTGTGTTTTGCCTTCAGCACTCTGCAGGACGACTTCTTCATCATCCACGAAGAGGAGTACGACAGCGTTCTTCAAAGTGTCTTTAAAACCGAGTTCCTCAGTCTGTTGGTCAAACGTTACCAAGAGAAAACCCAAAAGAAGTTGCCACTCAAATTCAACAACCTGTCAGTACCGTGACTTTTTTATTTTATTTAACTCAGATGTTAAAAAATACAAACATGTCATTCTTGACATTTATGCTAATTTAAGTACTTCAGAAAATCAACGCGGCTAAAATCAAGTCTGACAGCTGTGATAGTTTTCTAAATTAAACTGAACTGTAACTCTATTCCTCCGTCTGTCTCTATCCTCCAGTCTGGAGTTTAAGGTGAAGAAGGGTGGCTGGGGTCCTTTCAGCTCGTCAGGGTCCAGACAGATCCAGTTCCAGGCAGGTCAGGGGGACGAGGCCGTCCTGAAGCCCAGCGGGAAGGTCCTGCAGGTGTCAATCGGACCGGGTCTGCCCAAAAACTCCAGTAAGTTCTGACCTGACTCACCACATATTCTACCACAGCGTCCTGTGGGCTCCCCTCACTTCCTGTCTTTGATTTGTAGGACCGACAAGGAAGGACAACCGCAAGAGTCGCTACATGGGCCACCAGGCTCCGCAGTCCAACCAGTACGGCTCAGGTACCAGAGAACAACCCCTGAGGTGTCAAGATGTCACTGCAACTACTGGTTTATAATTTGTCTTTTTTTCTTCAGGTCCTCAGTCCAGAGGGGGCGCAGCTCCCAGAGGCTCCAGGTCCTCCAGAGGCTCCCTGATCAGGCAGCAGTCCAGCATGGAGCAGCCAACTCTGCCCCGCCTCCAGAGCCAGCAACGCCGCAGCAACCAGGCCCCACAGCAGGACATGGGCTTTATGAACGTCCCCGAGCAGGGCGCCGCAGGGTGAGACCACTGGGAGTAGTATAGTCAGTGTAACTAACTACAGCAGTATAGCCAGTGTGACCAGGGTCAGCAGTATAAACAGTATAACCAGTGTCTTAGTGTTGCTGAAGTCACCTCACAGGACTAACAAAGGTTTAAACTGACCTGCGCTCCAGAGCATGTTGGTAGCAGAACCTGCTGCCCTTGGACTGGAACCAGCAGCTCTCCAGTCACACCAAAACTTAAAGAACTTTTTTTTTCCCCTCTGGGCCACTGTAATCCCTGTGTGTTGCCTGCAGGTTGCAGCGACGGCGTTCAAAGGAGGTGAAGCCTCTTCCTGGAGCAGGTCGACCCAAACCGGCTCCGAAACCGAAGCCTCGGTCCCCACAATGCAAAGCTCTATACGCCTACGATGCCCAGGACACCGATGAGCTCAGTTTCAACGCTGATGATGTCATCGAGATACTAACAGAAGGTACAGCTGTCAGTGCGAGAAACACTCCTGCAACTGTTTCTTTTAATACAACGACTACTGGTGCTGTAGATTCTACAGTGAAAAGTTGTGGATGGTACCAACAGCAGCGTCCTTAGTGTCCCCATGTTTGGTCCCCCCTCTGTTGGGGCACCTAGCACACAGATCTGGTACTAAAAGGTGGAGCTGTGAACCCTGCAGTCTGATTGGTCAGTAGAGGACTGTCACTCTGCTCAGGGCTGAGTTGTGTCATGCTCATGTAACCACTGTTCATACTGTGGAGAGTTTTATTAGTAAACTGTAACTATAAAATGAAAGGATGTTTTGCTGCCTCTCACAGCAGCTGGAGTCTGAGAACAAGTAACTTCATTCACTGGGCCGACTGCCGGCAACTTTTAAGGTGGAACGTTAACTTGTAATGTTACTCAATGCATGAGATGATGACGTGAATCCATCAGCACACCTTAAATTTCACTGTGACAACTTTGACCATCACTTTAGTTTTTATATGACAGACACTTTTAGTAATGAGTGGATCTTCAAGCATTTATGTATCTTAATTTCGGCCGGGTTATATGAACTGCATATTTTCTAATCCTCACTCAGAGAAAAGAAAAGCGCTGCAGAGCGTCGTTGCTGTGGGCTACAGCAACACCAAACCCCTGAGCTTGCCTGAGAAGGACTAAATGCACAAAGCTGCTATTTTGTTATTTTGGTTTAGGTCTCATGTCTGAAGGGTTTCTGTTGGTTTCAAAGGGACCATACTGAAAGTGTTTGGTGGAAACAGGGCTATAGTGCGTCTTTCTGGTGTTATAATACCAACAAAGTTACGTGTCTGTCATTCAAGAAATGATCTCACATCAGTTGCATGTACTAGCCAGATAGTGGCTGCATGTTTCAAACGGAGACCAAAACTTACTGACTTGTACCTGCAAAGCTGATCAAACGGACCAATCAGAGCTCTTCTTGTGTCCTGTAGTCCTGACATATCCTCTGTCTCTGCTCTCTCTGCAGATCCCTCAGGTTGGTGGTTTGGTCGCTTGCGGGGCAGAGAGGGGATGTTCCCTGGTAACTACGTGGAGAAAATCTAGACCTCCTCTCCAGGGAGGTCAGAGGTCACCGATCTGCTGCTGCAGCTGGGGTCAGAGGTCACCAGAGCTTTCAACACATCAGCTGACAGGAAACAGGAAGCTGATCATTGAATATCACAAGTTCATTCAAAAACAAACGCACATATGTTTCAGTCAGCGTGACGACAGCTGTCAGTCAACCGGAGGTCAGTGGTCAGGGTCTGGTGCCCCCACCTGCTGACTGCTGGACTGAAAGTCCCCGTAACGCTGTGTACAGTCAGGTCAAACGTCCCCGTAACGCTGTGTATAGTCAGGTCAAAGGTGCCCGTAAAGCTGAGTATTGTCCGATTAAATGTCCCCATGTCCCTTCAGTCTCTGACGGTTTTCAAGCAGCAGACCGATCAAATTTTACATCAGTGTTACCATGGAAACCCGATAGGAATATCAGTATAGAGTTGTGGCAGCGCCCCCTGTAATCTCCAGTGTTTACTACAGCCATAATATGAAAGTGTTGACAGAGCAAACACCATACTGAAAACATTAGCAAAGATCTTCTAGCAAGAAAAGAAATGAGAAGATGAGCAGAAAGAAAACGTCACTTTAAAATATTAAATAAAAAAAATATAATAAATCTTTTATTCTTCTGAACATGTAAAATGTGACTGAACGTCGCTGCCGATGAATCTGCAGGTTTTATTTCTCTGATCCAAAGATAGAATAAACTTTAGATAGAAAAATAAATGAATGATGATTAGAATTAAATAATGTTCTATACTTGTCAGCCTCTCAGATTATTAACACGTCAGAGTCTGTGTGTTTTATGTTTTATAGAAATTAACTGTAATGTTGTTTTAGCGCAAAGGTTCATCCAGCTGAACCTGGAACAGCCAATAAACTGACATTTCAGTACAAACCTGTCTCAGTACCTGAATACTTCGAGTACCCGTTCACTATTTTCAGATATTTTAGGAACCAACTCCTTGAAAAAATATAAATAAAAGACATTTCTATAACTGAGACGTGTTTATTAAACTGTGCACTTCTTAATCATTACTAACAATTGTGTTTTATCTAAAATGACCAGCTGGTGGTAATCGCTCACCACTCCCTCACACACACACACCAACACACACACACACACACACACACAGAGGATGGGCTATGGGGCAGGAATAGGAGAAACTACAGTACCCACAGTTCCTTTGGAGGGTCGTGCTGCTTTCAAACACCAAAGGAATTGTGGCATTTTTCACAACTTAAGCATGCGGTCTGGATTTGTACAGCCTGCAATGTCTCTGTGTTTTTAACCTTTATTGTAAAATGTTTTGAATAATGGATTTGTTTGCCCTAAACACGTGAAGTCATAACATTTTGAGAATAGTATTATGACAAATGACAACATTTGACAAATATGACAAATGTGTGAGAAAAAAAATGTGATGACAAGTAATCTGACAGGATTTTTCCTGCTCCCTCCAGCCAAATATTGATATAAACATCTTTTAAAGTCCCGACTTCTATCCTGCAGTAATATGTTATTATATTAAATTACAACTTTCTTTACAGTTTTACTTTGTTTTACAAAATTTCGACTTTACTCATAAATATTTGACTTTATTTTACACATCTGGGTTTTTCTCTCTGTGGTTGTCCTGGTACTCTGTCATATTTTACAGCACGTTAATGTAGTTTAATGTTCAGAATCAGCTTCGTTGGCTGTATATCTACATATACAAGGAATTTAACTCAGGATTTACCTTTTTTTTTCTTTCTCTCTTTTTCTGCGTATTTTTGGTTTGTTCTTGCTCTAAGTCCATGTATATGTTCGTGTAGGGCTGCAATTAATTTTAATGATGATGATCATCTGCCTAACTTCACTAAGCTACTAGTATTTGCAGCTCTGGCACTATGGTCTTTCCTTCCTTTCACACTAAAAAGAAAGAGACGTAACAGCTAAAAACAAGCACAACAAAGCTGAACAATTAAAGAGTAGACAGGACTATTATGTATACAGGTATGCGAAGAAATACATGTTTATATAAATATAAATTAACTCCAATGATTTGCTCATAGCCAAACTCTCTACATTTAACTTTACCCATAACACCCTCAAGTGGACAGAATCATATCTACATAACAGAACCCAGTGTGTAAAGGTCCACAACTACCAATCGGCTGCTCTTAAAACTTACACTGGTGTCCCACAAGGGTCTGTACTAGGACCACTTCTGCCCTCTGTGCGCTCTGACGTGGAGACCCAGCTATATGCCGATGATGCAGTGATTTATGCCAACAACAACACTAAAACCTCTCGTAGCACTGTACAAACAAACGCTCAAAGTTGTGGATCGCAGATCGAACAACTACCACCACTGCCTTATCTTAATAAAGTACAAACTTTTGAGCTTGGACAGTTTAATCAAGTACACAAACCTTTGTCTTGTTTTCAGGATCATACATATCACTGCTCCCTCCTCCACTTCAAACTTTCATCACACAGAGGTCAAGCAATAACCGGGCAACGAGAGGTGCAACCTGAGGAGACTGTGCCTTTAGCCACTCAGCATTTTCAGTTAAGGCGTCGCAGGACTGGAATACAGCACCAGCACACATCAGAGAACTCAGTTAATTTAGAACCTGAAAAATACATAATCTATAAATGTAGCAGTGGATGTTTTGGTGGTGTATGACATATTTAACGTGTTTTTCAGTGAATCTGCTTCGTTTTGTGCTTATTTTATTAAGAATGAATTAACAGAGCATCTCTTTGCATCCTGCCCGCTGTCCTCTCTTCATCGACAAACAGAAAACTGTTTCTGGATCAGCTGAATGTTCGCTACAGTCACTAACAGAGACAAGCTGTATTTCCTACGTTTCCACTGCACCCTGAAGGCGTCCTGACCTTTTACCCAGCACGTTACGACGGTCGTCCGGACAGTCATGCGTTTACAGTTAACGGTAACGTGTGTGTGTGTCACTAACTAACAGCGCGCTGCTCGGTGAGCCGGCTGTTACCGTTTACTGAATCCGTTCACCGGTCAGAGGAGCAGCTAGCGGGTTAGCTAACGGTCGCAGCTAACAGCTAGCAGCTAACAGAAGATGGAGGAGTTTCTGTCGAGCTGCCGCCGAGCCGTGAAGGTAACACACGAACACACACACAGCAAATCACACACACACACAGATATGCGCGCACACACACACACACACTTCAGTTTTTGTCAGTTAGCATTAGCCTCAGTTAGCCTGACATGTTGACACCCTTTCAGAATAAACTTCCGACCTGAGAACAACACGCTTTTTTTTTTTTAAATAAATTTTAAAGATTTTCAAATTAATTTGAGAGGAAAACGATAAAAGTCATTATTATTATTATTATTGTTATTATTATTATTATTATTATCGTTTTCCTTTTAAATTGAAAATGTTTGAAATTTTGAAAAAAAATTAAAATAATGACGATAATGATAATACAATTATTATTATTATTATTATTATTATTATTATTATTATTATTATAAACTTACGGTCGGAGAACAACACGCAATTTTACATTTATTATTATAACAACACATTAACAAATAGGCATAAAATTGAATATATATCAATCAATCAATCAACTTTATTTGTAGAGCGCTTTTCCTGCATGGACATGCAACACAAAGTGCTTTGCAGAATTAAAAACAATTAACACAAGAAAGAAAAACAGTTACAAAGAAAGCCCCTCCCTCCCACCCTCCATACTAGACACACACACACACACACACAATCTCACACACAACAGGGAGACATGGCATGGCACATATAATGGTAGTATGTAGAAGTTTGGGCACCTCTGGTCCAATTTTCTTTTACTGTGAATACGTAAGTAAGTAGAAGATCTACACAGTAGGGCTGCAACGATTAGTCGACTAATCGATGACTAATCGACTATTACACTAATCGGTGACTATTTTAGTAGTCGACTAATCTGTTTCAGTCATTTTTCATAGAAAAGTATGACTAAAGAACCCAAAATACTCTTACTGCAGCTTCTTACATTCAGATATTGGCAGCTTTACACACTCTCCCGTGACAGTGAACTAACACCCTTTGGCATGAGTACGAAACAAGACATTAGATGACGTAATTTTGGGGTTTGGGCGAGATAGACCGACATTTTTCAACAATTTAATACATTTTTCGATGAAATGATTAGTCGACTAATCGAAGAAGAACAATGAAAATAGTCGTTAGTGGCCGCCCTACTACACAGTATGTACAAGATGAACTAATCTTCAAGGGGCATGAAGCTTAAGATGAAATGCTTTTAATTTTAAGCAGGATGAGGGTATTATTTCTGTTTTGTACAATTTTAGAGTGGAAAAAAAATTAAAGGAGCACAATGTAAAAGTCTGGGCATCCCAAGACGTTTGAGCTCTCAGACAGCTTTTCCCAGGGTCTCAGACCTTAATGAGCTTGTTAGGGCTCTGGCTTGTTCACAGTCATCAGAGGAAAGGCCAGGTGACACAAATTTCAAAGCTTTATAAATACTCTGACTCCTGAAACCTTGTCCCAACAACCAGCAGCCATTCGCTCCTCTAAACAGCTGCCTAGCACTCTGAAAACTAAATTAACTGATGTCCACAAAGCAGGAGAAGATTATAAGAAGACAGCAAAGTGTTTTCAGGGAGCTGTTTCCTCAGTTTGTAATGTCATGAAGAAATGGCAGTTAGCAGGAACTGTGGAGTTCAAACACTCATTTTATAACATTTCTGTCTGGAGGCCTGCAGCTAGTGATGATGTTGGTTACTGATTAATCTGTAGTTTATTTTAGCGATTAAGCATCTGGTCCACCACACATCAGTGCACTGTAGGAAGAACCTGTGACAATATCTCAGAGCAGAGGTGTCATACTCAGTTCAGTTCAAAGGCCACATACAGCCCAACATGAAATTTAGTGTGAAGAAGCACATTCTGAAAACATTCATCTGTTTGCAAAACAGGTGATTAACCAGCTGCGATATATCTTAAGAAAAACAAGTTTAGTTTCAAGAACATGTCTCAGGTTTTTCCACATTGAGTCAGTCCACTACTCACTGCATGACAGGTACATTTTTACATTTTTCCACTCCTGTGTGGTAACGCTGGCGTCACCACACCAGACTAAACTGGAAACTATTGAGGAAGCAGATTAAGTTATCCCCTGCTTTACAAATGATATACAAATCTAAAGTTTTGGCAGTAGAGTCCCACCAATCGTGTTTTAAGATAGAAGTCTGATACAGATTATTTTGTAATGAAGCTATTTTGCACAGTGTTCAATATCTAAATATGACCACAATAAGTTTTTTTCAAAGAACTGTATTTTGGTTGAGTAAAAAGCCTTTGAAGCAGCATTTTATTGTATATATGTTTATTTATTTAACCTTTATTTAACCAGGAAGTCCCATTAAGATTGAAAATCTCTTTTACAAGACGGACCTGACTGAGGTAGCAGCCAATCAGAACACATTAAAATGCAACAAATACAACATATAATACAAAAATACACAATAAAACAACAGCTATTCAAACATAGTGAAGGAAAACAGACACGTCTCTGTCACCACATTCTTTGTCACGCCCTTAAATGAATCGGTGGATGTAAGTGTTGCTAATTTTAGATATTTTTTAAAGCACTCTGTGTTTAACTTGCTCCTGAAACCTGACACCGCTAACCTTCACAAGTGCGTCATTATCAGGTGTGCAAAGTCATCCAGTGGGCCGGACTGGATCCTTTGGCGGGTCAGTGTGTTTGACGCCCTCGTCCTAGAGCCTAAAGTGACTTCATCAGATGTCTTGTTTTGTCTAACCAACATTTCCAAACCCCCAAATTTTTAAATCTACTATGAAATAAGACCCAGAAAAGCAGGTAATCTTCACAGTTGACAACCTGGAAATATCACTTTGGCATTTTTGCTTAAAAAAATGACATGAATTATTAATTGATTATCAAAATAGTTGCAGATTCATTTCCGCAGATGATTAGTTGGGAATTAAAAAGTTATGTTTTATATCATTATTAGCCCCCTGATGAGCTTCTGTCTCTCAAGACTTCGGTTCCTGTTTTATGATTTGACGTTTTAAAAAATAAAATCCAGGGGAACCTGGATCAGGCTGGTTCAGCGTTTCACGTGGTTCTGGGGAATGAAGCCTGTGACGTGGACTCTATGGTGTGCGCCCTGACCTACGCCTACTTCCTGTCCAAGGTGAGTCATTGACCGGTCAGTACAGGTGTTTTTCCTCAGAGCTGATGTTTACCTGAGCCTCTGTCTCTGTCTCAGACTGACCACCGTGAGGTGCTCGTTCTCCCGCTGCTGAACATCCGTCAGTCAGACCTCGTGCTGCGTTCAGATAACGTCTTCCTGCTGCGACAGGTCGTTCTGTCTCCAGACCTCTTGCTGTTCAGAGACCAGCTGGACCTTAAAGCGCTTCACCGAGCCGGCCGCCTGCAGCTGACGCTGGTCGACCACAATGTCCTGCCCAGGTAACCACACCCACCTTACAGGTGACCCTGACAGGTGGCCACAAAGGCAGCTCAGGTAGTCAAGAGCTCCTGTAGAGGTCCGTGGACAGGCAGCACGTTGATCTGAACACCTGCCAGACAACATGATCACCAAACAGTCTGGTTCCTGAAGTGTGTGAACGCACCTGTCTCATCAGCCTGTGTCCGTCCTGTAGTTCAGACAGCGACCTGGAGGGAGCAGTGGTGGAGGTGATCGACCATCACCAGCAGGAAAGACAGCCGTCCACCTCCTGTCCTGTTACCATGGAGATGGTGGGATCCTGCACGACCTTGGTAACAGAACGCATCATCCAGAAAGCTCCAGAGATCCTGGACCAACAGATCGCTCAACTGCTCTACGGTAAACACCTGAACAGGTCCTCACTACACCTGATCAGGTCCTCAGGTCCTCACAACACCTGAACAGGTCCTCACAACACCTGATCAGGTCCTCAGGTCCTCACAACACCTGGTCAGGTCCTCACAACACCTGATCAGGTCCTCAGGTCCTCACAACACCTGGTCAGGTCCTCACGACACCTGGTCAGGTCCTCACGACACCTGATCAGGTCCTCAGGTCCTCACAACACCTGAACAGGTCCTCATGACACCTGAACAGGTCCTCACAACACCTGATCAGGTCCTCAGGTCCTCACAACACCTGAACAGGTCCTCACAACACCTGATCAGGTCCTCAGGTCCTCACAACACCTGGTCAGGTCCTCACGACACCTGGTCAGGTCCTCACGACACCTGATCAGGTCCTCAGGTCCTCACAACACCTGGTCAGGTCCTCACGACACCTGGTCAGGTCCTCACAACACCTGATCAGGTCCTCAGGTCCTCACAACACCTGGTCAGGTCCTCACGACACCTGGTCAGGTCCTCACGACACCTGAACAGGTCCTCAGGTCCTCACAACACCTGATTAGGTCCTCACAACACCTGAACACGTCTAACATGTTTTACTGTATGTTAGTGTGTATTAATGTGTATTACTGTGTGTAGCGGCTATGGTGTTGGACTGTGTCAACATGGCGCCCGCAGCAGGTAAAGTGACGCCTAAAGACAGTCAGATCGCTGCAGCGCTGGAGGCTCGTTTTCCCGCTCTGCCACAGAGGGGCACTCTGTTTCAGACGCTGCAGGACGCCAAGTTTGACGTGTCAGGTCAGTCAGAAAACTGTTTGAATTAGTTACTGCAGCACATGATGGAAGCGCAGAGGGCCAAATGTGTACAGTCATCTGTCACAATATTTTAATGTTTGTAGTGTATTTAATGTTTTTTGTTCTCAGGTCTGAACACTGAACAGATGTTGTTGAAGGACATGAAAGCTGTTTCAGGAAGTTTGAATGTCGCTGTCTCTGTTCTCTACATCACACTGCAGGTCAGTCTGTACTACACACTCTACTACATACTGCGCTGTACCACACAGTACTACAGTTAGTATATGTATGTGTGTGTGTGTGTGTGTGTGTGTTTGTGCGTGTCAGGACTTCCTGCAGGGGGCGGAGCTGGAGGCAGAGCTTTCAGATTTCTGTTTGAAGTTTGGATCTGACCTCCTGCTGCTGATGACCATCTCCTTCACTGAGAGCAAGGAGCCAATGAGAGAGCTCGCTGTGTATAGCCACAGCGCTACCTGCAGGCAACAGGTACACACTACAAGTACTCACAAACACACTGTAATTAGATACTGCAGTACTCCTGCCTCCTCCACAGACACTTACAGAAGTTGTTGGTCTTTAGTTTTCAGTCAGTGATTCTGTTTAATATGTGTCCTCCCTCCACAGGTGAGCCTCTACCTGGAACAGGCCCGTAACCCCGCCCTGAACCTCTGTCCACTCAGCAGCCCCCATTCACACGTCAAAGCCTATAAGCAAGGTAAACACCTTCCCCTTCTAAAGCTTCACCTGAGAGAGAGAGAGAGCTCACTGCAGCCAATCAGCTTCTCTGTTTGATGATTTTCTGCCTCTGTGAAACATTTATTTAGAAATAACAGAAAACATCAAACTTTGTTTGTAAACTCATGCTTGGCTTCACTAATATAAGACTATACTACAGTTTAATTATATACAGCATTGTATTGCAGTATAATATATTACACACTGTAAAATATAATACTGTAGTATAACTATGTAATGTATCATAATACATACTAGGGATGCACCAATTCATCAGCCGAACATCAGTATTGCCTGATTTGCTCCTTGTTTACTGCCCCCGGCCTATTGGTAAATAAGATGACATTCATCGATGACAGTGGACGATGGTTTTCTGTTTCAGAAACTGTACGCAGCCTAAAAGCATCCGGGGACTAGTGATGTGCCATATCATCTAGTTCATGATAATACCAGTATTTTTATTATGATATGAAAAATTCCTATCCTGATACTTACAATATTTCGACTTGTTGACATATTGACGTCACACTGTTACCCACGCAATAGAAAATGTGTTTGGAACAAACAGATCTTTGCTGGGACACCTTTGTGACGAAAGGACGCAGTGTTATCTTAAACATCTGTATCAGTATCAGCCCTGATTTTCACTATCAGTGCACCCTAATGAATACGGGGCCGCACAGTGGTGCAGTGGTTAGCATTGTCGCCTCACAGCAAGAGGGTTCCTGGTTCAAACTCGGGGTGGTGGAGCCCTTCTGTGCAGAGTCTGCATGTTCTCCCTGTGTCAGCGTGGGTTTCCTCCAGGTGCTCCAGCTTCCTCCCACAGTCCAAAGACATGCAGGTTAACTGGTGACTCTAAATTGTCCGTATGTGTGAATGTGAGTGTGAATGGTTGTCTGTCTCTATGTGTCAGCCCTGTGATAGTCTGGTGACCTGTCCAGGGTGAACCCTGCCTCTCAGCCCCCCGTGACCCCCAACAGGATAAGCGGTTATGGAAATGAATGAATGAATGAATGAATGAATGACATTATCATATAGGAATAGAGTATAATATAACAATATTGATATAATACAGTAGAGTATGTGATAAGAGGAGGTGACTTAAGATCATTATCAAATATTAAACATCTTCTCTTTGTGTCTCTTCAAAGGAAACACACTAGCGTCTCGAAAGAAGGTCCTCCCCATCGTTAAGGACTTCCTGAAGGAGCGAGACGGAGATGGTTGTCTGGGAGACGGTCGTCTGGGAGACATGGAAGAGGAGGATGAGTCTCGGGTCCCTCCAACCCCAATGAACAGTCTGGTGGAGGGCTGTCCTCTGGACGGCGGCCTGCCACACATAAGCGCACAGGCGCTGGAGGAGAAGTTCAGCAGCATGACCTCTGACCTCTGACCTGTCACCTGTCCATCATTAGGACGTCTGCCTGTCTGCCTGTCTGTCTGTCTTGTCTGTCTGTCGGATGATCAAGGTACCACAGAGACGACATCACAAAAATCTTTAAGAAGTTTTTTGTCCTCAGATTAAACACACGGGCGACGTTAACACATCTGGGCTGATTTTACAGACTGACTCAAACACACTGTTTAATTAAACCATTACCAACATCTGGAACACTCAAGAGACCTGAACACATCTGGAACAACTTCCTCTTTCCTTCAAAATAAAATGCATTCATGACGTCACGTATTTACACAGAACCTTTTTGGATCAGAAATATTTGATTTAAATGTGTTTTCAGTGTAAAAAGTGACGTCTGATGTGATGGTGCTGCAGCAAATTAGTATTATTATTATTATTATCATTATCAGTATTATTTATTCTTATTATCATTATTATTATTATAACTATTAACAATTGTCTGAAAACAGTGAAAAATGCCAAAAACTCAGAGATTCAGTTTACTGAAATGTTACATATAAAAAATAACCAAAAACATGATTTAGATTTAATGTTAGCAAAACTGCTAATTCTCACATTTAATTAAATTTGCCTGTGTTTGGAAAATAACTTCAGCGGTTAATCTGTCATCGTCATCATGTCAGTTTTCCTTCACTTGACTGAAACCTGATGAACAAGGAGCAGCTGATTTGAATAAAGTTTAGAAAGTTTGTTGTACTCTCCGCAGAATATTTAATTACGTGTGCTTTTAAGTTTAATCAGCTTTGTCATGTCGTTTGGAGACTCAGTATTTGTATAAATGTCAAACTACAGTTATCAGTGTTTTTACACCAAGTTTTTTGAACAAAAACACCAACCGGGGATTAAAAACAAATCAAAGCATAAAGTGATTCTTCGTCAAATACCCATTATTGTTTATATAAAACGAGACAATCCAGGTGAGAAGTCTGTAACTTCGTCCACACCTGGTTTGATCATGTGACCCGGATCACATGCTAAAGAGTTATATCAGTGTAACTATACCCAAAAGTGATGTCACAGCCTCCTGTGCATCACTGCAGCCAGGTGACATCACAGGTGTCAAACACTATTATGGTACTACTAGTGAATTCTCAGTGGGCGTGGTCTAAAAAAGTGTGTCACACCTGTACCTGTCTGTAGTCATGTGATCCCTCTGATTTCATGCACGTTTTACCCTAAATCTAACCGAGAACAGCTGATTTCACTTTAATAAAACACTTCCTGTTGACGTGTCACAACAAGTGTTTTAGAGAAGAGGCTCTGAACCAGCAGAGGGATTTTATTGTGAAACAGACAGGATGTGATGCAGCAACAGGAAGTGGTAAGAGGAAGAAGTTTTCTTTCAAATGACAGTTTTTATTGCTTGTGGGTTTTTTCAGCTGTGCTGTTGCCTGCAGGCATGACAGCAGCTCTCAGCCTTAAACAGGACCTATTATTCTTTTCCTTTTTTCCTGTCATTTCTGTAACGTTACACTGGTCGATGTTCATATTAATCATGGCCAAAGTGTTAAATAATGATGTACACGTATATAAAAGTATTTCCTGTTAGCAAAAGCCTGAGGCTTCAGACCGCTCTGAATATTCTGTTTACAACAGTTTGGTTTTTTTCTACTTTCAAGACAAGCTGTCGTCAGGTCGTGACAGGTTTCTTTTTATGGTCGTCTGCGCCAGGTACACTACTATATGTGTTTACTTTGCATACACTGCTACATGTAGCCACATGCTAATGTCAGGGAAACATGTAATTTTGGTTGCTGATGTTGTAAATTACCGTAGACAGTGCAGCGATTCCCCGTCATAGTCATTCCCTCGCTGCAGTGACGGTGCAGAAACACTAACCAATGGAAGACCAGAAACATTGAACAAGCAGAGGAGACTTTTTCGGGAGGGGACGCTTTAAGAAACAGACAGTAACACTAGGGCAACCGTGCTAGCACTGCCCACAGCAGCAGAAGTGCTCGGCCCTTGAACACTTGTTGGTGGACTTACTGTAGTTTTGGCGGATTTTCATGTGTAGTCGCTTGGATGCCACCTTTTCTGGTGATGGAAAAGGTTTGTTGCGCGTCCCGTCGTGGTTGGCACCAACCGACGACACATTTTGCAGACTGTCATCATCCGTAGCCAAACCACTTCCAAATTATTGACGCTGTGTAACCTTTTTTAACCGCAATTTCATCCATTTTTGAGGATGATGCGAGCTCTTCCTCAGCTGCACCGCCGACTTTCTCCTCACTTCCTCTCCCACTTTTCCCCTCTTTTCGTGAAGTCCACGCTTCTTTCAGTTCCTCCTCACCTCAGCACAAACTTGGCAGCGAAAAGTGGGCGTGCACAATGACGCTCATCCCAAAAACTGTAGATTGATTATAGTTTATTGTCGTCATTGACATACATTTTATTGCAATCCCGCTTCAAGATCATTTTATCACCCAGCCCTACCTAAAACAAGCGTCTCAATCAGAGGGTGAATGCAGGTGTTCCAGTACAGATAGTTTGGGGACAGTAAAGTGTTTTAAAACATTTAAACATGTAATTGTCTTCTAGAAGAGAAGAAGCCTAAAATATGAGTATGAACCTGTAAATGAGCACAGTAGGTCCCCTTTAAACACATCCTGCTAACCTTTGACCCCAAACACCTCATCATGTCACATCAGACACCAACACCTGTTGTGTTTGTATCGACCTGTTTCCCTTTACAAAGGTACATTACAGCAGTTCCTGTAAGGTGACTGCAACCTGCTGGTTACCTGCAGCATTGTGACATCAGTGATCACCTCTTTTCAGACCAGTTTTAAACTGTTGATCGAAACAAATTTAATAACGAAACACAAACAGTATTAGATTAAATCAGCTGACGTGAACTGTTGAATCTGTGAAGGACAATCATTAAAGTTTTGTGTTTTGAACTTCCTGTTGATTCATTTCTTTTTTCCAGATGGTGTAAAGTTACAGGAGATCAGAGGTCACCTCGACTCACCTCAGCTCCTGCTGAAGGGTCTGTTGTGTTTTTCTGTAGCTGCTGATTAATTGTGTTTATGTAAAGAATTAAAGGAACAGTTCACCTTGGTTTGAAGCGTTATATTGTTTTACATTGTTGCAGGGGTGGGTGATATCTGTGTATATATAATGCTGTAGCGACCTCCAGCTCACCAGGTAGAGTGTGCGCTACATGTAGGCAGAGCTGTTCGCTGCGGCCTGGGTCCAATTTCAGCCATTGGCCAATTGCTGCCTGTCACCTCCATATTCCCCCTCCTCCCTTTCCTGTCACTCTACAGCTGTTGAGTGAAAGTCAGTTATAAGAAACTACATGAAATGTTTTGACTTCAGTTAGAGTTTTTTAAGTCTGTGAGAAAAAATTAACATTTTTCTTTTCTGAGTCAAAATTCTTTTATTTTTTTTTATTATTATTATTTTTTTTAGTCTGAACAAATAAAACCTCAGTAAATAGATTTCAAGTCAGATTTTTGATGTTTTATAAATGGACATCTGTATTGTTCACTCACATGGAAATTTGTCACTGGCTTCATACACACGTCATAGGCTTCATACAAAACTTCCTCTTCATCTCTACACGAGATAAAATCAATGAATAAGTCAGCCAAAACAAATGAGAGACAGTGCTAACAATTAATGCATATCTTAAACTTGGTTTAAATTCTTCCTCTGAGCATTAAAATGTTTCTCTAACATTAATTGTTTGTGTTTGTGCAGCTGCACATTTATAATAAATAAATAATTTGAGGTTAAAGAGACGGACAGCAGGACCCTGAGGACACCCAGCACTTCCTCCTGCTTTAAATAGCCTCAGCTGCTCATTTGTTAATTTTAATAAAGTGAGAGTGAAGCTGACCTGCTGCCTCACCTGTCTGCACAGAGCAGGTGAGCGTCGACCAATAAGAGGGAGCCTCTGCAGTGAAATGCAGCTGAACCTGTCAGGCAGCGACACAGAGAGGGCGAGTCACATTCAGTCAGAGTAGGAACTTCCCCGGAGAGACACACACACACACACACAGACACACACACACCGAGGCGTCCAGACACTTACACATGCTGGTCAGAGACATCACTGTGACATCATGAGCTCCCCCGCCGGGCACATGGACAGGCCTGCCGAGGACAGGTACGCCAAGGACAGGTACGTTTAATATTTAAAACTTGAACAATGACAGAACTTCAGGTTTCACAACCAGCTCTGTGTGTGTCTGTGTGTATGTGTGTGTTTCCTGTATCAGCAGAAAGAGGAAGTTTAGTTTTGTGTTTCTGGAGCTGCATTGGTTCCCCCAGATGGTCACTGAGGGGGTCACTGTGGTGCGTTCACTGCTCAATGTGTCAGTGTTTCTCATCAGCAGGAAGTGATGTCCTGACTGATCATCTGTGACTCCTCAGGTGTCTCCTGGATCCGTAAACCGGTCCAGTGTTAGCTTTGTGAACCATCCACACTGCTTTCATCTCTTCAGACTAAAAGCTGCTGTTACCATGACAACCACAGCAGTCAGAGTTTCCACTCTAAAGCTGAAGAGAGATTTGATTGATCTTATTGGTTGGTTTCACTCACGACAAGTTTCAGTCTTTCTGTTCAAGAACAGAACGTAAATGAATGAACACTGAACCCAGGTCAGTTTGTTCAGAGACAACTCTAATAAAGTTTATTCAGACATGACGAACACGCCATGAATAGTGAAACAAAAAGACAGAGTGGAAGTGCAACTTAAAAAATATGAGCATCAGTCGATCAGGTGATCAGATCAGAACACAAGTCCTGATTTTAGAGCTCCTCGTTTCTGTCGCTTCCACCTGAACAGCCTTCATGGATCCTGGAACCTCTCGAACAACTGATGAACTAAACTCCTCCCATGTAAGAGCCTGGACTCTTCTCAGGAACTGTAGAACCTGCACTCCTGGAACAACCTGCCCCCTCAAGACTTTTGGAAGTTTCTTGTGCACTTCTGGAACCTCCAAAAGAATCTCTAAACCCTTCTCATTAACCCTGGGATCTCCCCTGGTACTCTTTGAAAACCCCTCAAGAATCCTGCGTCCTCCTCTGGAACCTCCTGAAGAACCGTCACCTGGACAGGTACAAATGCCTGTAACCTACTGATTGATGAACTTACTCTTACAGCACTCTGAAACCTTTTTCAATAAATTTTAAATCATCGTAAGGACCCCTCTGGACCCTCCTCAAGAACCCTGGACTCTTGCCTTGCAAACTGGAACCTCCTAAAGAACTCCTGAGTCCCACAAGAATCTGGACTTTTCTCACTTCTTGAACTACCTGCCCCTCTCTTGGAACCTTTTGGAGTACACCTGGAATCTCCTAAAGAACTACAGAATCTTTTCAAGGACCCACATGGTCTCTCTAAGGAGTGCTGAGCCCATTAAGAATTCCAATAACCTCCAACAGAACCGCTGAACCCCTGTCCTGAACCCTGGAGCCTCCTCCTCCTCAACTACTCTTGTAATCTTGTCTGGTATCTTTGAAAACCTTCAAGAACCCTGGGACCTCCTCTGGAACCTGCTAAAGTACTGTCACCTGGACAGGGAACAACACCTTTAACCCCCTAAACAACTGATAAATAAACCACCTCAGGCCCCTCTCGACCCTCCTCAGGAAGTGTGGCCTCTTGTCTAGCATGCTGAAACCTCCTGAAGAACCCCTGAGCCCCATGTAAGAACCTGGACTCTTCTTGACAACTGTCAAGCCTCTTCAGGTACCTCTGAAACTCTTGGAACCTCCTACAAACCTCCCTCGGATCTCCTTAAAGGAGAAGTTATCTATTTTACTATGTTTCTGTTTCTAAGTGACTTTTGGGAACAAACATTTTGAAACTGGTCCAGTAGTGAGTGAGACAGACACTGACAGGCTCAGATTATTAATCTTTGTCTGACAACGTTATGAAATGGATCCCTAGAGAGATAGACCTCTTTGTTAAAGAGTAAGATCCTTTCTGTTTAACCAGAAACAGCCCTGAGATTGCTGTCACCAAACCCACCAGACTCCATTTAAAAAAACAGTAATTTTATCATCGTAAAACACACTTAATTTCAAAGTTGACAGAAACAAATTAGACCCACAAAAGTCATCTTGGTTTGTCATTCCACTGTTTGAACAATCATTCATTCTTGCAGAGTTGAAATTAACCCTTAATTGACCAACTTAAATGTGAAAATATGGTGGCTCTGTACACGCTAAAATGATGGCTTATTGAAATGGAGTCTGGTAGAATTGGCGATGGCAGTTATAGGGGTATTTCTAGTTAAACAAAAAGCATCTTATTCTTTAACGAAAAGATCTGTCTCTGTAGGGTTCTTTTCCATAACATTGTCGGACACTTGGAATATTAATCTGAGCACACGCTTTAAGTGGATGTAAATTAACGGTGCACAAATGCCCTGAGGGGTCACACTGCAGCCTGCCTCGCTGCTGCCAGCTGCAGCACTCTCTCTCAATACTGGACCAGTTTAAAAATTGTTCGTCACTAAATCACTAAACATGGGAAAATACGGTCCAAGTTAAAAAATGCAGAACTTACCCTTTAAGGAACACTGAGTCACACTCAGGCATCCCTCTCCTGGAAGCTTTTCAAGCACTCCTGGAATCTCTCTAACTCAGGAACCTCTTCTAGAAACTGATAAACAACCATCACCTGGGCAGGTAAGAACACCTGTAAGAGCTCAGAGAACACAGAACCCTGCTCAGAATATGATTTTTCCAGTCAGACCCTGAAGGCACCACAGTGGAAACTTAACCCCCTTATCTGAGGAGGATGTCCCACACCTGATCTCCTTTGTGTGACCTGAACACACACACACACACACACACGTACATAGGTGTGGTTACCTGGGTGGGTGTATTTCATCCTTCTGCTTCAGTAACAACAAACAGAGGAACAAAAGAGCCCCGCCCCTCCCTACCTGCTCTGGTGCCTTTCTGTGAACAATCAGAATCTGAGCAGTCAGGCAGGTTCGTTCAGTCCTGATCTGATTCAGATTTTATTGGAACGAGAAGCTGCTCGCTGGATTGAGTCCATGCTGAGTTAAAAGTGCGTTACCCGCTGACAGCTGACAGGTGAGTCACCTGGCTGCGTCATTATGTTCAACAGGAAAACCATGAAGAAACTTAAAATGATAGAAAAGTGAATGGAGTCTGGTTTTAGAGAGAGAACAGGACGGAGCTCAGGAATTCGGGGCTTTTGTGATAACTGTGTGTGTGAGAAAGGGAAAGGTGTATTCATGTTGTGGGGACTCGCATCTGTTTCTTCAGTCTCAGGACTCCACAGTCTCGTGTTAGTGTGTGAGTTACTGGTTGAGCTGATTCAGCAGTTTTTCCAGTTCAGAGCGTCACTGAGAGTCTCTCAGTTTACCACAAACATCTCACAGCAGCAGAACGAGGACAGTAACTCAGTACATGTACTCTAGTTCTCTACTTGAGAATACTTAAAGGTATTTTACGTGACTTTATTATTTCCACTTAGTGCTACTTTAAGTTTTGTGTGTAAAATGTTCCTCTGTAAGGTTGACGTACAGTATTTATTATTACTCTTAACACACCAGTAATAGCACTCCAATAAAAGAACATCCTGCACTATAATAGGTACTTTTCCTGATATTACTCAGACTTTTCCTTGACTTGAATTAAAAACTTTTCTGTTATTGTTATTTTACTTTATTGGACAGTTTTGAAGTCTGTGTTTTAACCTCTGAGCCATCAGAACTTTGTCTTGCATCTTAAATACTTTAAGTCTGTGGTAGTAAAGTGTCTGGATACTTCTTCAGAGATCAAACTCCTTATAGGAAACCTTATTGGCTACATCCACACTAATACCTTTTTGGCTTAAACCTTTAAACGTTATGCGTACTGTGGCGTTTTGGAACCCTTAAAATGGAGACCTTTGAAAATTCTGCTGACCCGTTTTAGTCTGAAAGCTTTGGGGTTGCGTTTCAGTTTGGTCGGGCGGAAATGGAGATGTTTGCTTCCTGATTGGGTCTTACCAGTCTCGACGTGTCAAGCTAAAACATTACAGTTAGGTCTACACACCCTTTGTGATTTCATCCTTCCTGTGTGGTGCTCCTTTCCCATCGCCATGGCTTCCTTCAGTGATGGATAATGCTCCTAGTACTGCTGTGCTATGTCACCATATTCGCTTTGCAACAACTCCCAGTCTGTTTTCAGACGTCTTGACCGCTTTATTATGTGTTATGTTCAGTAACAGTTTCACCTTGTTGTCGGTCTAAGCATAGAAATCTCCCGTCTTACTTTTTGCCATCTCCGTAGTATTTTCTGTAACTAAGCAACCAATCACAGAGCAGACACTCTGCTTCCTGTTTACATCAGCATGCACATGCCCAGTGTGCATGAATAGTCATGGGATACGCGTTTTTAGGCGTGTTAGTGTGGACAGAGATTATGGTTCGATATGATATACTTTTGTGTCCCTGTAGGGAAATTTGTCTCGGACTCAGGAGCTGCCGTCTCAAAACGAAGACGGCTCAGTGTGGATGTGGCCTCAGATGGAAAAATCTGCAGCTTTAAGTCGTCACACCTGTTTGTTCACTATGTGTCTTTCTAACAGTTAAAGTCACTGACATTAAATCAACCTGTGAAGTGAATCTGTCAGTCACACTATTTACAATAAAGAAGTCATGAAACCATGACATGGTCATCATCCTGTCAGACTGTCAGTGAGTCTCCATATTACTGTGTTTGTTTTGTTCTGCAGGGCTCCTGTAGGGGCCTCGGGCAACTCACACATCCAGGACATGGAGCTGAGGGAGGAGTGGCAAGACGACGGCTTCCCCAGGTCAGAGTTCAGCGTCACACTGTCAACAGGAACTTTGCTTATTGTTATGCATCAAAACACCAAAGTTTATTTGTTGTATGTAAAAACCTGGTTCTTATTTTCACAGATGAAATAGTTTCAGATTGATGTGTGAAAGTGTTTCATAAAGAGAGACTGAAAGTTCAGATTTAAACCAACAGACTCTGTTTGTTCTTCTTATCTCGCGCTCTATAGCTGGAAGGTTAAAACAGTTTGTAACTGAAGGTTTCCTCTGGTGGGTCAGACCTGAACCTGTTCTGCAGCACTTCAATGTTTGTTACTCTCACTGTCGTTATAAAAACCTGTTGATGGTGTCAAAATGGCTCTTTTGATCGTAAAGGTTGCCAACCCCTGGTTTAAGTGTAGCTGCTGCTTTTTCAGTTTTCAGTTCATAAAGGTTATTGTAACATTTTGGCGCCTAAGAAAGTCTCATTCAGAGTTTGGTTGTACTAAAAGATCCTCTAATGAGTTAGATGTTTAGTTTTCCCTGTAAGTATGTTTTTTTTAACGGTTTCCAGCCTGTTTTTTTGCTAGTGAAAATGTGCATTAGCATTATCAGCATTAGCATTATCACAGTTAAAGACTGACTGTAAATTCACTGGGCTAACCAAGCTAATAAGTCACTACCAGGCGATAACCTTGGTTAGGCAGCATATCCATGGCAGAGTATAGCCACAGCTGTCACCATTTCAGTTTTCAGTTGAAGACTCATAAGGAGTCGCAGGTTTCTCGTCCTCATCAGGAGTCTCGTCCAAATACGGTCACTTCTGTCTCCAAAAATCCAAGATGGCGACGGCCAAAATGCCAAACTCAAGGCTTAAAAATGAGAGTCCACAAACCTGTGGGTGAGGTGACGGTGTTAATGTCCATTAGTCTACACAGTCAATAATAACACCAAGTACACAAACTTCAGATCAGTGGGTTTTACAGACTGAGGACGACCCAGAAAGCTGATCATGTGTGAAATTAGTGGAATAACCCTTTAAAACATCTGTTTCAGCCCTTTCCCAGAGGATTGTGGGAGTCCAGAGGAGGCAGAGAGCCCGTCAGGTGGCACGCAGCACCCAGGTGACCTGAAATCATCTTAACGTTTATTGTTTTGTACAAATCAAAGAATATACACGAACACAAATATTTAAAGTAAAATCTTGTCTCATCACTCTGTCCTCTTGCTCCGCCCCCTTATCTCAGCCCCGCCCACTACCCTCGCCCTATCAGGAACAGTTGGGGGTGGAGTCAAGAAGCGCCTGGTAGCCCCATCACTCAGCCTTACTCTGGGCCGCAGTGATTCTCACGACCAGAGCAACGACGGCTTCTCCGCCGCTGCGCTGTCGACGACGCCAGATGAGACGCCGTCACTGGACATCAACCTGGAGGCTCTGGAGACGCCTTCAGGCAGCGAGACAGGAACGCTGCCAGACAGCCACCACGAGCTGGAGTGGGAGGGTGAGACACACAGACAGACAGACAGACAGAGACAGATGACCTCTGAGCTCTCTCTGACCTCTGACCTTTCTCCAAACAGATGACCTCCCTCGGATGTCGAGGGGCGGGGCCGTGGGCGTGTCGAGGAGCCCGGTGGAGCAGTCAGAGGGTCTGATTGAGCTGGACAAGGTGGACAATGAGGGACGCCGCTGGAGGAGGTTCTGCATTGGTGGACATGAATACCACGTCAACATGAGCGTCCTAGAGCCGTACCTGCAGGTCCTGTCACATGGAGGTCAGAGGTCACACACACTCACCTGTAACACGCCTGTACCGAGCGTGTCACAATCTGTATATTTCTATGTATTACTTCAAACGTTCCTTTTACCTGCGTCACATGAAGTCACACTGTGTCTCTGTGTCTCATTGGCTGTCAGGTTACTATGGAGAGGACATGAACGCCATCATCCTGTTCACCTCCTGCTACCTGCCGGAGAACACGGTGGAGGACTACGAGTATGTCATGGACAACCTGTTCAGGTGAGCTTACAGGAGCAGAGTTGATGTGGCAGTTAAGGTGTGAGGAAGTTTCAGTTGAAGTGTAAGAACAAATTCTACAGTGTGTGTGTGTGTGTTCCTGCAGGTACATTGTGGGAACGTTGGACCTGATGGTTTCAGAGAACTACATGCTGGTCTACCTCTGTGCCATGGCTCCCAGAAACAAACTACCGTCCATCAAATGGCTCCACCAGTGTTACACGTCCATTGACAGGAGGTACGCTGGTTTCACTCAGCAGGACAGCACTGCAGGGCGGAGCTGTCTTCACACAGTCTTTGTTTCCTGAGTGTGGTGTGTGGATAGCTGCTTTGAATAAATGTCAGAAGGAATTAAACTGTCAGTAAATGTCAGAGAGCGGACCTTGTTTCCATGACAACAGAGGTGTTATCTAAGTCTGTCTGTCTGTCTGTCCAGGCTGAAGAAGGACCTGAAGGGGCTGCTGGTCGTCCATCCTGCCTGGTACATCAGAGCTCTCCTCACACTGGTCAAACCCTTCATCAGGTCTGCCACACACACACACACACACACACACACACACACACACTTTTAGTTTTGTGTCCAAATTAGCAGGACACTGACCCTGTCCTGCTAATTCAAAATGTCCTTCTAGTGTGGTGTGTATTCTGACGAAATGTCCTTCTAATACACATAGGCCAACACACACACACACACACACACACACACACACATAACATAATATAACACAACAGTTACCATTAGATAACAGGTCTGTCTGTCTGTCTGTCTGTCTGTCGTCCACAGTGACAAGTTCAGCAGGAAGATTCGGTTCATTCACAGTCTGAGGGAACTGTCTCAGTTCATCCCCACAGAGAGACTACAGATCCCAGATGCTATACGGCAGTAAGAGCTCCAACTCTACTGTTACTCTACTGTAGTTCTACTGACCCTTTTGTTATTCTACTGTAGTTCTACTGAGCCTACTGTTACTCTACTGTAGTTCTATTGGCCCTACTGTTATTACTCTACTGTAGTTCTACTGACCCTTTTATTACTCTACTGTAGTTCTACTGACCCTGTTGTTTACTGTAGTTCTATTGGCCCTACTGTTACTCTGCTGTAGTTCTAGTGACCCTACTGTTACTCTACTGTAGTTCTATTGGCCCTACTGTTACTCCACTGTAGTTCCACTGACCCTACTGTTACTCTACTGTAGTTCTACTGACCTTACTATTACTTTACTGTAGTTCTACTGACCCTGTTGTTATTCTACTGTAGTTCTACTGACCCTGTTGTTACTCCACTTAAGTTCCACTGACCCTACTGTTACTCCACTGTAGTTCTACTGACCCTACTGTTACTCTACTGTAGTTCTACTGACCCTGTTGTTTACTGTAGTTCTATTGGCCCTACTGTTACTCTGCTGTAGTTCTAGTGACCCTGCTGTTACTCTACTGTAGTTCTATTGGCCCTACTGTTACTCTACTGTAGTTCTACTGACCCTAATTTTACTCTACTGTAGTTCTACTGACCCTGTTGTTTACCGTAGTTCTATTGGCCCTACTGTTACTCTGCTGTAGTTCTAGTGACCCTACTGTCACTCTATTGTAGTTCTACTGACCCTACTGTTACTCTACTGTAGTTCTATTGGCCCTACTGTTACTCTGCTGTAGTTCTAGTGACCCTGCTGTTACTCTACTGTAGTTCTATTGGCCCTACTGTTACTCTACTGTCGTTCTACTGACCTTACTATTACTTTACTGTAGTTCTACTGACCCTGTTGTTATTCTACTGTAGTTCTACTGACCCTGTTGTTACTCCACTGAAGTTCCACTGACCCTGTTACTCTACTGTAGTTCTACTGACCTTACTGTTACTCTACTGTAGTTCTACTGACCCTAAGCTACTTCAGCTGTCATGGATCAACTGTTTACCATTGCTTCACTTCCCTTCAGTTTACTTTTCTCTGTCGAGTGCTTGTAGACAAAGCTGCAGCTCCAGGTGTGTTCTGATCATGTGACTCAGTGAAAACTTTGCTTCACTTCACCGCTCTCTGTAAAATGCTGATGTTTGATGACAGTTGTTGAACCTCTCTCTGTCTGTCTTTGTGCAGGTTTTATAAGAGGTTTACTTCACTTCACTTCACTTCACTTCACTTCTGTGTTTCCTATAACCTGGTAATGGTTGGTTAAATGACTAAAGCTGTGTCTGTCTTCCTGCAGGTTTGATGGGAAGCTGAACAGATGACGATCACAGAGGTCAACAGACTGGATGGATCCTAAAGGTCAAAGGTCATCGGGAGGCCTCCATGTACAGAACAAACACACAGAGACTCTGGGTTTATTTATACTGTCTTTAAATCAGGGTAAGATAAGCGTCTGGTTCTCCTGCAGCTTCAGACTCAGGTGGTCTACCTGTGGACCCTCACCAGGTGTCAGGACAGGTAGATGGAGCTGGATCTCAAAGTGTGAAGCTGTCGCGGGAAACCATCATGTGTCTGATTCAGGACTGTAGATCCTGAACACTGTACAAACTCATGAATTGTGTAAATATGATCATGTATCTTTAAAGGCACCTGTGTCTGTCAGCTGCTGCAGGAAGAATCATGTATTAAGTTTGTATATGTTCACTGTAACGCAGTTTGATGGCAGCAGCTGAACACACTCAGGTTACAGCACACTGAGCAGGTGTTTGACCTGTCGCACTAACATCTACCTGTAATAAAAGCAACGATCAAATCTTTTTAAATTAATTAGACCAGTTTGTTTTTCACATTTTTACTATGTTACAACATAAACAATCTGATCCTAAAGGTGGAACAACTCAGTGTTTGTGTTTCTGAGTCTAAAGCACACACCTTTTGGATTTAATAACATTTTATAATATTCAATGACATGACCATCACCACCAGACTCCGTGTGTCAATCTGGAGAAATTATATGAATTAAAAAACTTCATTAATCAACTGTTGAAACATCATTTCTTGTTAACTTAAAAGCATCGCTCTGAATGGTATTTAAAAACTTTCTTTAACTGTGCCAGCGCCCTCCTGAGCAAATCACTAAAATCACTAAGCTGCTGTATTTTCAGATTATGTATTTATTCAGTTTAATTATTATTTATATAATTATTTTGAGTGCACATTTTCTTTTGCTTTGTGCACAAGATAAAAACTTATCTTTTGGGTTCAAAAACACTCCATAAAAATAAAAAAAAACTTGACATAACAATAATAATAATATTAATAATAATAATGATAGTTTGCTGCAGCACCATCACATCAGACGTCACTTTGTACACTGAGAACACATTTAAATCAAATATTTATGATCCAAAAAAGTTCTGTGTAAATACGAGACCTCATTAATGTATTTTGCATTTCATTTTGAAGGAAAGAGGAAGTTGTTCCAGATGTGTGTTCAGGCCTCTGAGTGTTCCAGATGTTGATGATGGTTTAAAGAAACAATGTGTTTGAGTCAGTCGGTAAAATCAGACCTCAGAACGGATGTGTTAACGTCGTCCAAGTGTTTGATCTGGGGATAAAAAAAATTCTTAAAGATTTTTGTGGTGACAGACCTCCTAATGCACACAAGATAAAAAAATATCTTTCAGGTCCAAAAACATTTAATATCAGCCATAAAAGAAACTTCTCATAATAATAATGATAATGATAACAACAATCATAATCATAATAACCTTATTTGTAGAGCACTTTTAGAGCTAAAAGCACAAAGTGTTTTCCAACGTGAAGACTATACAAAACAAAAGTGACACTAATAAAACATGAGCATACACACACGCCTACACCAACATATACGCTTTGACACATACCTGTCAGCATGCACACATAAACATATGGCTGCAAATACACACACTCCCATACACACATGAAGCCTGTGTCTGTCAGGAAAGGCCAATCTGTTAAAGTAAGTTTTCAGATGAGATTTAAAAACATGAACAGAGTCAGCTGATCTGATGCTCAGTGGGAGGCTGTTCCTAAGCCGAGGAGCAAGAACTGAAAAGGCTCGATTACTCTTTGTCTTTAACCTGGACTCTGAACAGTTGGCAGACCCAAACCTGCAGACCTGAGGGGCCTGTTTGGACGGTACAGTGTGAGGAGCTCAGTTATATACTCCAGTGACAGACCATTGACAGCCTTGTATGTGATCAAAAGAACTTTAAAATGATTGAAAGAGACTAGAAGCCAAAATAGATGTGATGTGTGAGGATGGTTTTGTTTTGGTCAAAAGTCTAGCTGTTGAATTTTTAATGATTTGGAGCTGGAGTATAGATTGATTGTTTCAGGACAGCCAAGGCGGGAGACTAAGAGCGTGTATGATTTTCTTGTGACCTACATTTGGAGATATTCCTCAGCTGTTGTTGCTTCAGGGTCAAATTACTGTCCAGAATAACACCCAGATTTTTTACACCTCATTTTATGTTCGGAGTGAGGGGGCTGATGAGTGGCTGAATTTGTTTGGAGATATGTTCAGGGCCAATGATGAGAACGTCTGTCTTTTCATATTCTTGGTTTAACCTAGTCTTGTTCTCCATTTGATGAGTGACCTGAGATCAGCCCCTCATCAGTCCAGCAGAGGGCAGTCTGTCCACACTAACACCACCAGGTCTCAAACTGAGGTCCTGCTGCAGGGTCCTTCAGATCATCACTAAAAGTTTTATTAAGACACATTTTAGCCTCTTAAGCTTTGACTTTTCCCTTAAATGTCTTGAGTAATTTTAAATCAATAAATATTTAGTGTATTTTGTTTTTTTGGCTCTTCTCTTTGAACACTTAAAGATCACCAGAATTTAAAATAAAGTTATGAGTCCTGTTCACACGGGCCTAGTGTTACCCAGGGACCCTTTTGTAATTTTAATAAGTGCAGAGATATTCTGTGATGTTAATCCTGTGCAAATCTGTTTTAGCCATAATCTGACAAATTAATATTCCATCGCAAATTACCTACCATATTTCACCAAACACACAGGTCATGTGATGATATTAGTCCAGTGTAAATTGGCATCTCTGTGATTTGAGGTTGTACTTTTGTTTCCTCCACGCCTCTTTTCTGCACAGCAAGTATGGAGGCTGCGTTGGCTTCCAAATGAAAGTTTTGACAGCATTTTAGGTGCAGGAGGCTCTTGCTACAGATGAGATGAGACGGATGACACATGACAGTGTGTGGCAGGACTGGTTCGTCATGGCTTGGCACCTGTTAGCTTTAGCCTCAGTCTGGTCGCATGACGTCATGTCACAGTGAAGGTGACCTTTGACCTTTTAGATATAAAATGTCATCACTTCATTTATTTTATCATGTTAGACATTTGTGTGAAATGTCATAATTTACCTTTCGCTAAGCCCCGCCCCTTTGTGATGGTCCAACAAGCTGTCGCAGTAAGCATGGAGCCCACACTGTGACTAACTGCACTCCCTGAAGAAATATTATCATATTTTTGGACAAATGAAAGAGTGATGTCAGAGAGAAGCAGACAGAGGGGTCTACAGTCTGTGTTTGAAGGATATATCCAGGATGTCAAACTGACTCAGCAGCAACAACAGGTTAAAAAGACAAAGATAGTTAGAAGCTAAAGCCGAACTATAGGCTACAGATCACAGTGTAAAAGTGAACCACCACATCACTGCTGATCGCCACACAAGACAATGAATATAAAGGGAAACTTTGCTGATATTCAACCAGCTGTGTGGCATCACAGTGTGTGCAGATGAACAGTGTTTGGTTTTCCCCCATTGCCCGGGATCTCCAGGGGAGTTTACAGGATCACAGACAACTTGGACCCTGTATGAACAGGATTAGAAAAGAAAAAATATTTCTTTTTAAAGACAGGTTTGATTTTAATCTTTCTTGATTTAAATTAGTCTTAAAATTCAGTGCAACAGATTTTAAACTTAAACTATGATTTAATCAGGTTTAAAAATTAATCCTTGTTGGTGCAGTCCAGCTTAAATGACTTTAAATACATTTAAAATTCCTGTGAATTACTTTAAATAGGTTTAAAATTCCTGTAAATGACTTTTAATACTTAAAAAATCCCTGTAAATAACTTTAAATAGATTTAAAATCCCTGTAAATGACTTTAAATACATTTAAAATGAATATCTATGACTTTAAATAGGTTTACAATTCCTGTAAATGACTAAAAAAACATTTAAAATTCCTGTAAATGACTTTAAATTGATTTAGAATCCCTGGAAATTAATTTAAATACATTTAAAATCTCTGTAAAGTACTTTAAATAGGTTTAAAATTCCTGTAAATTACCTTAAATAGATTTAAAATCCCTGTAAATGAATTTAAATAGATTTAAAATGGCTGTAAATAACTTTAAATTGATTTAGAATCCTTGGAAATTAGTTTAAATACATTTAAAATTCCTGTGAATTATTTTTAAATAGGTTTAAAATTCCTGTAAATGATTTTAAATTGATTTAGAATCCCTGGAATTGATTTTAAAAACATTTAAAATGAATATATATATGACTTTAAATAGGTTTACAATTCCTGTAAATGGCTTAAAAAACATTTAAAATTCCTGTAAATGACTTTAAATAGATTTAAAATGGCTGTAAATGACTTTAAATTGATTTAGAATCCCTGGAAATTAATTTAAATACATTTAAAATTTCTGTAAAGTACTTTAAATAGGTTTGAAATTCCTGTAAATGACTTAAAATAGATTTTAAAGTCCCTATAAATGACTTGAAATACATTTGAAATGACTAAATATGACTTTAAATAGATTCATTTTAAATCACTGTAAATAACTTTAAATAGGTATAAAATTGCTGTAAATTAGTTTAAATACATTTAAAGTGACTCTAAATGATGTTAAACACATTTAAACTTGCTGTAAATGACTTTAAATTTATTTGAAATCACAGTCAATAACTTTAAATGCATTTAAATTCCTGTAAATGACTTTTAATAGATTTAAAATGGCTGTAAATTACTTGAAACACATTAGAAATTCCTGTAAACGGCAGCAGGAGAGTGAAAGTGATAGTCGCGTCCAGCAGCTGTGTGTATTGTTGCCGGACAGTGAAGCTGCTTCTATTCTCACCCTGATGACTGCACTGTTCAAGCGCTGCTGCTTAATTATGGCCGGCCAGTCACAGGCCCCGCCCCCTCAGGCACGCGCTGTCCACGCGTCCTCTCTGCTCTCTGATTGGCTTCATTCGCCAGGACAGCCGGCGCTGACCAATCAGAGAGCTTTGCGGTTTGTCCACACACTGTACACGTGCTGCTCGGTGTTGCTGTAACGGGACTCCGGGACACGGTACCGACGGTATAAAGCTGCCCGACCTGTTTACAGACCCTGAAGCAACCGCACTAACGACAATTAACACGGTGCATGATCGTTTATGTTCCTCTCTTCACTCTTACACCTGACAGTTTGATTTAATTCATCATCTTCATCACTAGTCCCGGTGAGAGTCTCGGTACCGTCATGGTTCTGTCTCCAGCGAACAAGATGGCAGTGTTCCAGCTGGTGTTCTCGGACCCGGGCAGGTCCTTCTACAGCAGCGGGGACAAGCTGTCCGGCTCCGTGCAGCTGAAGGCGGCTCTGCCCAGCAGGGTGACCGGCCTCAGGGTCACCGCCGCCGGCTGCGCCCGCGTGGATTACCGCGGTGGGAAGAAACACAAGAGCCGCAGCCAGGAGGTGGAGTATCTCAAGTACGAGGAGGAGCTGCGGCTGGAGGAGCAGCTCAGCAGAGGTACGTTCATCATGGCTCCAATCAGTCAGCGTCTCACTCACAAATAAAAAATGCATTTGAATTTATTAAATAATTATCTACTATATGGACAAAAAATGTTATTAAAATTGCAAAATCAATGTAGAAATATTAGTTTGCGTTTGTATATCTTAATAATGGTTATTTTCATTCTTAAACCCGTTATTTATTTATTTATTTGTGTTACATGGTGATAACATAATTGAAGACAAGTGCAGGGACATATAAACAGACATTTTATAGTGAGTAGTAGAGTAAGACAGACAAATATACTTATTACTGATTTTAACTCTGTTCCTGAAACAAGTTATTTGATGGAAATCTTCTATATTACTTGATATTTTAAAATGTTTATGAAGGATTTAGATCAAAAAGTCTGAAATCAGCCAGTTTGAGTTTAAATAACGTGCACACACAAGACATTTATAGTCAGTGAATATTTGTAGCTGTCAGATTTACGTAGAGAGAATTTAAGTAAAATAAAATCAACTAAAATGTCATTATTTCTTTCAAATCTTTCTCACTAGTCCACACCCACTGGTAGCTGTGTCAACTTGAGATGTTATACACCTTTATGTGATGAGCCACGCCCTCCGCAATATTCATTGCCTTATAGAAGCTCAGTTTTAGTAAGTTTTCCAACTTTTGCCAAGAGGGAACTTTAGATATTGGTCCCTAGATTATGTTCACCCAGTTTCATGCAGATCGCTCAAACTTCCTAGGAAGAGATCCATTTGAAGTGTTTTTCAAAAAATTCAAAATGGCGGAAAATCTGTATAAGTTATGGGTTCTTGAGGCAAATGTGTTCCTCATGAGGAGAGACATCTCTGTGCAAAGTTTCATGTCTCTACCACATACGGGGCATGAGATATGCCCATTCAAAGTTTGACGTTTCAATGGGTTGCTATAGTGCCCCCCTTTGGCCAATTGATGTAATATTGCTTCATTCGCATCCTCCCATGACCCTCTACCACTGTGCCAACACACACACAGACACACACACAGAGTTTTCATCATTATATAGTAAGATAATTAGTTTGCATTACTCATCATGTGTTTGTCCTCAGACTCCGACGGCTACTTCCTGCTGCAGCCTGACCAAACGTACAGCTTCCAGTTCGGCTTCGAGCTTCCTGCAGCTGGGTGAGCCTCACTGATCATTCATTCATTAAAAATAAGTGATTGTTAATCAGGCATCGATTACAGAAGTGATCACAGCAGTTTATCCTGACGTGTCCTCTGGTCTGGTTTCAGGCATCTGGTGTCGTCCTATAAAGGCAAGTTCGGTTACGTCCGTTACTACGTGCGGGCGGTGCTGGACAGGCCTCCCCAGGGTGCTTTGCAGTGTGAGAGGGAGTTTGAGGTCGAGGAGCCGCTGGACGTGAACCGGCCTGAACTGCTGGTACGAAAACACACACAGCAACACTGAAACTCTGAGTGAAGGGTTTTTGTAATCAGCAGCTTTCAGATTTCCTTCCTTCAGTCATTTGTTTCACTTCCATTCTTTAAAAATCAGATTAAAGAGATTTTAAAGTGTCAGCATTAAACTTTGTTTTGGCTTCCTGGCAGAGTCACATTTTCATGTGTCACTGTTCAAATGAGTCTAAAATCACAAGGGATGATGACGATTAATCTATGATGATTGAACATGTGAAATTTAATCAGTCAGTTGATAGGCTGTGCAATCCTCTCAGAGTATATGCATTTGGTGTTGTTTGGTACAGCAAAAACATTTTTTGAATCACCATTAATCGATTAATTGATCGTTAATTTCACAATCTACAACCCTAGTAACAGCACAGGGATAAATATATGTCATGGTTCTATATGTTCTGGATTCATAACTGAGCTCAGAGTTTTTCACTAAAACCCTGAAACTGATCTAAACCGACACCATGACAGTCGAAGTTAGATTATAAAATAAAACAAATACATAATGATCTGAATCACGTGTCGAGATGACGAGCTGATCAGTTCCCTGTGTCGTCCGCAGGCTCCAGCTGCAGCCTCCAAACAGAAGAAAGTCACCTGTATGTTCATACCTGACGGCCAGGTGTCCATCAGCGCTCAGATCGACAGGAAGGGCTTCTGCGAGGGAGAAGAGATCAGCATCAACGCCAAGTTCGAGAACACCTGCTCACGTATTGTGGTGCCAAAGGCCGCCATCATCGCCAAACACTCCTACCTTGCAAACGGACGCACCAAGGTAACGCCCGGCTGCAGGAAGACTTTCTGTCTCTGACAGGACCAAACGGTTTTCAAAGATCTGATCTCTGGTCTGTTTTATTTCAGGAGTCGCGTCAGAAACTGTCGGCGGTTCGAGGGAACCACATCATCTCGGGGATGTGCGACATATGGCAGGGGAAGACCATCAGAGTGCCCAAACTGAAGCCGACGCTGCTCGGATGTGACATCATCAAGGTGGACTACGCCCTCATGGTGAGTCATGATGACATCACGACAGGTTAATACTAGCAGTTATGATGAAATGTGAAATCAGATGAGGTGAGATAAAAGTAGATGAGATAGATGATATCAGATGAAATAAAATGAGATAAATATGAGTTATGAGAGAAAGATGAGACATACTGGGAAAAGATGAAATAAGAGATAAAAAGACATCTTGGGATAAAGAAAGCTGAGATCAAATGAAATAAGATGAACTAAGATTTGATAAAATAAATTCTTAAGATGTTTTGAGATTAATTGAGATCATATTTGAACTGACAGAAAATGACATTAGATAAAATAAACCTAAGACATTAAATGAGATATGAGACATTAACCTTCTTCCTCCTGCCTCCAGATCTACCTGCACATCCCCGGCAGCGAGAAACTGATCCTGGAGCTGCCGCTGGTCATCGGTACGATCCCGTTCAGCGGCGTTGGCAGCAGGACCAGCAGCATGAGCAGCCAGGTCGAGTCTCTGAGCAGCTGGTCGTCCTTCCCCTCAGCGCCGCCCAGCTACAGCGACATCCACAGAGACCTGAGGGTGGACGGGCCCCGCACGCCGCTGCTCCAGGACTACGACGGCGGGGAGGACGACGAGGAAGAGGGCGGGCTCTTCATGAGAGCACCTGAAATGTACCACCTGCCTCCCCCTCCCCCGGCATACACAGAGGTGAGATAAATAAAGTGATATTAACAACATGAGATTAATTAAAATGAACTGAGATGAGATAAATGAGATTAACAACATGAGATTAAATAAAATTAGATGTAATAAAATTAGACTAACCAAAATGAGATGAGATAAATGAGATTGACAAAATGAGATAAAAAAAAAATAAAAACTTGAATAAATAAAATTAGACTTAGTGAGATGAGGTAAATGAGATTAACATGTGATTAAATAAAATTAGATTGACATACTAAGGTTAAATAAAATTACATTAACTGAGATGAGATAAATGATATTAACAAAATGAGATGAGCTGAGATGAATTAAATGAGATTAATAACATGAGATTTAAAAAATGAGATAACAAACTAAGATTGAATAAAATTATATTAACCAAGATGAGTTGAGATGAGATTAAAAACATGAGATTATAAAAAGAGATTCAACAAAATGAGATTAAATAAAGATTAAAAAAAAGTAGATTGAATAAAATTTGATTAACATTTAGGAGAATAAATGAGATTAAAATCAAATATAACATGGTCGAACAATGAGATAAAATAAAATGAGATTAAACAACATGGGGTAAGATTAAATGAGATTATATGTACTTAAATGAGGCGAGAAATCAGGTAAAATGAAACGACATCAGATGAGATGACGAGATAAAATAAAAACATGAAGCAAGATAAAAATGAGATTAAAATTAAATTAGATAAAACGACTTAATGACATGAGGCAGGGCAGAATAAAATGAAAAACACTGAGATGAGATTAAACAATAAAATGAGATCAAGTGAGATCAAATATTCGACAATATAAGATTAGGTCATATAAAATTAAAATAGAACAGATGAGATTAAATAAGGTGAGACAACACATGAGATAAGACATGAGATAAATGAGATAAGACGAGATGAAAAATTTAAGAAAATCAGATTAAAAAAAGAAAGTTTGGTTTTATAATCTTGCGGTGTTTGTCGCCTTCAGGTCGATCAGGACACCGTTAACCCTCCTCCGGTAGTTCACGTCTTCTAAGGACTTCCTGTCCCTCCGCCATGATGGACTGAACCCTGAAAACTGAACTGGACTGCTGCGCTCCCTGACGACGACAATGACTCAGCAGTTTCCTGACGATGACTCCGCATGTTTTAATACTTTATTCTGTAGATGAAAAACAGAGAAAACGTTTTGTTCTGACGTGTTTTTGATATTTGTTGTTACTCAGTTGAATGTTTGTTTTTTTACTGAAGAGAAGAACTCACAGTTTTGTATACGATGTAAATAAAAGCAGATGTTTATTTTTTTACTCAAACAATAAATCAGTTTAACATCATATCTTGTTGTCAGTGTTTGACTGAAGACTGATGTGTGATCACATAACAAATAAACCAACAATATTCTTGATGCAGCAGTGTTATGTAAGAGCGTTTATCATACAGACACTTCACATAATAAACGAGTCAACAGGATATGACATGCAGTAAACCTAAACCACTTCCTGTTACCTGCTGTGATCCACTCACCATCAAAAAACAAAAACTAGTGAGAAATTTTGTTACTCAACATCATTTGTTGAGGAATTGTTGATTAAAAATGCAAATTAAACAAAATAAATTGGTCACAAATTTCATAAAATCTGTTAGTGGGCACTTACTTTCCTAAATAATCCACCCACCTGACAGGTGGGGCGTATCAGGACGCTGACGAACAGCATCATTACTATACAGGTGTTCCTTGTTAGAGTGAAGGCCACTCTGAGACACAGATGTCATTTTGAGGGAGCATGTCGTTGGCATGCTGACTGCAGGAATGTCCACCAGAGCTGCTACCCGGGAGCTGAACTTTGATTTCACTTCCAAAGACCGGCTCCAGTGTCGTTTCCCCGAATTTGACAGTACATCCAACTGCAGACCATGTGTAACCTCACCAGCTCAGGACCTCCACATCCCACGTCTTCACCTGCAAGACCATCTGAGACCAGCCACCCGAGCAGCTGATGCAACAACTGTGCAACAACTGACTGAAGACTTTCTGCGCAAACAGTCAGAAACAGTCTCAGTGAAGCTCATCTGCACACTCATCATCCTCACCAGGATCCTGACCTGACAGCAGTTCTTTGTAACTGACTCGAGTTGGCAACTGCTCACCTTTGATGGTTTCTGGCACCCAGGAGAAGTGTTCTTTTCACAAATGACTCTCAGTTTTCACTGTACCAAGCAGATGGCAGATGGTGTGCATGGCGTTGTACTGGTGAACAGTTTGCTAATGCCAACGTTGTGAACAGAGTGGCCCGTGGTGGTGGTGGGGTTACGGTATGAGCTGGCATATGCTATAGACAACGAGCACAGGAGCGTTTTATCTATGGCAGTTTGAATGAAACCATAACGAGATCCTGAGACCCATCATCATCCTCATGTTGCAGAATGATACTGCTCGTCCCCATGTTGCAAGAACTGTCCACAGTTCCTGTAAGCTGAAAGCATCTCAGTTCTTGCACGGCCTGCACACTCACCCACCCACTGAGACGTGTCCCCCACTGAGACATGTCACCCACTAAATATGTTTGGGATGCTCTGGATCAGCATGTACGACCGCTTACTCCAGCTCATGCCAATATCCAGCAGCTTGACGTAGCCATCGAAGAGGAGAGGATATTCCACAGGTCAACTCTATGTGGAGATGTGTCACACTGCATGAAGCAAACAGTGTCTCATCAGATACTGGACAAGGATTCATTTCTGTCACGCGAGTCATGAAATTCTAAAAATCATTGCATAAAAGTCTTAGATCTTTAACTTAAACTTGTGAAAATGGGAGAAAAACAAGTGTTGCATTTCAATTATAGATAGATAGATAGAATTTTTTTCCCCATTAAAGGTTTATTTTTTGGGGTGGGGGTTCCTTATCTGCTGTGGGTCCAAAGGACAGAGGGATGTCATCTGTTATAAATAAAACTGAAATGAAATTGAAATAGATCTGTAAGTAGATAGATAGATAGATAGATAGATAGGTAGGTAGGTAGGTAGGTAGGTAGGTAGGTAGGTAGGTAGGTCGGTCAGTCGGTTGGTCAGTAGATAGATAGATAGATACATAGATAGATTGGTAAGTAGGTAGGTAGGTCATATAATGACCCTGTAAATCCTGCCAGAATCTTTATGAAACTCCTACATCATCATGTACAGAGTATCAGTCTACTGCAGTGACATTAAACTTACGGCCTGTGAGCCAATTCAGAACTGCAATAGGGTGCCAGGTGGCCCACTGAACTGCAACTGCAACTACTAAGATGAGTGAGGACAGCAGCCGTCTAAAGGTTAAAAACAGGCGATTCATTTATTATGTATATTGATTGGCCTGAGAATGGAAGGTTGTGGGTTTGATCCCCGGCCGAGTCATACCAAAGACTATAAAAATGGGACCCATTGTCTCCCTGCTTGGCACTCAGCATTAGGGGTTGGAATTTGGGGGTTAGATCACCACATGATTCGCGCTCGGGAATATTGTTCAAAGCTTAATTGGGGTCATCATTCCTCCTTCACTGGTGCTCAATGATAGACCCCCAACACCTCCAGAGGGCTCAGGCATCCCAGATGCGCCCCCCTCTGCTTTTACTCCTTTGAACTCTGCTGTTGTCAGTGGGATTTCAGGGTCCAAGTGTAGCCTCGCCTCTTGATCCACTCACTTGTCTGTCCAGCAGCGCCAGAGAAGGTTTCCATGGCCTGACGCTGGGCTTGGCCTGAATTTACATTTCTTTAAGCAGTCTGGTAGTTGACGTGCCCACGAAGCCTCTGTAGCCCACTTCAACTTGCTTTTCAGCCACGTTGCTCAGCGTACTTAAGGCTCTTGTGCTTGTAGGCCTCCTCCACATCATCGTCAGTGCAGTGATGAGGACCAAAGCATGAGGTCTGGTCTGAGGTTAGTAGAGGCTATTTCAGATGGGAAGCATAGAGGCTGGTTCAGATCAGCCAGTTATCCTCAGTCTCATTCCCCTCCCAGTTGGCTGGTGTCTGATTTTACTGTACAGGTCCTAAATTGCTTCACACCTTCGCAGACAAACCCTCTTGTAATTGTAGGATGGAATGACAGAGGAGGTAGGGCATTGATAGATGTCTATCTGGTCTCCAGCGTAGCAGCTAGACACTTTAGCACCTGATTGTGCCACCAGGCATAATGACCTCGTGTCAGGCTTGTCTTGCAGCCAACCACATTATGTGTCAGGTTTGCTTGAGATGGGCAGAGGGGCCACGTAGGGTCTTGGCCATACCATTGGCTGAGGTTGCTCAGGAATGGCAGGATATTGTAGGTGGTTCGTATTATTAATTAAGCTAGTTTGAGATGCTTCCATGCCCCACAACTCCTCCCAGGAGAACTTTCTCTTCTCAGCTCCCTCCCATCTCATCCACTGTCCGTGTTGTGTTTGAGAGACGGCCTTTGCTCTGCTCTTGTTGGCGTACCTCCTTGACCAAAAGACCTCAAGGCTGAGATGGGGTTGCCTTGTGCCAGGATGGTCTGCTCCCTCCAAGGCCAGGGCCTCCTCGTCCTTGTTGCACATGTCCAACAATGTCCTGGTGTTTTAAGGGCCGACTCTGCCAATTGCGGAGCTGCAGGTGGGCTCCACTGTTTGGGCCACACATTGGTCACGGGATTCCGTCAGTGTCATTTCCAATCTGACTTTGAAGCATTCGTACTCCTCTACATGACTGGACATTGGGAGCTCTCGCAGGCCTTTTCCATACAGCCCTGTCTTGGTAATGCATCTGGGGAGACTGAGCCAATTTTTGGCAAATGAGCTGATCAGTCTCTCCAGTCTGTCAACCTTAGAGATTGGGACCTCGTAGATGGTCAATGGCCACATTCGCCTGGGTATAAGCCCGAATTGAAGGCACCAGAGCTTCAACCTGCCAGGTAGCAAGGACTTGTTGATACTCACCAGAACACTGATGGTATCTTTACTAAGCTGGTCCACTTCATCGGCGTCTTTGAGGGATGTGCCGAACCAACGTCCAAGACTTTTAACTGGCTTCTAAGACTTGGATTATACTGCATGAGTTAAGTGAGAGTTTGTAAATGGATGTTTCGATATAGCTTTGCTGTTGTTGCACGCTGTCCCCAGTCAATCAATAACACAATATGTTTGCTGTTTTCAACCTGTCCTCACTCATCTTTGCCAAGAGGCAAATTCAGTCGCAGCAGCCCCGCGCAGGTCAGGTGTAAACAGGGGTGTTTCTAGAATTTGAGGACACTCAGGGCTTACTCCAGACCTCTCTCTGTGCAGGCAAGCAAAAAAAATAAGTTTTATACTTGAATTCAAGGTATCTCGGCATCAGCAACTGATTTAGAAACATTTTTCCTGGATGAACATGGGTGAATTATTATTAGGCCCCTTGCCTCCTCATTTTGCAGAAGTGGCCTCCAGGCAAAGCCAGTTTGATCCCTCTGGTCTGATGCGTAAAAATGAGTGTGTCTATAAACTGAACTGGTATGTTAGTGGGTGAGAGGTCAGATATCAGGCTGATGTTGGACTGACGACAGTTATAGGAAACTACTGTTTTAATGAGTGAAGACTTTTAAAGGGACGACGTTTCTGTAGGATGAAAAAAAGGAAATAAAGGACGTTTTTGGAAAAAAGACAACTGTGACAAAGTATAAACATTTTTGGGAAGTTTTTAAAAGGCGAGGACATTTTGATGGTTGTCACTTTGTTCTTTAAACTTGGTTTCTAAAATTCAGGTTCAGGAAAGTCCTCAAGGAATTACTGAAAGTGAATGCAGTGTGTGTGTGTGTGTGTGTGTGTGTGTGTGTGTGTTTGTAATCTGACTCTGTTGTTTACTTCAACTGCAGCTGTTCACATCAGAGACTCTTCAGTCTGACCTCTGACCTCTGAGATATACATGAGAACCGCACAGGTACATATGTACATGTACATGTGTGTATTTAAATATTTAGTGCAGATCTTACACATTTAAACTAATGACAGAAGCACATTGTGCACACTCACTGTCATCATGTCACAGCTGCTGTTCACCCCTGACACACTTCTTCTGTTCTGTTTTTTGGAGCTGCAGTCCTCCGCCTGCATGACCAGCAGCCTGTCTTCACTCCCATTGGCCGACAGCTGATCCCAGACTGCGTGTGATTGGTCAAGGCGTAGAAGTCACTCGCTCGGAGAGTGATTGAGCGCTCAGGTTCCTTTTTCTGTCTCCACTTTTAGAAGCAGCCAGCTAATGCTAACGTTGTTGCTGCAGACAGACAGGAGGTCAAAGGTCACAGCATGCTGTAGGCCAGCGTTCATTTTAACCAGTGACAGTGAACACACCACCAGTGAATCAGAGCAAAGCAGATAATTAACAAGTTCATTAATGGTGTCAGCTCTCGGGTTGTTGTCAGGAAAAAAGGTCCCAAAACAGGAAATAGGTTTCCGAAGTGTAAAGATAGAGGTGTGAATTGATTCAGTCAGCGGGAAGATGACCTCAGATCAGCTTCCAGGACTTCCTGGAAGAACCTGAGACACACGGAGACACCCTGAGACACACACCCTGAGACACACACTGAGACACACACACCCTGGGACACCCTGGGACAGATGGATAAGTTTATTACTTCACTGTAAATAAACAGGTTTTACAGTGAAACAGTTTCTGTTCTCACTAATGATAGAAAGAAATAAGTCAAGACTCTTATATAAAGCTCCACCAGCGCCCCCTGCAGGCTGCAGAGGTCATTACAGACCTCATTACATAACCTGAGTATTTTTAAGGGAGTGGCAGTAATACCACTGAACAGTGAAGGAGCTGAGTACTTCCTCCACAGGCGAGGTTTAAAAAACAAAAAACAACAACTATTACATTCATGTTTATCAGCCAAATTCACTGAGACATTTTTATAGTCCAGCGTTTGTGATCTATGTGTATAAAGTTATATCAGTTATATCAAAGTCTTGATATTTAGGCTGTAATCGCTGCTGGACGCTCAGTAGAGGAATGTGTTCGCCTTACATGAACGTCATTACTTACATGGTGGAAAATAACTCATTGTCATTAGGAATCGTAAAAAATTTTGTCAAGCATGGATTCTGCTTATTTTCATAGAATTTAGCGTAATTAATAGCTAACTAACGCTGTTTGATTACAGTAGTGTGGTCATTTTCACCACTGCTCATTTTAGAAAGGAGACCACAAGAAAACATGTTGTTAGTTAATGTAATATAACGTAATGTGTGTTTAGAAAAGTTTCTGTCTGCCACCAGGTACGATTCTTGAAAATGAACGCTTGTTAGCATTTGAGCATTAGCATGCTAGCTATTGCTGGCCGCCAGAAACAAACAACAAACAAATAATAATCTAAACAAACATGTTTTCTTGTGGAGTCCTTTCCAAAATGAACAGTGGTTAAAGGTACGATATTCTATTTATGATGATGGAGTTAAAAATAAGCAAACAGCATTAGCTAGCTAGCACTATTTCAGAAGTTGTCAACTTCTGCATTCAACTGCATTATTTAGGAATGTCTAGAAAAACGATAAGAGCTTTTTATTTAGAAAAAACACAGCTCCCGTTAACTGCATTTGTTTACAGGCAAGTTGTGTCTTTTTTAAAAAAAAATAATGGCAACATTGACGAATCACTGCAACAGGCTAACAGTCAATGAGGCATCTACGTAACAAAACAAACATCGATGTAAATGTTATAAATATATTTCATTTCTGCCAAGATCTCTGAACTTCTACAGACTGCTCCTTTAATACCGTAATAATACATGTTTTAATATAATGTTATGTCATAAACACGCTTTGACTCTTCACGTAGCTGTTTTTCAGTTTATTTTCAAACAAACAAACAGAAAAAAATCACTTTTTTTACACAACAAAGATAAAACAGATAAAACTTTGATACAAAATCTTAAAAAACTTCAGTGAACTCAGTTTCTACAGAAACTTCAAATCTACGGACGAATAAATCCTGACGGGTCGTTTTCAGCTGACGTTCATTCTTTCACTCATTAAATCATTCACTCATTCACTCGTTCTTTGGGTCCGATCTGTTTATAAAACTGTTGCTGGACGTTTTTTTTTCTTTCTGCTGTAAAAAGTGACAAAATGCTGTCTGATAAAATCTCATGAGTGTGTGTGTTCAGTGTGTATATGTGTGTTGTGTGTGTGTATTGTGTGTCAGTGCATGTTCAGTGTTTCAGTAAATAGCCTCGTCCATGTTGTCGTCACTGTCTCCTCCAAACTCCTCTCCGTTATCAAAGTACGACATGACGTAATCCGTCTCCTGCAGACAGGAAACAGGGAAAAAATTATGCCACACACTTATCACATATTAATAATCTTATTTAATAAACATTAATATAAATAATTATAATATAAATGGTATACACACGAGTCCTGAGTTAAACTGAATACCTTCTAAGATCCTTTCTTATATCTTAAGAAAATGTCATTTAAAAAAGGCCATCGTATAATTAATATATTATTTAATATATTAACATATATATATATATATATTATATATATATATATATATATATATATATATATATATATATTTATGTATATGTGTGTGTGTGTGTGTGTGTGTGTGTGTGTGTGTGTGTATAATTAATACTGATCCTAATATTTGTCATAATAAACTTTTATAGTGGTCATTTATTAAGGTGGACGTATGACTTGATTCAGATTAAGGTGAATGTATGAATTAATTCAGATTGTTAAGGTGGATGTCTGAGTTGATCCAGGATAAAAATATCTCACCTCCTCAAACTCTTCCTCGTCATACTCCTCCTCTCCCTCTGCCTCCTCTTCCTCCTGTTTCTTCTTCTTCTCCTCTCCCTCCTCCTCCTCTTCCTCCTCCTCCGAGCTCTGCTGCTCCTCCTTCTTCTGCAGAGTCTGACACAGGAAACAGATTAAGGTGAAAATGTTTATTTAAGGTTGAAACGCTCTCTTGATCCAAAGTGTTTGCGACTCTCACTAAGAGATTACGGGATCAATAAACTGATTGATTGATCGTTTTGTGTTTCTCACCTCCAGTTTGAGCAGCACTTCTTCTTTCTCTTTCACTTTTTTCTTCTTCTGACCCGACTGCGGTCGGTCAGAGCGACTGACAGCTGCTGAGACACCTGACAGACACAGAGCAGGACATCAATACGCTCATCAATCAGTGACTCAGAGTACTGTGTGTGTCAGTGTGTGTGTACGTACCGTCTTTGGAAGGTTTCTTCACTCTGAGCTCTTTAGGGAATCTTTTCCAGTCTGAAACATCAACAAACTGTCTCAGGATATAAAGTTTATTTATATTATAATAACATATATATGAAATACAGTCTTTATTATTGATAACAGAGATAAAGACGATTCATATGTTGACTGATGTCTGACCTGGACTCCAGTCCGTCAGCGCGTCCGTCTGCTCGCTGCTGTGATATTTATCAGAGTACCTCTCCACATCTGGAAACACACAGAAAGAACACCTTCACAATTAATCTAACAGTCGACTGATTGTTTGTTGATCGATCAGCTGATCCAGGACCTGCTGTGCCCGTGTGTGTGTGTGTATGTGGTGACCTCTGACCTCTCTGTGCAGCAGCTGGCTGTATGAAGCAGGGCAGACTCTTCATGGCTCCTCTGAACTCCTGTTTGAGAGCTAACAGATACTCCGCTTCCTCTCCAGCTATGAGGGGGAGGGGCTTTTGCTCCATCACCTGGACACAAACACACAGAGTCAACTACACGTCCCAGAGTGCACTGCTGTCAGAAACATCAGAGGTGAGTGAGTAACACTGCTGGCTTTAAGTTGGAGACACGAGTCCTGTCCAGAGTGCAGAGAGGAAGAGCCAGTACAGGAGCTGCGATTTACAAGCACGGCGAGAGAGGGGAAACATTTTTAATTCTTTCAGGGGTGATGCAAACACTTCCAGGGGTCATCATGTGATGCCACGGGGCCCAAAAAGAACTTTTCCCATAGACTTACATGGCCATAGAGACGTCTGTGGATCAGTGGATACATTTTCTTTTGAGTGTCACAAATTTTGATCCATTTGGTCCAATAACATTTTAAAAGTCTGTAAGAACCACAGGATTAAGGAGCCGTGTGTTTTGGCCTTTAGATACACTGAATGATATATAGTTTGTGTGTGTCACAGTGTGCGTCTCACGGGAAACAGAGGTGTAGGCTGTTGGATGGATGGAGGTAAACTGTCTCCTCTGTTGATGCCGACTGCTTCCACACTGAAGGTCATCATCCTCCGACCTCGCCCACCACCTCGACCCGCCATCACCACCTGGACCAGGTCAGAGCAGGTCAGACTGAACCGGTCTGGGCCAGGTCTTCTCAGTGGATCGGGTGGAGCAGCGGCTGCTTGGAGGTGAATCCGACTAAACAAAGACAGAAATAAATAAAACAGTGAGTGGAACATTTTAACTTTTCCTCCTCTCATATGAAGCCAGAATAAGATGTTATTTTGTGGAGGCTTTATTGTCTTCACAATTTATATTATTATATCTGTGAAATAAAAGTAATAAAAGTTTAATTCCACTGAGGGAAATGGTTTTTAGATTATAAAAATAAACTGATCTCCATCACAGTGATGTGTACACACACTGACATTTCAAGGGAGAGTCATGTCAGGCTAAATGTCGAATCAACGCAGAGGTATAAAGGCGGATTAATACTTGTGTGTCAGCTCTATGCAGAGCCTACACACATGGACTACTTGTGTGGTGGTGTGTCTGTGTCACTCTGCAGCTACGCCTCCAAAACACAGGTCAGTGGTGGGGTTTTGACTTAATGGCAAAAATCTCAAACACAAGTACACAAATCAGCTTCATTATAACTCGCAGCATTCACATACAAACTTTTGTCTTTTGCTGGACAGATTTTCCCTACAAATAAACGGGCTGGACTTGTATTGTGCCTTTCGAGTCTTCCAACCACTCAAGGCGCTTTTACACTATGTCATAATCACACATTCACACACTGGTGGCTGAGACTACCATGCATGGTGCCGCCTGCCACCCAGTTCACATGCTCTCACACAGCCATAAGGAGAAATTGGGGTTCAGAATCTCAATAATCTGAAAGCACCTTCCTCATGTGGACTGGAGAAGCTGGGGATTGAACCACTGATCTTCTGATTAGTGGACAACCAGCTCTACCTCTGAGCCACAGCTGCCCTATGGCACTTAACATCGTGTTAATTACCCTGGCAACTAGCGGGGATTTCCTCTGCTCATATGAAGCCAAGATAAATCAATCACAAGACTTAAAATGTTATTTAGTGGAGGCTCTATTGTCTTCACAATTTATTGTTTCTTATCTGTGAAATAAAAGCAAATAAAAGCTAATTTTCCTCTGAGAGAGATGGATTTCATGTTACAACATCAGGCAGGAGGTACAGTGTTGATTGGAGGCAGAGGTATAAATCCTGCTTTAGCATTGTACTGGTGTGGATGGGGTCAGCAGCAAAACGTATTTTTGCCACTTTAAAAGCCTGCCTTATTTTTTTTTTTTTTGCCGTCAGACAGCCCTTATCTTTGGCACTACATCTCCTTAACCTTAAAACTCAGGTGTTCCTGCGCATGCCGCGCACTGTATCACACCGCGGGTCACCTGTTGGGTCAGGCTTTTAACGGTCTGAGGAACAGACAACAAAAACAAGACAATAAAAAACAAAATGATTATGAGAACGACATGCAGCTCACTGAAGGAAACAAAGGAGGGACGTTTGCGGAGGGAGACGGACGAGGAGGAGAAACTAATGTGGAGACTGGAGATGAACATGGAGCAGGACCTTAACTGTGACCCCAGAAAGCTCCTGCTGCCATGAGATGGACTCGGTTACAACACAGCTTCAGGATCTTTCTGAATCAGAGGCTTCAAACGTCACTGGTTGTTAGTAAGTCGTTTAATTTAACTGTAAGTATTTAGCGCCATTTTACCTGTTGGTTGGAAACAGCAGCGCTCCTCAGCAACAGCTTTCACATACACCGAGCTGACCCCCTTCCTGCTGTGTTGTAATATGATTAAATACAAAACATTAAATATTTGCCTCCTTCAGTGGTGACTGTGTTCACTCTGAGCTGCGTGTGGCTGCAGTCTGCATCACTACAGTTGGATAACTGATGGAGCTAGTTGAATTAGCCGGTTAAGCGAGTTGAATTAGCCGGTTAAGCTAGTTAAATTAGCATCGTGCTGCCACTAGAAACAAACCTTTAGTCTGACTCTTTATTTTTCCGGTGTTAAACCTTCTTCTTCATCAAACGGTTAAAGTCAGTCTGCAACATCTTTGTTTACATCCAACACCGCGCCATCTTCTTCCTCTTCTTCTTCTTCTGCGGATGCTGCTGCTCCAGTTCTTCTTCTGTGGTGTGTAGCTGTGGCTCTGTACCGCCACCTGCTGCCTGGAGTCTGTATGTGGCCAAAATAACAAGACGAGTCTCATCATGTTCATCCTTCATGGTTTAAATTGATTTACTCAAGTACTGTAAGTACTCGCACGCAGTACTGGATGAAGTACCTGAAGCTGTACTCGAGTAAATATATTTTACCAGAAAGTAACATTGGTAGAAGTTAAAGTCACCTATTAGAATATTACTTGAGTAAAAGTCAGATATTTACTGTTATTCAATCAAAGATAAATTTTATAATAGTGAATTTAATTATTTAAACTAAAAGTACAACTAAATGCTGTTAATAAAAAAAATAAAGCAATCAGAATTTTGAGGTTTTATTTCTTCTTAATGTGTAATCCACCTTAAAAATGGAGCGTGCATTACACTTGAAGTGAAAAAAAAAGGTTATTTATTTTTCACAACTTAAAGGATTTAAAGGACCAAATTCAGTTTTCCTTCCCTGCAGGCAGTGATGGTGCAGCAGTAGGAAAACTTCCAGAGAGAGATCAGTGTCTTTCAGGAGCTTACGATGGGAAGATGTCTTTGGACGGGATGGGGGCCTTTAATTTGGCTTTACAGTAAAATATAATAAAATAAAATACAAAATGAGAAAATGTAATGTGGCCTAAAATATTGTAGCATAATATGAAATACTAAAATATAATATAATATAACATTAAATAATATAAAAAATATATAATATAATATGAAATAGAATACCTTAATAAAATATAACATAATATGAAATAATAAACTATAATATAATATAAAGAAATATTTATTTAATATCATTGAAAAATATACTATAATTTTAGTATAGTATATAATTATAATATTGGTATAGTACAGACAAATGATAATATTGTAAAATATAATAAAAAATGATATAATTTAATGTGGTGCAAAATATTGTGGTTTATTATAAAATGATTTAATTTAATATAATAGGAAATAATATAATACATAAAATATTTAATATAATAATTTAATATCATGTGGTAAAATTTAATATGATTTTAGTACAGTTAGTATATTATTATTATTATAATATTGGTAAAGTATAGATTTATATAATATAGTAAAATAATAGATATACAAAATAATACAATATATTGTAGTTTATCATAATATAACATAATATAATATAATTTAATATATAATTTAATGTGGGGCTTTATGTTTACTGTCTGAAGGAAACATTCAAACATTTTTCATCCTGTCACCTTCCTTCCTTCCTTCCTTGCTTCCTTTCCTCCTGTTTCCTGCTCTTTCATCATTTCTCTCCTCCATGTTTCCATCATCTCCTCTTCATCCTCTCTGTTCATTATAATCCAGCAGCTCCTCAGCTGTGACCTCCCCCTCCTCCTCCTCCCCCTCCTCTCCTCACCTGACCTCAGGGTCAGCCTCCTCCTGCCCTCTCCTGGCCCCTCCCCCTCCTGTCAGAGGCTCCACCCTCCTCTATCCGCCGCTGTGAGGCCAGTTTGAATCAGATCTTCAGGACTGCAGCAGCTTCACATCATCAGTCCTCCAGGATTTAATATTCTGCATTTATATAAAGAGGATTAAAAACAAGAAGAAGAAGAAAAAGAAGAGTTTTTATTTTTCTGTTTTTGTGTTGGAGCTGCTGATGTTTGTGTTTCTGATGATTTGGATTTAAACTGAACAAACATGAAGATGATGATGCTGCTGCTGCTGCTGCTGGGACTCTCCTGCTCAGGTCTGATATATTTACCTTTTATTCAACATATCCATTAAAGTATATATATATAGCCTGTATTTGTACATTTATTGATTTATAGGAAAGAAGCAGGTAGATTGTTAAATGTGAGTTTACAGATCTCTACAGATCTCTGCAGCTTTGAATGAAGCGTCAGCTCTGAGTGTAAAGTTACACATAATTATAATAATGATAGTAATACTTTGATTATTGAGCAGATTAACAGAGAAAACATAAAATATCCAAACTAGATAGATATATTCATATGTCAGAGTTTCTCATTTGTGCTCCCTGCAGACAATATAAAATATCGCACATATGATATATTATACAAACAATATTTATGTATGATAAAAGATTAAAATGTAAAGGTTTTAAAATCTAAGCATGCAGATTATTAACAAAAATAAGATAATATTGATTTAGTGAAAGATATATACGCATGTGAAACAATAATTTGGATTATGCATGTTATTAACTAATATTTATTATAATTTCTTATGCACAAAACTTCCTTTTTTCAAGCTGCTGCTGCTTTGAATGTTTTTCTTCTTCTGTTGTTTATTATTTGTTGTTTTCTGTATGTTTTTTATGAGTTTTTGTTGTGAGAACGAGTGATGAAGAAGTGGACAGACGGTCTCTGTGAATATTCATCAGCCTCATTTTCATACAGACGGTCAGACTGTGTATGTGTGTGTGTGTGTGTGTGTGTGTGTGTGTGTGTGTGTTGCTCTTGAACTTGAGCTGGGATGAACTCACAAAGAGAAGTCACTTCACCGTGTTTGTGTGTGTCCTCTTATGTGTCAATCTCTGGCTCCTGTGACGACCAGTTAGTTTTAATTATGATAAATTAATAACTTTAACTTCATTTATTTATATAGCGTCTTTACAAACAGCTCAAAGTGCTTTAAACAGCAAAAAATCAAATCAATAATCCAATAAAATTGTAAAAATTTGTACCTAAAAGTCAATCGAATCAGATGAATGAAACACCAGGGATAAAATAATGTAAAAATGTACGATCTAAGTTTATAGCATTCGGTCTTTTATCTCCTACAGAGCCGTCATTCAATGAGTTTCACAGTTTACAGGCATTAAAACAGCAACAGTCTCATTGTAATTGATAACCTAACTTCTGTTCTGCAGCTCGAACATACTCAAATTAAATAATCCAAACATTTACAGCTGAAGTTGAATTAAAAATAAGTGTGTTAACCCTTTAACCCTCAGGCTTTGTCTGCTTCTCTCGCCTTCACAGACATGTCTGAGGGTTTAATGCACACGTGTTCAGGCTGTAAGTCTTCACGAGTATAGCAGGACGACAGTGAGATCCTGAAGGGTTCTTAAAAATGTTCCTAAAGAACATGAAGCAGCTTCAGCTCCTTCAGTTAACTTTATTTAACAAATTGAACTCATGTGTGACAGTCTGAATGCTATCAGTGAGCTGGTGTGTTAGCAGCGACATTACCCAGAGTTCCCTGCTGCTCTGAGTTTCATCTGATTCTTTTCGGACTCTAAAAGTTTAACCAGAAAAACGCGATTTATTGAATCCAGTTGAATGATTCTGGATTCTCCTGCAGAAGTTTGTCTTCTTCTGTGGTTTCCAAAAATCTGACGTGTTGTCAGCCGCGACTCTTTTACTGGTTTTAAGAAAAGACTGTGAGGACAAAGTCAAAGACAAAACTTTTTTTTCTGTTGTTTAACTGTGTACATATTCAACAAAGTCTGGAGGTTACTGACGCCAAAATATCCCCCAGGAAAGTGTCATTAAAAGTTACTTCTTGCTGAGGCAGCAGTTAAAAATCCAACTTAAAGTATCAGCAGATCAGATCGATTTTAAGGCACAGAGTCCACAGATATTCTCAGAAAACTTTCACAAGACACCTTAAACATTAGGAGACAAAATGGCTTTTTAATAAGAAATGGTTTAAACACAGACACTACTGATTCTGAATCTAATTGACTCCCAAACAGGGGAAGAAACTCAACTTGGCTTTATTTGTATAGCAGTTTTGCAAGACTAGAAAACTACAAAAACACGATGATAAAATATTAAAAAAAGCAAAGCAAGCAAAGCAGGACAAACTAACAAAAACAGATGATTAAAAGTTCATCAGTAAAATAGAATAAAAATAAACAGGAGGGATAAAGTGAGGTAAAAACCAACTTAAAAATCAAGACTGTGATTTTACTCCACATGCTAACTCAGAGCAGCTGAATGTGTGAAGAGTTACAGCAGCAGAAACTTCAGGATGAAGGATGAAAGCAGCCGGTACGAGACTCATTCTTGTTTTCTAGTTCTTCTGTTTAATAGAGTTTTAATTGATCCTGAAGAACATGTGAGTGAAGCTGAAGTGACGTCTTGAGTTTCACCTCACACTGAGGTTTACACACTCTGGTTCATTTCATGATGTTGTGCCTGAAGTCTGTGTGTCCTTATTATTAACAGTAATTAATTATGATTACTGATGAATAAGCTGCTTGTTAATCAGCTGTTTTAACAGGAAGTGACTCAGCAGCTTCTTAATTGGCCCCAATTAGACAATTAAAACTAGCAGAGAGACATCTGTCCTGCCAAGTGTGTGTATGTGTGTCACGTCTGAGCCTTCATCATCATCCTCATCGTGCGTGTGCGTCATCAGAATCACACAGTGTTCGTGATAAACGATACATTGTCTGATGGGGGGTGTCGGGGGTGAAAACCGTGAAGTTCACGGTCAGGCGTGCGACAATACGACAGACAGAAAGAGGAGGAGGGGGCGAACGGAGCTTCAGACCTGAACTGAGACTCTCATGACCTGCAGGGGCCGAGGTCACCGTGTGCAGAGGCCGAGGGGGATTTTAGGGGATTTGGAGGTCAGGTCAGGGTTGGGAGGGGCTGGACTGTCTGCTCCACTGTTTTAAATGACGACTCCCCCCATTCAGTATAATGAGGACCCAGATGGGAGGCGGCTGCATTTAATCCTGAACGTGCAGTCGGGGACACAGCCGAGTTTAGTTCACACAGGAAGCTGAATGATTCATCATCAGCTGATCAGACAGACAGACTGAGACATGATGTCCTCATGTCTGTCCTCATGTTTGCCTGTCATAGAGTCCCCAAATCATCCAACTGCTTTGAGCAGCAGCAGCAGTGTCACAGTCTGTGAGGTTTATCCAAGACATGATTATTGCTAGTTGGAAACCAAACATTGTGAAATCTGAAGGAGACGTTTGAGTGTCGGCTCAGTTCTGGCTGAGCTCCGGCAATCTGGAGAATAAAACATGTTCAGACTCTGAAGTAGAAATAACTGTCATTAAGGTTCAGCTCTGGAGAACTAAATGTGATCTGGCCTTCACATCTGGACCAGCTTGGACTTAGTCTAAAGTTCTCAACATCAGTTGGACCAGTTGTGGCCCAGAGTCAGGACACGGAGTCAGACTGCTGTGAGTTGGGATGATTCTGGTCCAGAGTTCAAGACACTTTTTGGCCAAAACATTATGATTTTTGGGATAATCTGTTCTGTAAGAGAGAACGTCACAGTCGGCTGAGTTCTAGCACCAGAGAGCAACATTGATGTGGCCCAGAAACAGCTGCCAGGGTTCCAGTTTTGGACTTAACTGAGAGGCTGCTCCAGTCTGCAGCAGTCGGCCCAGTTGTGGCCCAGTTGTGGTCGGCACCTGGAGTCAGACTGCTGTGGGTTGGTATGATTCTGGTCCAGCGGTGACGTGTCACTGAGTTCAGGAAACTTTTCGGCCCAAAATGTTTTGGCTATTTTTGAGAATCTGTTTTGTACACTGACTGTGGCTGAGTGTCGGCACAGTCTGCTGAGTTCTGGCACTGGAGAGCAACATAGACGTGGCTCTGGCCCAGAAACAGCTTTAGGTTTGGTTCAGTTTTGGATTTGACCAAGAGGCCACTCCAGTCGTGGCCCAGTGTCAGCACCCAGAGTCAGACTGCTGTGGGTCAGAGTGATACTTGTCCAGCAGTGAAGTGTGAGCTCAGGGTGCATTTGACCTAAAACATTTTAGACTTTTTTGAGAATCTGTTCTGTAAGAGGTGACATCACAGTCAGGTCAATGGTGGAAGCAGCTGCTAGGTTTAGTTCAGCTTTAGACTTGACTGAGAGGCCTCTCCAGTTTGCAGCAGTCGGCCCAGTTGTGGCCCAGTGCCGGCAGATATTCTGGTGTTTCATTTACTGACTTGAGCAGTCAGGAGGATGTTGAGGAGAAACCCAGAGACAAAGTTTCTCATGAGCTCAGACAAACAGCTGTTTAACTTTGTGATGGTTAATTTTCAAATAAACCAACATAGTTTTTAATCGGTTTATTCAGCTGGTCAAAGTTTTAACCAACTCAGAAACCAAAATCACCACATTTAGAGTCATGAAACTGGAACAATCAGAGTTTGTTTCAGGAACTCTTTGTGTAGATGTCTTTGTTCCTCCAGAGACAACATGAAGTTGAACTTGAACTTGACAAAGAGTTGAGCTGAAACAGGACAAAGAAAGTTTCAAAATAATAAATAGTATGGAAACTTTATTAGAACAGAACAAGTGGGACAAACGTGAATGTGATGAAGGATGTTTAGAGTGAAGCTGAAGTTGAGCAGCTGCAGGACGGAGAGTCTTCAGAGTGTTTGTGGTGTTTTTGGGATTTGAAGGATTTGAGGGGGGGCTGTTGTGTCTGGCTTCACACTTTTGTTGTCATTATTGTTGTCATTCATACTATAGAGGATGGAGAGGGTGGGGGAGGCTATTTAGGGACAGAGGGTCCAGACGTCACGGTGAGTCCTGCTGCCGTCCCTCGTCTCGATTCTCCTCCCACAGCTTCATCTGAAAGACCAGCTGGGACCAGAGCAAGATGGAGGACGGGGGGGGGTGGAGGTGGAGGTTGGGGGTCGGCGGTGACATCGTCGTCTGAACGATGTGTCGGGGGGAGGGGGGGGGGGAGCCTGGGAAAGTCACCTCGACCAAGTTCAAGTTGAAAAGAGATGAAGAGGAGGAGGAGAGGAACGATGCGTTCACTGACTAACAAGATGACTGAGGTCAAACATTTAACGATGAAGTCGAGTTTCATCTGAAATTATTTTTATTATTTCACTTTAATATCAAACAGTGAAACATTTTCAGCCCTTCAGCTTCATTGAGTCAGAAAACTTCACTGTAAAAAGAAAGTATTTGTTTCAACTTCAGAAAGTTAGTGTCCAGGCTGACTTCAAATTTTAACTTCAGTTTTTCTTCAGTATTAACACAATGAGTTTTTTTTAACCGTCAATAATGTGGATACTGACTGAGTGAGTTAAGGCAAGCGTTAAAACAAATTAAAAGTCCGGTAATTCGATAAAGTTACGCTACTTTACTGTAATTAACCCTTTAAAATGAAGGGACAAATAACACATTTTTTGTCATATGTTACAACGATATCCAAAATCTGAGATGATATATAGCTTCATATCTCGATAACAATATAATATCTTCATATTGTCTTGCTCCGTTCCGTTTTGTGTCCAAGTCTCGCTAAAGGAGAAGTCTCATTCTGAAATCTCACTGACTTTTTCTCAAGACATGACACTGACAATCTTTAACACAAGAGTAAGATACGATTTGTGTTTTGCGACACAACAAACTATTACTAACACTCCTCTCCCCGGCTCTCTTTCAAGTTTCCATCATTTACATCCTGCAACAAGTCACCTCTTGCGAGATCTCAGACTAAGAATTCTCCCTTAGAAAGACCTGGGGTCTCATTTATAAAACAGCGCGCAGGATCCACACTAAGAATGTACGTACAAACAAAGCCAGAAATGGCGTTGGCCAAACCATCTGCGTCACCAATTTCCGTCTCCAAAATGTTTGTAAGCATGGGTCAAAGTGTCTCACATCAAGTCTGTTTTTTCTGATGGACGGTTTGGTCCTGACTCCTTATGTTTAGCAGTTTGTTCCTTTTTACAGAAACATGTTGTTTACTTGAGTCTGAGTTGTAAGTTTTCCCTCAGTTTTGACTTGTTTGAATCTTTGCTGTGAGTCTGCGAGGAAGGGAAACGTTGAGGGAACGTTAATCAGAAGTTTTATAGCAACAATAATCTGGACAGATTGATCAGATTGACTGGTTACAGACTGCAGATGTTTTGTTCTTCTGTCACCAGAAGATCTTAAGAAGGAATGATTTTAACATTAATAACAAACATTGATCAGAAAATACAAACTTTTAAATGAGCTCTTATTTTTATATTTCCTGTTTAGTGTTTCTCTGTCAACCCCTCAGCCTCATAGCCAGCACTTTCATGACAGACCTTTTTTGTTGCTGCTTTAACGTGTGAAAGTTTTGAACTTCTGTTGACGTTCAATCCTTTAAATGAACAAGCTTGTCGGCCACGACTCCTGAGAACCAGAGTCTGTTCAAAAAGGAAACATAAAAATAAATATATACTAATATATAATCTATAAGGAGATAATAAACTAAATGATGATCAGTCCTGTGGAAAACCTCAGAGGTCACCTGAACCTGCTGTCATTCTCTGTCTTGTGATGTTTATGTATTTAACAGTGAATTATTTGTCTCACTGATCACCAACAGCTTCATCATCATCATCATCATCATCATCCTCCTCTGTCTGTCAGTGAGTATTTCCTGTTGACTCTCAGCAGAATCACTGAACTGTTTTTTTAATTTGCTGTTTGCTGGTCAGTTTCAGACTCACCTGTGTGACCCAGCTGTCTGTCTCTCTTCCACAACTAATTAAGTTTCACTGAATTGAATTCTGTCACCGAGGTGTGACAGGAAACTGACTGTGTCGTTTCCTCCTCTCAGGTGTGAGCGGAGCCTCAGAGCTGGCGTTCCTCAAAGAGCCCAGTGATGTCATCGCAGCGAGGGACCGCCCCCTGATGCTGGACTGTCAGGTGGAGGGCGAGGGGCCCATCTCCATCACCTGGAGACGGAACGGTGTCCCCGTGCCGATCGGTGTCAAGGCGACCGTGCTCGCTAACGGCACGCTACTCATCAAGAACTTCTCCAAGAGACGAGAGAGCAACGAGACAGACGCTGGCGAATACGACTGTGCTGCTCAGAACCGCTACGGCATGCTGATCAGCCGCAAGGCCCGGGTCCAGATCGCATGTGAGTCACATGACCTCTACAGCCCGGAACATACTGACAACATACAGACAACATTAACACAGCCAAACACACACAGCATGTATTGATCAGCGTGTCTCCTCCTCTGTCCTCCTTCAGCCCTCCCTAAGTTCCTGTCTCACCCAGAGTCTGTGGCAGTCGATGAAGGGGGCGTGGCCAGACTCACCTGTCAGGTAAATGGAATCCCAGAAGCCAACATCACCTGGCAGAAGGACCGGAGCCCACTGAGCACCGACGACCCCAGGTATGCTCAACGTGTCTTTAACGTAAACTTACATGATGAGTATTTTACATATATTTAACAAATATTTAATGTATGTTTAACGTGTATTTGTGCTTCAGGTACACTCTGCTGCCTAACGGCGTGCTGCAGATCACCGGCGTTCGGCGAACAGACAGCGGTTTGTTTCGCTGTGTTGCCACCAACATCGCCAACACTCGATACAGCCATGAGGCCCAGCTGTCTGTCACCGGTAAGACCAAACTCAGGCCAAAGAAAGTCCAAACTGAGGGCAAAGACAGACCAAAGAGAAAAACCAAAAATCAAGGACCAAAGCGAGAGAAAAGAAAGATCAAACTGAGGGCGAAGACAGATGAAACTGATCCCCAAAGACAGACCAAACTGAGGGCAAAGAAAACCACATTTAAAAACCAACCTCAAAGCAAGAAACCACAGTTAAAGACTGAACTCAAGACCATACTGAGGGTAAAGACAGACCAAACTAAGGGCAAAGAAAAGGCCAGCCTGAGGGCAAACAAAACCACAGTTTAAGACCAGACCCAGACACTAATGTGAGAGAAAGAGAAAGGCCAAACTGAGGGCACAGAGAGCCCACACAGAGCATGTTCTACCTGTCCTTGTCTTTCTGATGACGTTTTGTGCTTCTGGTCCAGTTGCAGGATCCAGGATCTACAGAGAACCCGTCATCCTGTCCGGTCCCCAGAACCTCACCATCAACGTCCACCAGACCGCCATCCTGGAGTGCATCGCCACGGGAAACCCCCGCCCCATCGTGTCCTGGAGTCGCCTCGGTAGTCACCTTTTAGATTTCAGTTATTGATCTGTGATTGGTTTGGAGTGGTAACCATGGTAACACGATGCTCTGTGTGTGTGTCAGACGGGCGGTCCATCGGCGTGGAGGGGATCCAGGTGTTGGGGACAGGAAACCTGATGATCTCTGACGCCACGCTGCAGCATTCAGGAGTTTATGTTTGTTCAGCAAACAGACCAGGAAGCAGATCCAGAAGAACGGCGCTGGGACGCCTCGTAGTCCAAGGTACGTCATGATACTGCATCTCTGTCACTGTATATTTATATATATATATATATGTACATTAAGATAATTGATCCTCATTATTGATCCTCAGAGAGAGAATTTAGGTGTTGCAGCAACACAAAGACAGAAATGAGCACAGATACTAAGAACAGAGAGAGAAAAACAAGTAGACTCTCATTGCGTTAGATCTTCACCCACACTGGTTACTTTTCCAATTACGACCAGTGAGTCAGAGTTCAAACTGAAATAGATTAACTGTGAATCTTCAAAGGTTATATACAAAAAACATGAGCTGGTCCTGGGAACACTGCTCCTCACACCTCCACAAGACGCTGCACAAACAGACATAAAATTTTTAGAGTTTAAAAATCAGCTTTAAATAATTTTTTCATCCTTTTTATTCCGATGATGTCACCCTCTCTGTTTGAATACTGAACCTTCATTCAAACGAGCACGTTCAATGTTCTCAAAGTATTTATGGGTCCAGTCATAAATATAAATATGTATCATCAGCTGATCAGCTCTCACTGTGGAAACAGCAGCTGACTCTGTTTGACTGATGAACTTGAACTCATCACATCGAGTGTGTGTGTGTCAAACATCACATTCAGCTCAGTCTGCTGCTCTTCACCCCCCGACCTCTGACCCCTGACCTCTGAGCCCTCAGTAAACCACATCTGTGGGGGAGGTTAGAAGACAAAGGCCGTCAGCTCCTGTCAGGACAAAGAGAGGAAACACTACTGCTACTGATGACAACAACAACAAAAACAACAATAACAACAACAATACTGCTACTACTACTAATTATTATTATTATTCTTATTATTATAAGCTGCAGTCCTTGTGTTTGTCAGCAGGTTTGAAGCATCTCTCAGTTCTTGACTGAAATATTATTTATGTTCCAGGTTAGTATTTTATTTCTGGGTAAAATATTAACTGATAAAGTTGATTCGTGGAGAGATGAAATGGACAAAACACTTTTTCAAACATTTTAGAACGTTTCTAGAACGTTGAAGAACATTTAGGATCATTTACAAAAATGTGGGAAGCTTTAAAAATTGGAACAATTTTGAACGTTCAAGAACCTTTAGCAACATTTAAAAGCCTTTAGAGACATCAATGAACGTCTGCAAATATTTAGGATCCTTTAAGAACCTTTAGACACATGAACAAACTTTTACAAACCTTTAGGAACCTTTAGGAACCTTAAGGCACATTTAAAAGACTTTGGAGACATCAATGACGCCTGCGGATGTTAAGGATCCTTTAAGAATCTTCAGAAACATGAACAAACCATTAGGAACCTCTAGGAACATTTAAAGCTCTTTAGAGACATTAACGAATGTGCGAATATTTAGGATCCTTTAAGAAACTAGAAACCCAAACCTTTAAGGAAACTTTGAGACATCCACTGACATCTGCAAACATTTAGGATCCTTTAAGAACCATCAGAAACATAAACAAACCTTAAGGAATATTTAAAAACCTTCATGGACATCAGTGAACATCTGCAAACATTTAGCATCCTGAAGAACCCTCATAAATATGAACAAACCTTTAGGAACATTATAAAGCCTTTAATTCAATTCAGTTTTATTTATAAAGCTCAATATCACAAATCACAATCTGCCTCAGAGGCTTTACAGCATACGACATCTCTCTGTCCTTTGGACCCTCACAAAGGATAAGGAAAAACTCCCCCAAAAAAACCTTTAAGGGAAAAAAATGGTGACATTAACAAATATCTGCAAACACTAAGGATCCTTAAGAACCTTCAGAAACATGAACAAACCTTTAGGAACATTATAAAACGTGCGGCCGTTCTGTGTCCAGCTGAGATCAGCAGCAGCGAGTCTGACAGGACTCAAAGCTGAAATCATTAGATTCAGTGAACAATCCCCTCTGACCTCCGACCTCCATCACAGCAGCCTGCAGCAGGAAATTATCCTCCTCCTCCTCCTTTTCCTCCTCCTCCTCCTGCTGAGGTTCAGGTTCAGGTTCAGCTCTCCGCTGGGGGTCCAGGACTCTCCAGGACTCTTTAGGACCCCTGAATTTAAACCCTGATCTGGATTTTTTAAGATGAGATAATTCACATGGTTTAAAAATGTTTTCACGTGTTTTGTTTCGGACCTGAAGAGAGACACTTTATTGTGAAAGGAAACAGGAAACAGGAAATGGACCGCAGAGGATGAACAAAGACTGAAACACTAACTGATAATACGAATTATTATTATTTGATATTTTACTGATGTTTTCAGCAGCACGTAAACAAGAGCTGTTTGTGGGTGCGTTTGTTTCGTGTCCTGCTGCTGCAGACAGAGGAGGTGACGGATGGGGGGGTGGGGGGGTCGGAGGTCACGCAGGCTCATTGTGTGTGTGTCTGTGCGTGTGTGAGAGTGTGTTTCCCACACTGAGAGCTTCATTAGAATAATTATTAGCATGTGAAGAGTTCCACTTCACAATGAGGACTTTATTCAGTCTGAAACTCCGTCTGTCACTAATATAAATATTTAAAATCAGAGGAACCTGCTGCCGCCTCGTTACAGAGGAATATACTAAATGCTCGTCCTGGAAAAATCCGATCGCAGAAGCTATTTATAAACTCCTGTCTGTGTCCTATATGATCTCAGACCTCCTATCTTATCTGAACTGTGCCTCCTGTGGGCCTGAGCAGAGCCAGAGGCATCACAGCGACCAGAAACCAGTTAACTGTCTTGGCAGTGGATAATACAGTCCAGGGAAATGTTTAAAGTGTCATCATATGGTTTGAGCAGCTTTTCATCATTGTAATTTGGTGTTAATGTTGCTTCCTGTCCTCATCATCAGTGCCATATAGACAAAGTTAGGACAGTTCTGAAATCGCTAAGTTCCTATCCTAAGATAAGATATGATTGTTTCCTAAGTTCAGTTCAGAGACATATTCCTTTAATACCAAAACACTGAAATGTCATCAGGATTTGAAGAACTAATGAAAAAGGCAAAATGATGTGCACTCTTTAGAAGGAACAGTGTGTAAGATTTAGGGAGAGATTTAGTGGATTTCGTGAGAATTGCAGATTGCAACCAGCTGAAACTTCTCTCGGTGAGAATGTCGTCAAGTGTTCATCGTCCAGGAGGTTTTTATCATGAGCTGGATCATCCACAGAGGTCTCCTCCTCTCCAAAACAAACAGACCAGCTGATTTAAACCAGTAAAAACACTGAATAAAGCAGTTTCAGGTTTAAAAATATCACTGTTTGGCCTCTCGGAGACAGCCCAGCCGTTAGCCCAGCACCTGCTTATGTGTGCCACCTTTTTTCTCTGATAACTTATGATCCAGATGTTCAGGAGGTTTTTACCAAAGCTGAATCATCCACAGAGGTCTCCTCCTCTCCAAAACAAACAGACCAGCTGATTTAATCTGTAGTTTTACGTTACAAAATTACTGTTTTTCCGACGCTGCTCACTGAGGAGGGGCTGCTAACGACGGTGGCTGATGCATAAATGTGAATGTCCCTATCTAGAGCCAGTGTTTGGTTTATGCATTGTGAGCTACTGTAATGGTGCAACATGGTGATCTCTGTGGACAAGGACTCGTTCCCTGTGTAGATACATATGGCTCATTGTCAGGCAGGCATGTTCAAAGTCAATTGTGACCCGCAGCTGGCTTATTTAGATATAAAACAGCAACTTTAAAGAAAGAATAGTCTTTCAGAAAATGTCTTAGTTAAAAACATTTTCCAATATAAGATGATTTAGATTTGACACAACGAGACAGAAACACACAAAATTCATTCTGTTGTGGTTAAAAGTGCTTCATGCCATAAAAGTCCGGCGTCAGCGCAACTGTTTAATGATTAAATTCAGGAACAACAAATGTGTTTTTACAGAAATAACAAAAGTAGAAAGCATTTATAATTTTTGTTCATCTAATATTTTATTATATGGTTGTTAAAGTGGCAGTACATTTGGTGACCTGGTCTCACCTCTGATGCACTGATCAATATTCAGTTTGATGCCTGAGGAAACAAGGTTTATTTTTATTTTGCAGATCTGTAGTTTGATTAAAGCTTTATGGAAAATAAAAACAGAAACAATTTACACTTAGTTAACTTTAATGAATTACAGATTATTCATTAAAGTCCCCAATAATCAATAAGCAATTGAAGAATGAAAGAGATTTTAATAATTTCCAGAAATAATCACGTAGTTTAGTACAAAAATATTCAGAACTTATGACTGAAACTTTATTCTTCATATGTTTGGCCTTAAGTTAAATAAAACTACCTCTACTTGTCACAGAGTTTTTATACTTCAGTAAAATATCTAAATACTAAAACCTTTAAAATAGAAATGATTTGTTCAGTTTTCAGTGTGTGTGTGTGTGTGTGTGTGTGTGTGTGTGTGTTTTGCTCTTGAACTTGAGTTGCAGAGTGTGTGAAAGGTCGTCGTCTTTCCACAAATCGACTTTATCTGTTAATGAAACGCCCCCCTCCTCTCTGTGACCTCTGACCCCCACCCCTCAGTATGTAGAGCAGAAGTGGGCGGTGCTTCAATAGGTTATTTAGGGTGACAGAGACACATGTGTGTGTGTGTACGGTCTCTCTGTTACCGTGGAGACGGACCGGCCGGAGGCGAGACAGCACCTGTCTGTCTGCTGCAGGGTGGGGGTTGGAGGGTGAGGCGGGTTCAGAGGTCAAAGTGGTGTTCAAACACAAAGACACGTTCAAGTTCAGACTGAAACGTGTTTGTCATGCAAAGTCCAGAGATTCTTCTTCTTCTTCTGCTGATAAATAATGTCGTCTGTGTTCAGCTCCACTGTGGGAACATGAAGAAGAAGAAGAGTTTCTCCTCACTGTCGTTAAATTACTTTGAATTTCAGTGTCAAATAATATACAAGAAATAATAAGAAACATATGAAGAGTTTGCTGGAAAAAGTCTGGATTTTTATTTTTCCTAAGTAATTTAGCAACCAGTGAACTCACCGCACAACATTTATTTTTTATAAATGTATAATAAATTTGATGCAACATATGTTTCTACATTTAAATCTTAGCAGTATAAAAAGAAATGCCTGGGATGAGAGGAAGAAACCAAACAAATTTTATAAAACTAATAAATGCCTAAATATATATATATATATGTAAAAACAACAACAACAAAAAAAACAACTACAATTGAATGAAGGAAGTTTAATTACTATATAACTCCAGTAAATCAGGGAGTTTTACAGCACTTCTCTTTTTCAGTTTTTTGAAGGATTGAAAGAAGATTTTCAAACATGGAAAAGCTTTAAAAAAAATCTGCATTTGGGCATAAAATTGTACCTATAATCAAAATATAATTAGTTAGTTTTGCAAAAACCACCAAAATTAACAATATGGTTTTAATAAACAGGTATTATGTTCAAAGATGTAGCAGAGACTGAACATCAGTTGGTCTGTTCCTGTGAGTCAGAGCTCTGCTGCCCTCTGCTGGACTCCGTCAGTACTACCACTGTTCATACCAGTGATGGTACTGGGACCAGTGCTGCTGCATCTTGATTGGCTCAACTGAAGATCCATGAGATGTTGAGTTTATGAAATCCTTAGTTTTGAATAATCTAAATCGTTTTAAATTACTCATGTTGTTAATGAAAATTATTAAGAAAAGAAGATGTGAAAAAATGTTGCACTGTCAGCGCTCATTTTGTTTTACACAAGAGTTTTTGAAATAATAAGTGAAATATATAAAATGAGGCACGAGGTGTAATAGGAGTAACAGTGAGGTCCCTGATAAAGGTTAACTGGGGACTCCAGGTCTTGTGTAAACACTTTAAGGATCCCTTCAGTGAGAATCTTAACTTTCCCAGTTTAGCGCATTTCAAGACTTACTGTATCCTTCAGTCGTGCACTGACACAGAGGAGAAGTGACTAATGATGATGATGATGGTATTAACTGTCCTCCTCTTCCTCCTGTGTCTGCAGCTCCTCCAGAGTTCGTGCAGTGGCCTCAGTCTGTCTCCAGACCATCAGGGGGCAGCGCTGTCTTCAGCTGCACGGCGACCGGCGCGCCGGAGCCGCATCTCATCTGGCTGAAGAACGGCAAACTGCTGACACCCAGCGGCAACGTCAAACTCACCAACGGAAACACGTAAGAATTAAATAACCAGCTGATCAGTCAGAGAGGAAGAGGAGGAGGGAGAGGAAGAGGAAGACACACTCTTACTCTTCTTCTTTGACACTAATACATGAAGTTCAGAGAGTCTGAACAAATAGGAGTCTGTAATGAGGAGGTGTAGACATGTATGTGACACACTGCCAGTACAGACCAGTATCATACAGGACCTTAGACCAGTATCATACCAGACTTGAGACCAGTATCATACCGGACTTGAGACTAGTATCAAACTGGACTAGAAACCAGTATTATACCGGACTTGAGACCAGTATCATACTGGACTTGAGACTAGTATCAAACTGGACTAGAAACCAGTATCATACCGGACTTGAGACTAGTATCGAACTGGATAGAGACCATTAGGCCAGTATCAAACTGGACTAGAAACCAGTATTATACCAGACTTGAGACTAGTATCAAACCGGACTAGAAACCAGTATCATACCGGATTTGAGACCATTATCCAACTGGACTTGAGACTAGTATCAATCTGGATAGAGACCAGTCTCATACCGGACTAGAGGCCAGTATCATACTGGACTAGAGACCAGTATCATACTGGACTAGAGACCAGTATCAGATAGAGACGTCTCATACCGGCTAGAGACCAGTATCATACTGGATACTATCATACCGGATAGAGATCAAGAAGAAATACAGACCAATATCATACCGGACTTGAGACTAGTATCAAACTGGACTAGAAACCAGTATCATACCGGATTTGAGACCATTATCCAACTGGACTTGAGACTAGTATCAATCTGGATAGAGGCCAGTATCAAACTGGATACAGACCAGTATCATACTGGACTAGAGACCAGTATCATACTGGACTAGAGACCAGTATCACTGACGCTCTCTGTCCCCCCTCAGGACTCTGGCCATCACCCGGATCACCCCCGAGGACGAGGCCATCTATCAGTGCATTGCAGAGAACAGCGCCGGCACCAACCAGGCCAGCGCCCGCCTCGCCATCAGCCAGGGGCCCGAGCTGCCCGAGGCCCCCACCGGCCTCCGCGCTTCGGCCCTCAGCTCCAGCAGCCTGCAGCTGACCTGGGAGCAGCCGTCAGAGCGCGTCAGCCAGCAGATTATAGGATACGTCCTGCACATCAGAAGACTGGGAGGTAAGGGACTGACCGGAGATCAGGTTCAACTCTGACCTGTGTTTGTTGATCCCTCTGACCTCTGACCTCTGACCTCCTCAGAGCCGGACAGTGCGGAGCTGCAGGAGGCCGTCAGTAAGACCACCTTCAGCCACGACTTCAACAACCTGGAACCTGCCACCACCTACTCCATCTACCTGAAGGCGTACTCCGCCCTGGGAGGAAGTCAGCAGTCCAGCACCATCACCGCCACCACACAGGGAGGCGGTACGTCCACCTTAAACACTTTCATACTGTCCACCTTAAACACTGTCCACCTCGAATACTGTCCACCTTAAATGTTTGTCCACTATGTAACCACAGTCTGTCTCTGTCTGTCCCACAGTTCCCAGTTCTCCCAGTTTCTTCACTAAGGTCTTGAACCAGACGGCCATGCAGGTGTACTGGGAGCTGCCCAGTAAGCCAGGGAAGTTGGAGGGCTTCAGACTGGAGTACCGCGGGGTCTCCAACCCAGACGTCCATGGACAGGAGACATTCCCAGGACACATCAACACCCACACCATCTCTCACCTGGGTGAGTCCTTTTAAAGGGACAGTACACCTGTTTATGTACTGTTAGCCAGATAGGTAGTTATCTTATCAGCGAGTCAGCAGTCCGTCCTGTCGTCAGCTAGTTTAGTTCAGTGGAGACTACGACCACTACTACGGATATCTAAATGTTTGTTTCTGTCCTACAGAACCGGCAGCAGTTTATGAGATCCAGCTGGTGGCGTTTAACGGGAACGGAGACGGTCCGTCCAACCGCCGCCTCGTGTCTCTGGCTGAGGGAGGAAACACTGCAGCAGGTAGGAGCCTCAACATGACCTCTGACCTCTCTTTCACCTGTGAAACCAGTGGAACCAGTTTAACACGATGTCTCTGTGCGTCCGTCAGATGGTCCCAGCTGTAACTGCGATCAGTCTCACGGCTCCGTGTCCACTCTGCTGGTCGGCGTGCACAGCGGCCTTGCCTGCATCCTCTGCTGCCTGCTCCTTGTCCTGTTGGGATACAGACGCAGGTAAGACCCTCTTCATCATCATGAGGCGTATTCAGACTTTTTTTTTTTAAGCCTGAAATTTATATGGATGATCAGAAGCTGCGATATTTACTACCTATGAGAAAAGTATTTACACAACGGCCTCAGAATTGAGCTTCAGGTCATTTTTTATCACAAGAGATTAAACACAGCTACCCAAATGTGGATTTTCCTTCATCGGGATCACAGATCATGACACATCTTTCTCGTATGATACTCGAACTCATAGCAAGTACATTATCTGTATCTGTACCAAGTGTTCGGCTCAACCCTGCCTGATGATGTCATCATCCTCACTCTGTTCTGGGTTCAGTTTCTTCTGCAGGAAGTCAGCGAGCTGGGAGACTCCTCGCACCCTGGATGATGTCAGAGGTGCTAAAGGGCACACACCTGAGAACATCGAGCTAAACCAGGTAACACACACACACAGACTTGTACTTCTAAACTTGTGAGTAACCCTCACTGACAGCATGCGTCTTAACTCCCATCCTCACCTGAACCTAAACCTGAGTCTGAATCCTTAAACACCTGAAGATCCGTCCCAAAGTGAGGACCAGACAAAATGTCCTCACTCCTGAGCCCCGTTCAGACCAAAGATTCGCAACGAGACGAGCTGGCAACTACTTGCAACGCGCTGTTTTGCAACGTTCTAAAAACCTGCCTGAAACAGAGGGCTTGGCGGGGACGGAGCACCTGCCACAGCAAGTGAACACGTCGTCTGCGGTCATTTTGACTTGAAACAGGTGACGTGTTTTACGTTCTTAAACCAGACGCCGGCGATTTGACCAGCTGAGTTGCAGGTGACACCATCATTCGGCTTCATTCTGCAACATTCTAAAATGGTTTCGTCTTGTCACGAATCTGTGATCTGAACCGGGCTTTCGAACTCAGACTGGCTCTAACAAAGACAGATGCATAAGAACACACACACACACACACACACACACACACACTCAGAGGTGTTAGTCATAATGAGGGTTGTTAAAGTGCCACAGGAGATAACACCTCCCTTTGTCAAGATCCGTCACCTGCCACCATCAGTGCAGGTATCCATGGCAACCACACTGTTGCCATGATGATAAGAGTTTTCACTTAGCCTTCCTGTAAATCTCCCGCTTTCATTAAACCAGTTAAACCAGTTCCTTCAGCTGATTCTGTTACAATCTCTTCGTGTCATTTGATTATTGTTTGTTTTAATTTTCTATTGGTGAAGTTTTGTCTCATTTGAGCATTTTGAACTTTTATATCCTCCGATCACTGAGGCTACAGCTGCCATCTTTGATGTGTCCAGTTACTGTGGTTACAGGTGTTTATCTGACATATTTCTCCTCAATAAGCTGTTCGCTGTCTTTTTCTCTAACAAATACTTTTTCATAGTTTTCATTGACGAAGTTGACGCTACGTCAGCGGCGACAGGGCTCTTACTCTGGTAGTTTAGTCCCAAACAGTCTAATCTAACAGTGTCCCTGTCTGCTCCGCCCACAGAGATGTGACTCCGCCCCTCCCCCAGTGATGGTCATGGTTGAACAAACTCCACCCGTCCAACCCGGCACAGGCACAGGCACCGGATAAAAAAATACACACTCTCCTCCTCACCTTCCTCCTCCTCCTCCTCTTCCTCCTGAGCTCCAGCCTGTGGGCGCCTCCTCTCCTCCTGACAGCCTTACAGCCACTTCAGCCTTTATGAATGACTGAGAGTAGAGTTTATCTTTGAGATTATTGAGATGAGAGATGATGAGTCTGTCTAAGGAGCATCCAGAGAGCATCTGATACCACAGGGGAACAAAATACTTCACAGCACCCCAGGATACCTCACAGTACTATGAAATACTTCACAAGATTCTTTACAACGCCATGAAATACTCCACAGATGTCCACTACTTTGAATTCAATTCATGATAATTTCGTCTTCAGACTGAAACCAAAGCTGAATTCTGATTCCAGAATTTGTCAGTAACTTGAAGTCGGAGGTCACATGACTCTGGCTGTTTCCTGTGTGGTATCAGATGCTGATGTCACTGACGTGGCGTCCTAGATGCTTCCTGTTGAAACCAAAACCTTTTTTCTTCAGTTCGGGGTCATTTTGAGTTTGTCACCATCGGTGCCAAGTTTTCTGAGACGATGAGGCCTTCCACTGGTCTGACCAGAGACACGGTCCTCAGAGGATCCGCTGCGGGTGGGTTCACCTGAGTAGGTGTCACTCGCTGGTCCTCTGAGGCCCAGAACCAAAGGGATATATTATTTCTCTGGTCAGCAGGTGACTGTAGAGGACTCCCCTCTGCGATGCTTTAGCCTTTTAATGTTTGTTTGTCTCACCGAGTTCGCCTCAGATCAGGATGTAGAGGAAGCCCACAGTCCGCTGGTTGTTCTCCCCTTCCCTCCCTCCCTCCCTCCTGTAACACCTCCACCAAACTCTTTACCTCCAAAGAGAGCTACCTCGGGCTCAACGCCAAACGCCTGAGCTACAGGCGACCGTTAGCCTCCTGCTGCTGGTCAAGCTAACCTACCTCTAAACCAAAAGCCTCCAATGGGGCCACTTTGCCATTTTTCTACCTTTATGTACCAATGCCGATGTCCTGTGCCGGACCGTCACCCAGAAGCCCTTTGAACTCTGAATGTTGCTCGCACGAACCCTCCAACGATGGATTGGTCCATTGTTGTCTTCCTCAAAGACAAGATGGCGGAGGGAAACCACAGAAGACCTCCGCTATCTTTGATTGTGACTCATGACTGACGCTTTGCTTCCTGACTCCAAGAACTTCCTCCAGTGCTGCTTCCAGGGCCCAAAACCCTGATTCAGATTTGAACTTCTACATTAGACAAACCTTTGTCTTTGATCTTAAATTAAAAAAAGATTCAGTGACCTTCACAACGATCATACCTTCTGAGGCGCAAAATCTGCTCCAGATCTGAGAGTTCAGTGTATAAAAATCCTCTGGATATGGACCTTAGTCCTGACTTTCAGCACCTTCCTCGGATCTTATCCTCTGTAGCAGAATACCAACATGCACAAAGTCTTAATGTCAGCCATGTCTGAGGTTTGAAGGTCCAAACACCTGCTCCAGATCTGAGCTTTAAAGGTTTAAAGGTAGTCGGGTTTCTGAAACGCAACGACTGTCCATAGTCCTGTGCTTTCATATCTTATCCTCTCCAGCAGAGCAACCTGCACAAAGTCTTCTTTCATCCCGGCAATGTCTTACTTCTTAGAAGTGCCGTATGTAACTCTGGAGGAAAATAGCTGATTGTTGAGTCTCATTCCCAGGTCGTCAAATACAGATGTTTCAGGGCTACCCAACCCAAAGCATCAGTATTTGACGAAAGGGAAAAGAGACTTAACAATCAATTATCTTTCCCCGGAGGTATATATGGCACCATGAAGGTCCAAAAAACTGCTCCAGAACTCTAGAATATATAGTCTATAAATCGCCTGGATGTTGCAACTTCTTAGCCTAAAGTTTGAGTAACCTGCTGTAGAGATCAGCCTAAAGAGCCCAAATACATGACCACAGGCCTGACCTTCAGCAGTCCAGAAACCTGATTCAAATCTCAGGTTTCAGGTCCCAAAGTCTTATGCCAGTTGTTAAATACCTTGTGCAACATTGTCTTCCTTTATCTATCCCAGTCTGGGAATCTGCTCCAAATCTTATTCTCCCCGAAAGTCTGATATTTGGGGCTATATTAACCTTCCCCACAATGAACCACATCTCTGACCTCTAACAAGGTTCAAGAAATCTGATCCAGATCTTTTCCTCCACAGATAAATAACTTGTATGAGATCTGATATTTCAGGGCAGAACTGTTAGCTTCTAAATTTCCTTCTGTACCCCAAAAGCTGTCCTGACATTCAGCCGTCCAGAAACCTGATCTAGATCCTCCTCCGCCAGTAAATGATCTGTTGAGCCATTTGGGTCCTGAAGTGCACTGGAGATGTCGGAGAATGAACCTTTGACTGAGCTGCAGAGGAGACGTTTGATTGTTTGATGCAGGCCGACTTAGGTCTGCAAACGGAGAGTCTGTCAGAAGCCTCTGTCCTGGTCTGCATGGAGATGCCTCCTCCTCTGCAGACGTCTCACCTCCACCTGAGAAGAAACATTGAGGAGTTCAGCGTCAGTTGACACCTGAGAGACAAACAGGTGAACATGGAAAGTTTGGACACTGTGGACGTCTCAGTGTGGACGTCCTGGCCCTTTTCTGTCCTGAGTTTTAAATATAAGTTTTCATTTTTTTTTAGTTTTGCAGAGGCGGCCACTTCCTGTCACCTGCCTGCAGGTGTGTGCAGCCTCGTCAGCCATGTTTAAATAGACCTCATATGTCTTATAATGCCTGAAAGTAACTTCTAAACTTTCCAGTAGATGAACGTCAGCTTTCTGTAGAGTTTCAGCCAAACCTCCAAATATTCTTTAAAACAAGCTGAACGACACCCAAAGATAAAAATAGTTTTTCACAGTTTTCTGTTCAAACTGTTTGTTTTCACTCTGTTCTCTGTTTACAGAGTCAAAGAACAAACAAAACCAAAAGAAATACTCTCTTTCACATTTTATACCTCCGATAAACAGTTAGAAAAGGAGAAGAATTTATATTTTCATATATTATATATTACATAAAGAGCTCCGTGTGTCAGGATGAGTTAAAAATAGCCAAATAACTGAATGATAGAAACACTTTGACCAAAAGCTCCATAAATATAAATATTACCTCAGTTCTTTGTGTTTCGAGCCACAGACAGTCTGTGTGTTCAGTTTGTGGTTGAATGTCTTTACAGCTTCTGTCTCTGATACGACAGTGACCCCGAGACCCCGAGACGCTGAGATCCACATTTACAGTATGAACTGCAATAGTAACTTTATCTTCAGTTGTTCGGTTTAAGATATTTTTTTCTGAAACAGAGGAAAATGTGAACTGAGGATGTCCTGAGACAAAAACTAACATGAAATGTGACGTTCAGTCTGACAAATATTTATTTATGTTATCAGAATACTGCTAGTTTTGTTTGTTTGGGTTAGTGACGTTAACCGATTAACAGTTAACTGTATCGGTGAACCGCAGAGACTTTTGACCGGTTACGGTGACTTTATTGGCTGATTTTGCGACTCGACCCAACATTACTGTGGAAATATTGTGGCCACCCTCCGTTGTCCCCCCAGGTCACCCCATGGAGTAAGTGGCTCAAAGAGCGAGCCACAAACCTCCTTTAGCATCACTGTTAGCTCTGTTAGCAGTGTTAGCATGGCTAGTGGTGCTAACATAGTTAACAGTGCTAAAGGGGGTTTTGTGGCTCAAAATTAAGCCACTTACTCACCAGGACGACCTGGAGGGTCGCTACTATGTTTCTGCAGCAATGTTGTTGTCCAGTGTTACCAGCAGTAATCCAGAATGAGCAGCGCAGCTAACTAACTTAGCTCCCATCCGACCCTGCTGGTGCGCAGTACAAAAAAGGCCAAGGCTAGTGTTAGCTAACCAGTGGAGACCAGAAGGTGGGCAGCATGTTTCAACACAGCTAAATGTCTGTCAGCAAAGCCAATAGAAAACAAAATAAAATGCACGATATTCACACCACAACATTAAAATGTCACTACTTTTAAATGGACAGCGCTAACGCTCACTGAGTCGATGGAGGACCGGACTAAAAGAAAAGGTCTCTTGTGTTTCACATAATTTCGCAATTTTTTTGTTAAAACTTTACCAGTTAGTTCCTGTTTAATGAGTGTCAAGCTATTGAAAGCAAAATTAACTGAAACTACCTCCCTAGTTTTGAGTTTGTGAGCAGATTAACAAGTCATATCAAGTCACGTCCAGTCTGGTTGTGTCTCCTCAAGTATTAGTGAGTCCCATAGTGTCTCATCAAGACACAAGCCAGACTCACAGTCACATCGATGACACGCATCAAATCGAGTCATGCTTTCATGTTGAGTTTTGCTGAGTTAAGTGTAGTCTCGAGTCGTGACAAGCCACGTTGAGTCATGTCCAGTCTCATGGAGTCTCATGTCCTCCCTCTGCTCCTGTAGTTCACCTCTCTGCTGTCCTCGGGGTCAAAGGTACAAGGTCGCTGTTGGGTCGGAGTGTTTCTAAAAATTTTAAACAAACGAAAATGTTTATAAAAATAATGTTGGCTGTTCTTTTTCTAGAACTTTCTTCTTTCAGTTCATTCTTATTTTTCCGTCGCTGCCGTTCGGCAGTGAAGAGGAAATTCTGCCAAAATGAAAACCTGTGAAGAAGAGCATTTAAAGTGTTTATTATTATTGCTAATAATATTATGATTATTACCATTTTACCTCCCTGTTTTTCTATTGTTTGAATTTTTCTGATTCTTTTGTTAGCTGAATGATGTGAATATGTTTGTAGAATTTGAGAAGTGTCGTGTTTTCAACTGAAGGTCGAGTCACTGATTAAACTTAAAAGCCATATTTAATAATAAGCCATACATGTGATTACCAAGCCATATTCTACAGATGTTCAGTGAAATTATATATAAAAACCTGATTATTAGTTTAAATTCAGACTTTGTCCGCCTGTCGACACACTGTAGGAACTAAAACCAAGATGTAGCGATTGTAGAGACTGAAGGCTAGAACCAATGAGAAAAGTAATGCTTTAATATTTCTGATTTCTTTTCTCTCAAAACTTTTCATTTCATTGATGTGTCATTAAAAAAAAAGAAAGGGGAAAAAGCATCCCAAAGCTTTAAAGTGCTTTATAAACCGAACAGACGACACAGAAACATAAAGAAGAGATCACCTGAAGAGTTAAACTTGGACAGTTTTTGAATGAGATTTGGTCGTTACCATCCGAGCGTCACGCTGTTGAGTTTCAGTGGATGAATTCTTCTTTTGTGTTTTTAAATGTTTCACCACCTGTTCTGATATTTCGACACATGAAAACCAAATAAAAACGAATTGGAATAGAAAGCAGATGTCTTGTTATTTATTCATCATGAGACAATTGACTTGTGTTTGTTTCCAGGTTTCTGACATACAACGGGCAACCAGCTAACACTAATGGTTATTTTTTATCATCGATTATCTATAGTTCGATTTAAGTTGGGGTTGTTAAGCTTAAAATTTCAAGGTTTTTTTTTTTTAATAAATGAATTTCGTTGCATCTGAAACAAGAGGCAATCTCTGAATCTGAAAATGAAGCCTCAAGTGCCAAAAACTGCAGCCACTTGAGGCAGGCTCTAAGAGTGAGTTGATCTCCACAGACCCTAGGAGAGCGGGAAAAGTGTATACTTAGTATGGCAATATTGCATCAATACACAAATGCTAAGTATCATTTTTTTAATGATATAAATTATTGATATTGCAAATACAATAAAACTTTTGGTAGACTATTAAAATGATAAATCCAACTGTTTTTTTAAGTCCCCTAGACATATTTTGCTGTGATAAAAATGATTGATGAGGGACGAATGAACTGAAAAATTCAGTATCTTATTAGCTGAAACAGATCTTGACTTTATAACTGTACGGGCATTGGTGCAATAGAATTTCACTAACTATACAATGTTGTCTCCAGCTCAGCTACACTGTCAACTCTGTCATTTATGTCTTCTTGTTGTTATGCCTTTCCTTATTCTCCTCTGTTATACTTCTACTTGCATTGATGTCCTTCCATTTCTCTCTTCTCTTTCTCTCCCTGAACATCTGCCAATGGGACAAGGGATGGAAATTGATTGACTATAATCTCTCATATTTTCATTGTTAATGTTCATTAATATGTTCTGTCCCATTTAAAAAAAAAAAAAAAAAAAATAATGAAATGAAATGAAATTTTCTTTAGGGACATAATATGCAGTTGAAAAAGGGTAATAAATTGCAATATATTGTAATTACTCAGCATATAGCAAGACTTGAAATTGCAATTATATCCACCTGAGACTCTGTGTCCTCATATGAGGGCATTGGGACTTTATTAATGTCTTGTATGAGGACAGTGGGACTTAATTATTGTTAACAGTATTTCATTTTTTATACTTATCAGGTTCTACTGATCCCAACTTGCTGGGAGAAATTAAAAATGCATACCAAACAAAAGTTCTCAGGAGGATATTGTATTGTGACTTGAGTTTTGTGATGATATCACATCATAAAGGCTCTAGTGATTCCACCACTAAAACCATCCCATGTTAAAATGCTCAACTTAACAGCAGCAATTCTTTTTCTTCAGGTGTGATCAGCTTGTCCTTTAAACTACTCCCTGCTGATTCAACCTCTAAAAATGTTTTCTTCTCTTATGTATATTTATCTCTCATATTTTTATGCAAAGCAGCAGATGAAGTTCGGTACATACAGAAGAAAGTATGGCTACATATGAAAAACGGATTTGAGTTCTGAGTTTTAAATCGTAATGCTGAGTCTAATAAAGTTTCACAAGTGCAGGTGACGTTCACTTGTTTTCTCTTATTTAACCAAACCAGGTTTTAATATTTGTTGTTTTTGTGACAGAAATGCTTTGATTAACCTCCATCAGCTGATTTATTTCCTCTGATTGTTTTGTGCTCAGTATGGTATTTTCATAAAACTAAGCTGTCTATACAGGAGAGGACAGAAATACTTTTGAAACTGGCGCAAAATGACCAGAGAAAACCAAGAAAAAGCGCTGTCTTTGCTCAAGAAGTAGAAAACCAACAACTACCAGAATGCGCCGTTGGTCGGTGACAATCCGAGCTTGGACGTTTTTCCGTTGAAAACAATATGGCGGCTGGCTGGTAACAGATGAGCTTGAATTACAGTTAAACGGTGAGATAAACTATGTTTCTAAAAACATTTTCTGTGAGAAATAGACAACAGAACAGAATGTTGGTCGATATTTGACCAGTAATGTGAAGTTTTACAGTTTAATCTCAGTTTTTCAGTCTGTTTTTACAAAACATGAAACAGTGTGGCTGCTGCTGTTGTAAAGTGTCATAGTTCAGCCAAACACTGCACTAACATATAATTCTTGAGACATTTCAGGTGAGAAATAGACAACACAGTAACTGAATCGGTCACGTGGGTTCTTATCCGGTTGTGTAGAAGTGAAGAGAAACCCTTATTTTTTAACTTGACAATGAACATTCAACTGTTTTTTACATTTACTATGACTGCTACAACCAAGAACAATATAAAACGGTGTTTGAGTGCAGAGCAGCAAGTTATGTGAGACTAAACAGTGACATCTCGAGTTTCTTCATGACTTCAAGTAACACGGTGAGTAAATGTTTTATATGTGATCATTTTGCAGGTGAGGTATTCTTTTAAACCAGTGGAGGTCAGATCTGCGTCTCACGATCTGCTTTTATTTTGATCAAATGACTCTAAACGGGAATAAAATCAACAATCGATCCTGTAAAACTGATCAACTGGTTGAAGTCTCTCTGAAACAGAATCATAATAAAGAGGTTTTTGTCCCGCTGAAAGACGCAGAGTCCTGATCCGCCTTCAGCTGATCCAGTTCTGGTTTCCACACTTTGACAGTGTTCAGGTACAAAATGTGACATCATTTAACTTCTGTCCTCTGATTGGCTACTGTTAGTCTCCTGCAGGCTGGTTGTTGTTGGCGGGGTCCGCCTCATGCTCCGCGCTGTGAGGATCCTGCCTGGCAGACAGTCGGTCCGGAGATCGCAGTGAAGCGTCGCTCTTCGTCCTGCGGCAGCAGGCGGCGAGATCGGCCCTGAAGGATGGCGTGTAGAAGCCGTAGATGACGGGGTCGCAGCAGGTGTTCAGGTTCCCAAACAGGAAGAGGGCGTGGTATGTACTCAGGTGTGACGCGCAGCATGTCGGGCTGGAACCAGTACCAAATCCCCAGCAGGTAGTACGGAGTCCAGCACACCACAAAGGACAGCACGATGACCACCGTCATCTTCAGAGTCTTCATGCGAGCCTTTGGGATGATGTCAGTGCCGCTGCGACGCAGGTACGACTCACCTGCTGAGAGAAGGAGGGGCTCCGTTAGTGATGTCACACGGTGTCAGTGTAGCACATGTGTGTCTCTTAGGTGCAGGTATGTTACAGGTGTGTCTTACCTTTGTCTCTCAGTGCTGCAGGTGGATGTGCAGCAGGATGCGGCTGTAGCAGCAGCTCATCACCAGCAGGGGGACGACGTACAGCGTGATGAAGTGAAACATGTTGTAAACAGTTTCCTGCCAGCGGTGGCTGAAGCTGCCGTGAGTTGCACACTGAGTGAAGTCCACGGCCTCCACCCTGATCGTCCGGAAGATAAACAGCTGCAGGGAGACAGACGGAGGATTCAGGTGGAGTCCAGGTAAAGCTTATGAAGATTCTTAGAGAGAAAAAATTGCGTTTGCTGTTGCAGAGTAGCTTTACAGAAATGTAAAGAACATTCAGCTGCAGTTTAATAATTAAGAGATCATCTGCTGATGAGACAAACAGCTCTATTATTAGATCCCAGAGTATAATTTATTTATTGTAAATGATTCTGGTTTCCTCCCGGCTTGACTTCCAGTGTGACTCCTGATGAACTGGTTCATAAACTGTGTTTCTGCTGCTGTATTCAGTGAAACTAAACAGTTGGTTTCAGCTGTGTTTTCCAGCCGGTGGCCGCTTAGCATTGTTAGCATTCTTTATAAAAATCAAGGGGAGCAGTTAGCTCGAGCTCACAGCAGGAGGTCTCACACGTTTAATCTCTCCGTCAGAAACCAGAACATTCCTGCAGGGATTTCAGGTTCTTTCACCTGATGGAGAAACTTTCACCTGCATCAGAGAACAGGAAGACTTTCATAATGGTAATGATAATGATAATAATACAGATATATGTGTACTTGTGTGTATGTACTGATAAAATAATCTGCGGTTCAGCACTTGATCGTTGAAGGCTCTTCTGTAATCAGACAGGAAGATGAACAGATCACCTTCACTTTGTCCTTTGGTGCAGCTCAGCAGATTATCATATCATAAATATTAATGTTAAATATTAATATTAAAGACAGACTCGTGTGACACTCTCAGCTGCTTTGTAACTATTCTGCAGCTGCTAGATGAAATATTTAGAAGATGAGAGAGAAAAAAACAGCCACAGAGGTGTGTGTGTGTGTGTGTGTGAGTGTGTGTGTGTGTGTGTCTGTGTGTGTGTGTATTATGTAAATAACAAACCTCAGCAGTGACGAGTGTGGTTTATGTGTTTCCCCTTGACAACAGGTAACACGTGCCACCTGTGGTCGGCTCTCATCAAGTGTTACCTGTGGTTGCTTGTTACCTCCCGTCACGTGCTACCTGTGGTCACCTGTCGGTTACCTGTGATCACGTGCTTGTGGTCAAATGTTACCTGCAGTCACATGCCACCTGTGGTCAAGTGTTACCTGGGGTCACATCCTACCTGTCATTACGTGTTATCTGTGGTCAAGTGCTACCTGTTGCCACATGCTACCTGTGATCACGTGCCTGTGGTTAAATGTTTCCTGCAGTCATGTGCCACTTGTGGTCAAGTGTTATCTGGGGTCACGTCCTACCTGTCGCCACCAGTTACCTGTGGTCAAGTTTCACCTCTCATCAGGTGTTACCTGTTTTCACCCTTCACTTGTGGTCACCTGTTACCTGTGGTGATGCAAGCACCAGGCTGAGGCTCCAGGCCAGCAGCAGCATGCGTCGGTTCCTGTGGTGCGCGTTCAGGGCGTCCAGCGGGTGCAGGATGGCGTGCTGGCGATCGAGGCTGATGACAACAAGGATGAAGGCGGAGGCGTGCATGGCGAACAGCTTCAGGAAGCAGAGCAGCTTACAGAGCACGTCTCCTCCATACCACTGCACTGTAACGTTCCACACGGCATCCAGAGGCATCACCACAAATGTCATCATCAGGTCAGCTGACGCCAGGCTCAGCATTAGCGGCCGCAGGTGAGATGCCAGACGCCGACCACGCCCACACCACACGCTGGCAAATAGGGCGAGGTTACTGCAGGCAGCAAACAGGAAGAGGACGAAGGTGGCTCCGACGCGGAACTGAGCAGCACGGGTGAAGGTGGGGGCCTCCCAGTCTGTGAGAGGGGGGAACTGGGAGGTGTTGGGAGAGGGGGACGAGTTACCTGACATCCTGCAGAGAAGAAGAAGAAGGTCATGAGTGATGTCACAGCTGATGTTTGGACACTTTAAAGCAACTGTCCCAACACTTGGTCGAATGTTTCAGAAAGACATCAGTCTCATCTGCATGTGTCCAAAGAACTATTTGATTTGTTGTCACGGCAACTGTAATATGTGCTAGCATCCATTTGATTGGCTGTTGCTGAGTCTTACTGGATGTCACGTGTTGCAGCAAAGGTTGAATCAGACGACCAGCGCTGACACTGCTTTTCTGCTGTTTTTCTTCTCTTTTAGCTTAGGATGTCTCATGACCCCTCAAACTTATCATGTGACTCCCCTCGTGGTCCGGAGCCCCAGGTTGAGCACAGTGTGACAGCAGCCGAGCTCAGGTGTTCCTGTTTTTATTTGATCTTGTGCGATTGAAGCAGAATCGCCCGCTGAACTCTGATTGGACGCCCGCGCACCGCCAGTCCGCCTGCCTGTTTATCTAGCAGCCAACAGTCCATCAGCTCTTATTGTGACAGAGACTTCCTGTCAGTCTGCGCTGATTAAAGATCAGAGATTAAAGTCTCGTTTGCGCACAAAGACTCTGTGGAGAACCTGAGCGGTTACCATGGTAACTGATTCACACCGACCAATGAGGAGTCGGCTGACTGCTGTTTCGGCTGTTCGGGTTTTAATTAAAGGTCCATTGGCAGTAATGGAAGACAACATTCATATAATCACTACATGCAGGCGGGTCCTCTTCCATGGAGTCCACACTGTTGTTTCTACAGTAGCCCAGAATGGACAAACAAAACACTGACTCTATATAGGGCCATTCATGAGACAAGTCTCAGTTCTGCAGCCTCACTGCTAGATGCCTCTAAATCCTGCACACTGGACCTTTAAAGAGCTCATTAGCACTGCAGTGATCCTTCACTGGCTCATTAATGACTCTTCATGTTGTTGATGCTGTTCTCTCTGATCAGTGATCAATGAATCACCGATCAGGGATAAACAAAAAATACAGTTAAGCCCTTCAGAATAAAAGCTGGGAAATACAATTACATGAATCAAATTTACACCTGAGACACAATACAACAAATATCATCCATCAAATTCAGGTGATATTGATTCCTCTGACAGGAACTCACACACACACACACACACACACACACACACACACACACACACACACACACACACAGGTCAGGTTACAGCAAAAAGCTCTCTATAGTTATTTTTGGCAGCAGGATCCTGCATGTGTGTGTGTGTGTGTGTGTGTGTGTGTGTGTGTGTGTTGATGTCACCTTGGCAACCTCCACCTTGCTGCAGACCAGACCAGCAGAGTTGATTGGCTGAAATTACCCCCCTGAATCATGAGCCTCCCTCACACACATTTTCCAGTAAATCACAGCGATAACCTTTCAGGCGCTGCTCATCAGTTTCACTATTCACACGTACACATTCAGGAACATCTATCCATCCTGAGCCTGTCCACACAGGCTATGGGGGTGCTGGAATAACTGGGAGGAGACAGGCCAGCAGATGGTGGTCATGCCAACTGCCGTAAAACTCAACAGCAGAAGAGGATGGGGCGGAAGACATCTGTTATTGTTCGGAGGAACATGGCGGCTGAGGAGTTTTTCTGTCCAGTGCCAGTGTTCCTGTCATGTATTTAATATTCAACCAGTTTGCGAGACAAGTAATGCCGCTTAATCATACACAGGTCGCAGATTCAAGTACGTCTTCAGTTGAGTCTTATTATTGGTTTGCTCACTTCACAACGTAACCCTTTACGTGCTCGTCCCTGCAATGTTACTGCTTTCATTCACAACACAGCCATACTGGTATCTTCCCTGAACTGTTACTTGGTCTTGAGGTGGGAATATCAGTCCCTGCTCCCATTAACACACAACCTCATGCAGTGATGTTTCTTGTCAGGGATAGACTGCATGTGTGAACAGGGCTGACATAATGACATCACACTAGGCACTTTTACACTGGCAGCTCAATGCAGGATTGTCACAGAATGTTATTCCACCTCACCGCTCTGCATAAAAGGTAAGATGCAGAATAGGAGGGCAGAGCTATCTCGCCCGTTAGTCGGCAATGGCGGTAGTATCAGCACTGAATTGATATCTGTGTAACAGAGACAGCTAGCAGGAAGGGACAGGTGTGACTTGCTGATGACATGTTACGTGTGTGACCCACTGCCAGGAGATTGAAGAGCAGCTAGAAGCAGTTAGCAGCTAACTCGAAGAAGAACAGCAGCTGAAAATGTCTACAAACTGAAAACAGCTGGGTCCTTACTTTCCAAGCAGAGGACAAGATCAGCCTCCATATAACAGGGAAATGATTGTTTTTAGATTAGTTTTTGGCTTTAGTAGACAGGAGAGTCTAAGCATGAAGGGGGGAGAGAGATGGGATGACATGCACCAAAGAGCCGCAGGCTGGAGTTGAGCCTACGGCGGCTGCGGCAAGGACATTGCCTTTGTATGTGCGACGCCTGCTCTACCCACTAAGCCTCCAGGCACCCTGGTACATAATTGTTAATGCCATTGTTATTTTTTAAAAAGCTCTCCTTATGCGTATGTTACATGTCACCCTAGAGGCCGATGCTGTTGTCATACACATCACGCCCGTCGTGCGTGTTTTGCTTCTGTGATCCCGACATGCTGTTTAAAACCACACACTGGAGCAGAATGATGCTGTTGTTTGGTTCTGTATAAAAATGCAAAGACGGTGTAAGTAACTTACTTCGCAGCAGCCCTATAGTGCAATCTCTGTGTTTTAAGGGCTTTTGTCACACCAGTTAAATCCAGGAACCAGTGAGGCCTCCATCTGGTGAAACACAGAAAATTGAAGATGAACCACAGCAGTTTAGTGCCACAATCCACCCAATCACAGCCTTCTTCGCCTCATTTAAAGAATCCACATCAGAGCCTCGTATGGACCAGGTCAGTCAAACCTCATCCTGACAGGACTCCCTCACATTTTTACCGTACTTTCAAAACTTATCCATAACTTTCCCATAATATTTTACCCCATTTTCATAAATGTATGTAAGTAGTTTAAAACAGTTAAGCCTACACAGTGATATAGCCATACATTTTCAAAACGTACTTCCCAGGCACCTGCAGATAAGCAAACCGCGATCAAACTTTACTCACTCAGACATTCCTGCCACCAACTAACTGCATTTGCCACCAGACCAGACCGGCACATGCGGCTACTTCACAAAACATTAAGGCCACGCCCCTTTTTGGGGAAGAGAAAACTGAGCTTTTCTCAGTGGCCACTGGCAGTATTGCAGCAAAAACATCCCCTGCATCCCAAAAAACATTTTCCTCATACACCATCATTATATTAAAAAAAAGAGATGTACGTTAAACTGCTGACAGGACAGTTTGAACCGCAAACAAGGTCAATTATGACACTTTCTGTTATGATTTTTTTTATCCGTTGTGGTTTTATATTTGTAAAACTTTATGGAGCTGAGAAAAACAATTTAAAAATCAGTGAAGTCATCGCAATGTAAAGTCTATAAGCCAGCGGGAGAAACACTACGGCGCTTATTCAGTGGGCTGTATACCGCAGAAGTAAACCCGAAAGCTAGAAACCTTTTATGGCGCATGTGCCGGGCGAGTAACTCTATTGGAATGCAAAGGTGCCATTTTGCATATCTCATATCTAGTTATTAATAAAATCTATGATGCTAACTGCTAATGAATATGATGACATCATCGGTCTGTGATGTCATGAATGTGTCAGCTGATCGACCTGTTTACACAACTTCACATCAGTCTTAAAGGAACAGTTCAACATTTTTATAATTTATTGTTTTATTAAAGATGAAACAAAACGTTCATTATTTACTGAGAGCAGCTCACAGGAGAAGATAAAACTGTTTTAAGATAATAAAACTCTCAGGACTCGGTTTACTCTCTAATGTATAAGACCATAAAGTAACAGGAAATGACAATACTCAGAGTACCTCAAAACTGTTGCTGAGAGTAATCGTCTGTATAAATGTTGGTGAATTATGGACAATGATGGACATAAGTCAATAAACAAGCAGCACTTAAATACTTAGTTACTTTAAACAACTGAAATCTGGCAAAACTAATTTCAGGGCTCATCAGTAAAAACCTGATCAGATCTACAGAATCAAAAAAACATTTAACTCTTCAAACCCATGAAAATATGCTTTATTAAGTTAAGAATAAATTACTGGCTGAAATAATGTGAAGGAATATTTTCCTATTTTCAGTTTAAAACATGTTATGAATATGAATATGAATATGAATCAGTCTAACAGTAAACAGCCGTCAGTGTTTATGTCAATGTTAGAAATCTACTGTTTTCTTTGCAGCTTCATGTCTTCTCATTATCGATTACAGAGCATCACACTGATCAGGTTCTGTTCTGTCTATCAGCGAGGCTTTTACTGTGAAAGAGAAAGTGTTGTTACCTGATCAGCAGCTCTGAATGTTTCTCTTCTTCATGTTCTCTGTTCAAGAACCCACACAGAACGCCGAAGAACCCTGGAGAACAAAACGCGATGAGATCTGGATCAGTGTTGACTGCAGCAAGCTTCTGAAACACTGAGGAGAAGCCTTCAGACGGCAGCGCAGGGAGGAGGAGCTCAACGTGAGTGTGTGCGCAGTGTGTGTGTGTGTGTGTGTGTGTGTGTGTGTGTGTGTAGAGTGTGTTTGTGTGTGTGTACAGTGTGTGTGTGTGCAGTGTGTTATGTTTGCTGATTCAGGTTGAATTTCATGCTGTGAAAATCCTCCTGTTCCTGATCTAATAATCTGCAGCCTGAAGGTGAAACTGATCTGAAACATCACATTAATCAATGAGACTCCTGATGTATCACAACTGTTCAGCGTATGTTTGTATTAGAATCTGTTTATTAGCAACATCACTTTATTCTGTTTTTCTCCTCCTGCAAATTAATGTTTTCAACACTCAGTTTTCTCAACATTCTCAAAGCTTTTGATGCTCTCAATGGTTTTGACGCTGTCAACACTCTTGAGGCTCAAAACCTTCTTGATGCTCTTTTTGTTCTTGATGCTCTTGTTGTTTTCAGCGCTCGATGTTCTTGAACTTCTCTACACTCTCAGTGCTCTTGACGCTGTCAGTGTTCTTGAAGCTCTTGATGTACTTGATGTTCTCAACACTGGCTGCAGCAACAGCCTTGTACATGGGGCGCCTGCTCTACCCACTAAGCCACCAACGCCCCGTTCTCAACACTCTTGAAGGTCCAAACATTCGAAACACTCCTAAAGCCCTCGATATTTTCAGATGTCAACACTCTTGACATTCTCAATGTTTTTGGCAGTCTCAACACTCTTAATGCTCTCGATGTTTTTGACGCTGTCGATGTTCTTGTTGGTCTTGATGCTCTTGATGTTTTCAATGCTCTATGTTCTTGAAGTTTTTGGCACTCCAAACACTCTTGACCCTCTTAATGTTCTCAACGCTCTTAATGTTCTAGATAATCTCAATGTTTTCAGCATTCTCAACGCTTTTCATGCTCTTGATGTTTTTGTCATGCTACACACTTGACGCTCTTGATTTTCTCAACACTCTTATTGATCTTGAAGCTCTTGATGTTCTTGATGCTCTCTATGTTTTTGGTGTTTCCCAACACTCTTAATGTCGTTAACATTCTCGACTCTCTTAATGTTGAAGATACTCTCAAATGTTTTGGGTGTTTCCCAACACTCTTTATGCTCTTGATGTTTTCGACATTCTAAACACTCTTGGTGCTGTTTTTGTTCTTCAAGTTCTTGACTCTCTCAATGCTCTTGACACTCTTTCTGTTCTTTTAAAGGCACTTCCTCATTACCATTTTAGTGAAAGTGAAAGTGAAAGACCCAGAATGTGAAGATAGAATTATTCTTTATTTTAGATCATGTTCCTCTGTGACAACAGTTACACATTTAACAACATTCACGAGGACATTTTTGGAAAGTGAGGACAGTTTGTCTGGTTCTCAACTTTAGACAGACCTTCAGAGGTGAGTTTGAGGGTTCTGATTCTTGAGGTTCAGGAGAATCAGGTTTCGGGTCTTGGGAATGCATTTTGTCAATGAGGGTTCTCATAAGTATAGAAGTACAGGGTGTGTGTGTGTGTGTGTGTGTGTGTGTGTGTGTGTGTGTGCTTGATCAGCAAAATTAAAGTCTCTGATGTATTAAACATGAGTCAGGATGTATCAGCGGGAAAATAAATCTGATCCTGAGAAAGTTTTTACTGCAGAGATAATCAGCTGATCGTCACCAGGAGACGCTGGTGTTATTTATATTAATAACAGTAACTAGAGACCATCTCACACTGGCATCACTCCAGCTGCAGTACAGCAGTCTGTGACTTAAAGTGAATGTGGGCCTGTGGCGTGAAGTGTGGAGACCGCGATCCCCGACACAGACTCACAAGGTTAAAACAGCAGCACTGTTGTCGCAGCTGGTGATGATAATAATTACTCCCGTTTCTAAAGGAACAGTCAGTCTGATAAATGACTCACACACATACTGTATCTGTATTTCAGTCTGAAAATCCTTCAGATTTCCTGGTTGGTGCAGTGACACCCGTGGTCACCGTAGTGACAGCATGTCTTCCTGTAGACAGCATTTCCATGGAAACCAGACTCTTCATATGAGGTCCAGACTGAAGGTCAGTAATCAATAAACGATCGATAACAGCATCAGCCTTGTGAGTCTACATCAGTGAACAGAACCGAGACTTCCACCTGGCTACAAGAGCTGTGGTCTCTCTGATGCCACCTGGGCTGGTGGGCGGAGCTGCTGCCTCCTGGACCAATGAGGTTTCACTGAGAAAAAACAAAACAAAACAAAAAACTATAAGGCTCAGCTCACTTTATCTTTTATTTCAAATGTATTTATTAAATGTAGATATAATTTATGGTTTGATTTGATTGATGGGTGTCAGTTACCTGTCAGTGTGAGGCCGGTCTGACTGGTCTGACTGGTCTAAACTGGGAACAAAGAGACACAAATGTTCATGGTAACAACAGAAACGGGTTCTCTGCAGGTTGGGTCATAGGAGATAAAATGAAATCATTAATAACAGTTGAACTGTATGAATATTAATACTTGTGTTACCTGTGCAGTCCAGGTGCCATGCTCATGTACTCAGGTCCCTCAGTGGCTCCATCTCTTGCTGACCCAGAATGCTCTGCTGCTTCCTGTCTACCTGTGGCCTCCTGCTGTGATCCTGCAAAGAAAACAAAGTTCTCACACTGTGGACGTTTGTCTCGTCTTCTGTGGTCTTATTCTGCCCGTTTCTACCTGAGACTCACCTTGCCCCTCCCCCCTCTGATTGTGTGGCTGCTGATTGGACGCTCTGCCTGGACTCTGTGTGATGTCACTCTTCCTGTGAGGAGGGCGGAGCAGATTTATAAAGACTGAAATGATCATCAATCACGGTCAGTATTGATACATTACAGTCTATTACAGTGACATTGAGAGCTGATTGGCTGTTACCTGATCTGCTGTCTGACAGGTGGGCTGAAAGGGTGTGGTCTTGGTGGGCGTGGCCTCTGAGTGTTCAAAAAAAAAAAAGTCCTGTTAATATTTTTTTGTATTAGATCGGAGGTGTGACGTGGTGCTCCGGGTCATGTGATCACACCTGCACGCTCTGCTGCAGAGCTGCCGTCAGACGCTCCACCAGTCGATCCCGAACATCACCAGAACTGTCCTGAAAGACAAGAAAGAGCTCTGATTGGTCAGAATGATATAAGCATTGGTGCAAAATGATCATGTTAATCTCATTGTGACCTCTGACCTTTGACCCCTTCACATTAACACAGGTGTGTTCTTACCTTGCAGTGAGACAGAGCCGTCAGAGCCTGTTTGTAGAGCTGAACAGCTTTGTGCTGCTTCCTCTGCTTCAGGAAACACTCGGCTAATGACTCACACACCTGAACCTGAGCCATATGGTCCTCTGCAGTAAGATAGGTGAGAACATTAAAGTGACAGATTCAGACTCGTCTCCTGTTGAATATTTCAGCGTTCTGCTTTTAACGTCTCTATGAATCTTTTTCTACTCGGCTGGAGATCACTCGCCCTCTCACTGGTGTATGATGTAAACAGACAGTCAGACTGAATCATTGTGTCCCTCCAGCTGCTGTCAGCTGTTACAGCCTCTATTTAATTTGTTTATGTATGATTATTGAATTTGTCGCATGTGGTTCCTCACAGTTTATAATCTGATATCAAAACAGTGAGACTCTCTGCTCGGCAGCTTGACAGTAATTGTTTCATGTTGTCATGACAACACAGTGATGTTCAAACTGACAGAAGAAATGACAGTAACCCACTCTGACTGGTGTTAGGATGGAAATATGAATCTAAAAACAACCACAGACAAATAAAACATCAGTGGAGATAATAATACTTTTGTTATTGTACATCAATAAACTATAGTAAACTTTGCTATACATTAATAAATGTGAATAAATAATTCATCTATACCCATAAACCTTAATAAACACTAATTAGCATCAGTAAATAATCATTAAGCATTGATACACATTAATGTAAACAAAAAAATAAATAACATATTATTAGCATTCATTCATGTAAGCTAAAAACCATTACTACACATCAATAAATGTAAATAATGAGAACCAACTAAAAAAATATTAATTAACAAAAATAATTATAAATTCACATTAATAAACATTAATTATTTATAAATAAACAATTATAGACATTGCTCAACATTAATAAATGTGAATGAAATTAATAAACACCAAGAAACTGATCAATCATCAATGCACTTCAACAAATATTTATAAACATAAATTACATATTAACGTAATTCATAAAAGCTAAAACAAAACACAGATAAGCAATAAGCATAATACGTAATATGTGAATACTAATTAATTAACACTAATAAATATTGGTTAAGACTAATTATCATTAAAAACATTAATAAAAACTAATTAGCATCAATAAATTGTTAAAAACATTAATACACACTAATATACATTAACATAAACACAAACATAAATAACATTATTTACACATTAACACACATTCATAAAAACTAAAAAAAATAAACAAATATGATAAAAATAATAACAATTAATAAACACCAATAAATAATCATTTGTAAACAAATAATTTGTTAACACTAATAATCAGGTATTAACATTAATTAACAGTAATAAACACATAAAGCATAAATAAACATTAATAAATGTGAATAAACACTAATATGTATCAATACAGTTTAATAAACATTAATACACACTAATAATAATTAATAAACTTTAGTTAACAATAATAAATAGTGATAAAGAAGTTACTAATGTTACCTGTGTCTCTGAATCCCTGCAGAGCGTGCATGAAGCTCTCTGCTGCCTCCTCTTCATCACCCAGCTGACTGCAGGCAAACGCCAGGTTACTGAAACAACGAGCCTGATCACCACGGTAACCCAGAGAGCCTGTGTACACACACAAATACACAAACATATATATATATATATCCACCTGCACAGTGTCTCATTACATGATATGATATTGAACGTGTGCAGTGCATTATGGGACCTCACAGTGAACACTGGTGTGATTGTTTTGTTTAGAGAGTTCAGGGATGGCTTTCTGCTCTGAGACAATGGATCAGTACAGAACCTGACTGCCAGGTGATCAGTGGGATTGCTCGACAGGTGACTAACAGGTGACTCACCGTAGAGTCCAGCAGCCAGCCTGTGGTACTCCACTGCAGGTGTGAACTGGCCCAGAGAGTTCAGAGCGGCTCCCAGGTTGTGCAGCACTTTGGCCAGCAGAGGAGGATGCTGAGCTGTGGGGCCCAGAGCCTGCTGGAAACACTGCACCGCCTCCTGGAAACACCTGAGCTGACAGTAAGACACGCCCACCGACAGGTACAGCTCACCTGCACAGCAATCAATAAGTTATAATCAGTAAGTCAGTGATGATGATGTCATATATTAAATCATATTGTTTGTAAATGTTCTTTTGTAATTTAATGCTGTGTTTAGTAAAATGAAATGTAAGATGACGTAATACCCAGAATCCTCGCGTCGGTGATGCTGTTTGTCAAACTCAGACACTCTGACAGCACGCCAATGATGTCATCATGACTGCACTGATCTGATTGGAGCATGTGACTTCCTGCCTCTTTGAGGGCAGTGGCTGCAGAATCCAACATGGCTGCCACTCTGTAACTCTCTGCAGCCCTCAGGAAACCCTGAACCGCCAGAGACCAGTCCTGCAACACACACACACACACACACACACACACACACACACACACACACACACACACACACACACAGCTGACACACCTTTCACCTGACATCTCACAGGTCACCTGTTAACACCTGTTCCAGCTCTGGTCCTGTTCCAGGTTCTGACCTGTGCTCTGCTGTAGCAGCGGCTCATCTCCATGCAGGCGTCTCCCTCGCTGCCTCCGTCTCCCTGCGATCTGTACAGCTGAGCTGCCTGCAGGAAGTAGGCAGATGCCTCTTGGCTCTGCCCCAGTGCATTGTGGGCCAGGGCCAGGTTGAACTGGAGGTCTGGGAGCCGGTCGGCCTTCGGACCAGGTTGAGCCTGACACAGGAGGTCCAGACCCTTCTTAGGCTGTCCCGCCTCCACGTAGGCTGCACCAAGGTTAAAGGAACAGGCCCGGACGACCCGAGAGTCCTGCAGCTGATGAGAAGCAGAGCATCATGGGAAATTACCTACAGTCACAAGGGTTTAGGGAGTTCTGAAGGTACTGCTGTTGTTACTGTTAGTGACCTTTGACCTCAGCGGTCTCACCTGTGGGTGACCTTTGACCTCAACAGTCTCACCTGTTGGTGACCTTTTACCTCTGCAGTGTCACCTGTTGGTGACCTTTAAACTTGTCAGTCTCACCTGTCCTGCAGCCTTCAGAGCATTGTTGAAGTAGCTCAGAGCGTCTTCAGTACGTCCCTCCTGCAGAGCTCTGTGACCAGCGGACGTTAACTCCTCGATGTCCACATCCTGTACCTCCTTCCTCCTCACCTCCCGCTCCCTCCTCTTCCTCCTCCTCCTCTCCTTCACCTCACCATCACCTGGAGGAGACGCATCAGACGCCATGTTGGACCTGCAGGAGAAAAAATAACCTCAGTCACAGAGTCACAGGAGACGCATACAGATAGGAAAACATCAAACCTGATGAATGTCCTTTTAAATGATCAATATTATTATTAATTAACCAGCTTATTGTTTTGATTGATTGATGATCATTGATTAGTCATTTATTTATTCAAATATGACAGCAGCATAAATAGAGGCAAACGTGGATTATGTTTCATTCATTTTAATTTGACCTAAAATCCTAAAGAGTCGAGTTTAGTTTATTTTAAAGGAATTTTTATGTTTAACAGATGCTTACCAACAATTTTATGGTGAAGCCAACTAATGTTTCAGGTTGTAGCCTGATAAATAAGAAAACATCTCATCAAATTAGATTAAATATGAGGTTTGTTAAATATTGTATTAACAAATCACTCTCCCCTGATGAATAACATGTGATATGACTGAACAACTACTTAAAGTTTCAGAAGTTAAATTTTTGGAGTCAGCTGCTGTTTCAAGCTCAAACGTTTATACTGCTGTGAAACAGATGAGATTTCAATTGATGAAGCTGAAAGCTAAGCTAACAGCGCCCTCTGCTGGAGGAGTCAGCACATAAACACATAACTGAATTCTCCAGAGACGCCGCTCACCAAATAAATCTTAACTTTAGGAGATATGAAATAATAATATAATAATATTTTACTGCTCAGTCCTGACACAAAAACCTTTGTCTTCTATCCCAGGCCTGGCAAAGAAATTCAGCCACAAAAAAGGTTCCCCTTCTGAAACAAAACTCAAATTTTTCATGATCATGAAATAAAAAGAAATCTAAATGAATAGAGTTCACTTTTACCAAAAAGTACATTCCTCATGTGTAAGATATAGTGTCAGGTGAAATGTAAAATTATTAGTAGTAATAATAATCTTATAAAATAATCCAGCATAACATAGAGAATAGCAGTAAAACTGTGTATCAGATTATAGGTGGAACAGTATAATACAGTATACTAAAGTGTTTTATGTATATTATATAATATCAGCAATAATGATCATTAATTACACTTTTTCAGTTGTGTTTATGTTTCAAATCTATTACTTTTGCAGTAACATCTAATTATTTACCATTAAATCCAAATATTTCTCTCTGATCTTTATGTTTTTATGTTTTGTTCCTCCTAATATGCTCCAAACACCGAGGCAGCTTCCCTATAAATAAAAACCTCCAGGGCAGTAAACAGTGAACACTAGCTGCTGTTAGCTTCCTTCAGCTGCTCACAGTGAAACAACACTTACCGTCTCCGGGTGAAGATGAAGATGAAGATGAAGATCATCCATACTGAGCTGTTCAGGTGTCAATAACAGTTTTTGTGTGAGATCGAAACGGTTTTGGAGTCAAGTGTTTAATGAAGAAGCTCGAAACAGTGTCTGCTGTGTGTCATGGCCGACGGTAGGAGACGCCGTTGCTATGGCAACATCGAAACGACCACACAGGAAGCGAATTGGAAGTTAAAAAGAAAAAATAAATAATAACAAATAAACGATCTAACAAAGAGTGTGATGTCTAAAATGTGTCCCGAGCCCATGTTAAAAACAAACAAACAAACAAACATCGTGAGTGTTTTTAATCTAACGACAAGGAAATACATAGACCACAATCCAACGCGACAACGTTCTGGCCAATGGGAAGGGCGGCTGGTCGTTCGGCCAATCACAGAGCGGCGGGAGCTTTCAAACTTCAGACCGGAAGCAGCTCGGAGCATCCGCGGACGGTTTGAAACTGACAGCACCGAGTTTTACACGTTTTTACGGTCACGTCGCACCGGAGACACCTATAACTACATTTCTGTGTCACCGAGAAGCTGAATAAACATTATATTATCCTGCTGGCCTGAGGACGGAGACACGGAGCCGACATGGCGGATTCATCCGGACGCTGTGAGTTAAACTTTTTCCGAACCTCTTCATGTTTGTTTAACTGAAGTTTTTAATCGTTATAAAAGTGACACATTCCGTTAAATGTTAAGTGTCAGTTGATGTGGTTTATAATATATATATGACGGTTTATAAAACAGACAATAACTGAAGTGACTCTTTCTGTCAGAAACATAAGTGACACAAACACTCTGCATTATTTATTCAAATGTAACGCTATAATATCACTTTTTCAGCTTTTATCGTCGAACGTGTGTTTTACAGATTCATATTGCATCTGTCCATTATTTTCTCGATTGATTGATTAATTGTTTCGTCAGTAAAATGTCAGAAAAACATGTCCCGATGTGGTTTTAGCCTAAGGTGGCTTCTTTAGGTGATTTGTTATGTTTGACCAACAGTTCAAACATCAAAATCTGTTCACTTTATTATCATGAATGACAAAGAAAACCGTCAAATTCTCACATTTAAGATTCATAAAAGCAGCAAATGATAAAACATGACTCCAGGGCAGACTGCAGGATTTTCCTCAAAAGTCAGTGCACACTGTACAGAAGTATTCCTTCTCAGTCATCACCTGTTTTTCTGCAGTCTCTGTCCTCTACCTGTGTTTTCTTATTTCTGTGCTCAGGATGTTTATGCGAGCTCACAGTGCTCAGGTGAGGTCAGGGCTTTATACAAAGTTAGGAGGCAGGTGCCAGATCATAAGCACCAGCATCGTGCCAGAAATATGCAAACAAAGTGAGGCAAAATGCCAAAGAAGTTTGCATCTGGGTGTGGTTTATACAAACTGATAATCCTGCATAGTTTTTCTTCACACTGTTATCTGGTTATCACAGTAGTTGCCTAACAAGTCTTTGTTGATCAACTACTAGATAAATCAACTAGTTGTTGCAGCTCCAATAATAATAATAATAATAATAATGATAATAATATTGTGTGTGTTATACAGATGAGCGTCTGACAGCGGAGCAGATGGATGAACAGAGGATCCAGAATGTGGCCTATCAGTACCTCTGCAGGCTGGAGGAGGCCAAGAGGTCAGTGGGATCCACTTCACATCTAATCCTTATACACAGAAGGCGACTTTGGTGTTTGAAGTGTGCTGGTTTCTGTTTGTAGTCTTGTAGTATTGACCAGTCACGTCTGAACAGCAGCTATACAGTCTGTGTAGAGGAGTGGAAGGCATTAGCTGAAAGGCAGTCTTGGAACCCAAGTCCTGGTGCTACACCGGATCTTATAAAATATTGACCTCAGTGTAGTCAGAGGATAGCTGATAGGCTCCAAGATTGTTTAAGACCAGGTCCAGGTCAACACTGAAATGGTTCTCCTCCCTCTGCTGTCAGCATGTGTCCATACACCTTCTTGATATCACATGTGACATCACTCTCTCAGGTGGATGGAGGCGTGTCTTGGAGAGGAGCTTCCTGCTCCCACTGAGCTGGAGGAGGCGCTGAGGAACGGAGTCCTCCTCGCCAAACTGGGTCATCGATTTGCTCCAAATGTTGTCCCTGTGAAGAAGATCTACGACCCCGACCAGCTCCGTTACCAGGTCACACACACACACACACACACACACACACACACACACACACACACACACACAAAAAGCATTTGAACCTGTCAGTACTCAATACTAACCTGTGTATTGATCTGATCAGGCGGTGGGTCTTCAGTTCCGTCACACTGACAACATCAACCACTGGAGGAACGCCATGACGACACTCGGACTACCTTCGGTCAGTGAGCACACTATTATTGTTTTACTGGAGTACTAATCAGCTGATTAGAGTTTTGATCAGCTGATCTGAGTATTGATCAATAATCACTTGTTGTTGCTTTTAGATCTTCCAACCAGAAACGACAGATGTTTACGACAAGAAGAACATGCCGAGAGCTGTTTACTGTATCCACGCACTCAGGTCACTTCACCTGTCTGTCTGTGTTAGCAGCCTGTCTCTCTGCAGCCTGTCTCTCCATCTCTGTGTGTTAACTGTCTGTCTGTCTCTCTCTGCAGCCTGTACCTGTACAGACTGGGTCTGGCTCCACAGATCGTTGACCTCGATGGAAAAGTCAAGTTCTCAGGTGAATATGACTCCTCCTCACAGACAGACAGGTAGATTCAGCTCATTTAAAGGAGCTATTTGTTTATACCTAGTTTCACTTGTTATTAGGGCAGATCAATACATTGTCTGATATGTTATAAACCTGAAGTGTGTGTCTGTGCGTGTGTGTGTGTTCAGAGGAGGAGATCAACAACATGAAGTCAGAGTTGGATAAATATGGGATTCAGATGCCAGCGTTCAACAAGATCGGAGGAATTCTGGCCAATGAGCTGTCAGTGGACGAGGCTGCAGGTAAAGAGGGGCGAGCTGATTGGCTCTGAGGTCACACAACGTAGAAGGAGGAGGAAGAGACAGTAACCCAGTGTTTGTTTTTTCCCATCAGTCCATGCAGCGGTTATTGCCATTAACGAGGCGGTGGACAGAGGGCAGGTGGAGGTCACTGCGAAGGCCCTGAGGAACCCTAACGCCCTGCTCAGTGACCTGCAGGAGGCGCTGATGAGCGTCTACCAGGAGATGCTGCAGCAGGCGAAAACAAGGAAACACAAGCAGGCAGCCAAGAAGGTGAGAGTCTGAGTTCTGATTGGTCAGAGATAAGTCTGATTGTCCAATCAGAAGACTGTCTGACAGAAATCTGCTGTTATTTAGTATTTGAAGTACACAGCTGCTGTCTGTTAAGGTGTGTGTAAAGACGCTGATGGTAAATGTGTGTGTGTGTGTGTGTGTCTGTGTGTGTGTCAGTGTGGAGGTCCAGAGGAGAAAGATATCTATGAAGTATCTTCCTCTCTCCAGGACAACATCAAAACGGTCAACGGTCAGTCTCACAATTGGATATTAATCAGACCAAACTCCAAATGTCACGTGATTTATTTCTCAGGTAACTGAGAGGTGTGCAGGTGTACGCTGCAGAGAGACATATGTACTGTCAATTAAGAAGTCATGTCAGAGTAGAAAGTGATAAAAAAAAAATCAGATTTGATGATTAATTTTGATAAATGTTGATCTCTTTGTATTTCTCAATCAGCAGTGATTAGTTTTGATGAATTGAGATATATTGATAATATTAATAACATTGGTGATCTCCTTCAGTGCGGTCAGCGGTGGAGCAGGTGGATGAAGCTCTGGACTCTGGAGATGAACTCTCTCTGCTCTCGGCTCTGCAGCTGCCATGTTTGGCCCTCAGGGGCCTCCGTACTGACAACGGCCTGTGGTACCTGGACCAGCTGTCAGCAGACCGCCAGCAGAAGGCCCTGGTACTGTCACAAATGCACAGATACAGAGTGACCAGCTACATTGACGCTGAGTCGCAGTTGAATTTTTTCTCAAGCACTTGTCATTTGAAGTTTGTAGTTGGTCAAAAGAATATCTGTATGTTTTGATCAATGTCTGAGCCCCATTTTAACATCACATTTCAACGCCCCATTACACCCCTGTGAGCACTGCAGGACACATTAAGCTAGCATAGCATCAGCTAACTAAATTACATAGCACCACAGCTAGAAACAAAACTATGATAGGTGGATGCTTCACCGCGTCATTAGAGCGCTGAAAAAACTTGAAGTCAGCTCAGCTTTGATTTGTAGCGTATCACGCTCATCTACAGCAACAAGTGCCAGGCATCAGTTTGTAGCTTCATGTCCATTAAAAATGACTTGTAGTCTGTTGCTGTGTTGCTTGTAGTGTGAATGCAGCATGAGTGCCCGCCTGCTTGGGGGTTTTTAAAGTAAGAAAAGATGAATTTCTCAGAGAGGCGTTCCTCCTTCTTCTTTTGCTTCTTCATACATTACAAGAGAACATCTTTAATGTTTTAAGACAGCAATCTTTAACCTGATAAGTCAAAGTAATTCAGTGTGTAAGGATGTAAAGATTTTGGTGATAACACACAAGAAAAAAAACATATAATTTCATACTCTTTGACCTTTGACCCCAGGATGAGGCTGTGTTGATCCTCTGGAGCCTGACGAGCTGCAAGAAGGTGTGACCATCGCCAACCAGGAAGCCCAGAGAACCAAAGCCAGTAAGTCACACAATGGGTTTGTCCCAGCCCACACTGGTGTCTCCTTACTGATGCACACTGACCCTGACACCACCTCAGCTCACCACACTGACTCTGACACATAAATAAGTTGAGTTTTCTGACGTGCTGGATCTATTCAAAGCCAAAACCATTAATTTTATTAGCTGGTTAAAAAACAATAATCAGAAACTTTTTTGATTATTAACATTTATTTCCATCAGTTTGTCAGATCGGTCCGGTTTTCTGTTTCTCTATTTTATTTAATTCTAAACTGAATCTGTTTAACAAAATGAGACATTTAGACTTCAGTAAAGACACATTTAAGATCCTTTAACATCCTTGATGAGACTGATGAGAATGAAAAAATTTGTGTACGTGTGTGTCAGTGCATACAGCGGTGCAGAGTGTTAATGCGTCGCTGCGTCTCAGTGACCCCCGACACACCGTCAGCTGTCTGATGAGCCCTGACCTCCAGCTTCCTGAAGTGTTTCCATTTGCTGCAGCTCTTTATCACCGAGAGCTGCAGCTGCTGCAGAGACAGACTCCACAGGTACACCTGCACATACACCTGAGAGACAGCACCCTGGTTTTACTGACATATTAATGCAATATTAATAGAATGTAATGTGAGATTGATGCAGTTTTAATAAACGTGTTCCCTGTTGTCTCCACCAGGGGGAGCTGCAGCAGGAGGAGCTTTTTGTTGCCGTGGAGATGCTGTCAGCTGTGGCTCTCATCAATCAGGCGGTAGAGGTGGGACATCTGCAGCAGTTCAGCTCTTCATTGGTCAGTCCGTCTGCAGGACTGTCTGATGTTGATGACACCCTGCTGGACAGGTACGACTCTCTCTACCTTTTCCCCTCAGACAGGTCAGAGCTGTTTGTGGGCATGTGTTCCTAATAAAGTGACTACAAAATGTGTTCCTGTATAAACTGTGGAGTGGAACGGTAATGACTAAAAACTCTTTACAGGAACTTAAAGGTCTCAGTTGATGATGATAATGATGGTAGTGATGATGATGTCATCGTCAGGTACTTTGAGTGTCTGGTTGGTGTGAAGCAGCAGGTGGGCAAAGATCCGTTGACCTGGAACCAGCTGCAGGAGGGAATCAACTCCGTCAACAACTCAGCGCAGGACGAACACCAACGTATGGAAAACACACACATCAGCACACCTTCACATTCATACCGTCTGACCTCTGTGTGACCTCTGTGTGACCTCTGACCTTCAGAGCTGCTGTCTGTCGGTCTGGTGAATGAGGCTGTGATCAGAGGAGACTCTCAGCAGCTCCTGTCTGCTCTGCTGCTGCCCTCATGTGGTGTGGAGGAAGTTCTACCTGCCAACGTCTGCAGATACTTGACCCTGCTGACCAGAGCCAGGCAACACAAAGTTCAGGTAACTACACGGTTAACCACACAGGTATTTACACTGGTAAGCAATCACATGTAAAGCCCAGTTCAGACCAGATATTCACGACAAGACGATGCAACTAGATGAGACGTGGGTATCATCTCTAGTCAGCAGCTCTCTGTACTTCTGTTCTGATTTGCAGCTTTTCAGGCTTATTTTGTGGATGAATACAATTTGTAGCTTCTTAAAATCTGAACGAGGATAGTGATAGTGAGATAGTGGAAATACTTCTAGTTTTGGTAGTAGACAACCAAACAATGGAACGTCGAGATAAAGTTGTATGTAATCTATGTAAGCTACGGTTAGTCAGTCATTCCACCACAAGCAGCCTGAGGGTGCTTCTCAAAAATATGCACCCAATTGAGAGTGGTCTGACGTCTGGCATTGCACCCAAACAGCCGCATCTCAGCACATATTTATTTATTTATTACTTATGGATATAATGCGCAAAAATAGATGTTTGAATTGTTCAAAGCTATGTGTGTTTTTTTTTTTGTTTTTTTTTCAAATGTCATTTTTGGCGACATTGTCAGCACACGTAACCAATCACAAGCAAGCAGGGATTCAAACCAACACCTCAGATTTAAATGAGATTATGTAGTTTTTAAAAAAATCAGTTTCAGCGTTTTACTGAAGTCATGTGACATCCTTCTGTCCAATCAGGTGAGCAGAGACCCAGGAGCTGAGCTGTGGTTGGCTGATGTCCAGGAGGCCGTGAGGAGAGCCAATCAGCAGAGTCAGAAAGCTCTTAAGTGTGAGTGCAAATGATTCCTCCTTCACATTGCTCCAGTTCACTGCCACCGTAACGTATCAGTTCAGTTGTTGTGATTATAATCATTCTTAAATAGTTTGTAAAAGTGATCAATGATTTTATGATAGGAAAAAAATCAATTTACCTAAGAATTTTTAATCTTTATTTAAACGCTTGAATCGATATAATTTGGACGTAGAGGTGGAAATAAGTTGCTGAGTTGTGTTAGTCTATAAGTAACGTGAATAAGGTGAAAAAGTAGCCAAAGTGAGAAAACAGAAAATGGAGGACGGTCTGAGGACACAGACCTTCAGCTGCTCGAATGGATCAGCAAACTTTCTGTTGCTGCCATTACAGAGATTATACCAAAGGTTCTCAATCAGGAGTCCTTGAGAGAGCTCCAGGGGTTCCCCAGAAAAATGGAGAATTGTTTATTTTTACTATTAAATTTGCCCACGGTTATCTCCTCAGCTGTGATTGACTGCTGCAGAATTCTAAACTAAATCACATCTTACAGCCAGACTGTTTCAGATGGACGTCCCTGAAGTGAAATCTTATTAAATGGGGTCGATGACCAAATTTGAACTGCAATATCTAATTGTAGTACTTGCAGAAATGTCATACTTAAAATCTCTAAACATATGGAATCAACAAGTATTGTGATCATATCGAATCAGGAGATAAGCATATCATCCCAGAACTAATCAATATTATATGTCGATAAAAGAAATGAATACATGAGATTTTAAAGCTGTCTGCGTGCTGTGCAGTGCTCCAGACATAAATGTGTTGTTAATATTAATGATAACCATAATGTTCTCTGTCTCCTCTCAGTGTGTCTGTCAATAGCTGCTGTGAATCAGGCTGTGAAGGAGAACAAAGTGAATCAGACTCTTCGTGTTCTGACCCTACCTGACATTCAGCTGCAGGGAGTCCTTCCTACCTGTGCTGCGGATTATCAGAGAGAGCTCTACAGTCTGATCACAGACAGGAAGTACAAAGGTACAGCTCACCGACGGCAGACTGTAACTGAACACAGAGTTCACCTGTCTGAGTTTCTGTTTATTTACAGATTCTCTCTCTGTCATCTGACGTGAAGACAAACGGAAGTACTGAGAATGATAATGTTTGTGTCTCAGTTTAACAGTAAAGCAAGAGTCTTAGAATCAGAGTGTCTGGCGGCGCCTGGCTGGGTCGGTGTCTCCTTTTAGGGCCAAATATAAATGTGTGTGCGTTTGTGTGCAGGAGACAACAGGAGTCCATGGGTTCGAGTCCAGCTGGATGATGGCTCGTTTTATTACCTTCACCTGAACAAACTGGAGGGCAGCTGGGAGAAACCCAATGGCTTTGTACAGAACAGTGCGTTCCTCGACCGACGCCAGATACAGGTGAGACACTCCTAAGGGTCAGACCTCTCTGAGGGTCAGAGGTCAGTGTCAGGGTCTGTACTTTTTCTAGGATGGCAAAGGCCCTACTCTGCCTCAGACTGGCTTCCCTTGACATTCTTACTGTAACTCTAACCAATCTCACTCCTCGTACTCAAACAACAACAAAAGCAACAAGCGTTAGCCAATCAGAGGGAGCTTAGGGTGGGTCATACCTTTACTGCCTTAGGAATCGCAAATTTGCCAAGTCAGTCAGCAGCAGTGATGTCATGTCTCCTCCAACAGGAAATAGTTGGCAGCATGATAATGTCATGTCATGTCTCCCCTCAACAGGAAGTGATCAATGGTGTTTCAGGCTCGTACAGTCGCAGCGTCCTGTGGAAGAGCAGCGAAGCCCTCATTGTTCGTCTGCAGGCTGCCAGTCGAGGGTTCCTGATCAGACAGAAGCTGGAGGCTCGACGACGCTACCTGATCAGTCAGACACCTGCTGTCGTCACCATCCAGGTGAAGTTCAAACACCTGCAGTTAAGGCGGGAGAATCTTTATATATGACGTCACCTGGTCTGAACACAGTGAGGCACTTACTCATGTTTACTGATGCTGTTAAATGATATTATAACAGTTAGTGGTGTGTAGTGGACACTAATGTCTCTGTCTCTGTGTGTTCAGTCTCACTGGAGGAGGTTTGTCCAGCAGAGGGCATACAGACATCGGCTGCAGTTTCTCTACATGAACTGGAGAGCTGTTGTCAAGGTAAACGACCAACTCATCGAGATTTAAAGTCAAATTAAAGATTTTATTTGTTTGAAGCCTTTAAGGTCTCACAGAGAAATCTGTCTGGCAATATGAAGGTATTATTAAATCGGGGTATTTAGAATTTCCGAAGGTACGACTTACAATCTTGCCAAAAACACAGATGCTCCTCTTTCTATTAAACTGATACAGAGATGCTGTATTGAGGTGATGTAGCGTTCATTACGTACCAGCAGAGGTCAGTCTCTACTGATGCAACAGGCAGCTGAGCTGAGAAAGATGGTGACTGCGAGTGGTGGGAACAACGTTACAGGACTAGTAAAAAAGAAAAATGCCTCTGCTCCTGTTGAGGAGTATTGCCACGCATGACATTATTACTAGCATTGTAGGTTAGCGAAAATTCTCACTGGCAAATAACCAAGGAGACCTGGTATCTGGTAAGATGGAGGGAAATTTACCACAGTTAATTTTCACATGCTGCTCACGTTGTTGTGATACAAAGCTGGTTGATAATTGGCAAAGTATCCCTTTGACTGATCCGATCATCAATGTTTGTATTTATAGATCCAGTCGTTTGTGAAGATGTGGTTGGCGAGAAGAAAATATCGAGCTCGACTGAGTTTCTTCAGACGTCACGTGAGTCGTCCTGATGTCTCTGATTCACACTCTTTTCACACTTTAATCGTTTCAACTGATCTGAAAACAGTTTGTTTATCAGCTCTGTGTCCTGTCAGATGTGACAACTCAAGATTCTTTAACTGTCGATGACACTGTGACATTGACAACACAACTGTCTCCACAGTCTGAGGGTGTAGTAACTGTGTGTGTCCACAGGTGGGCGCTGTCATAAAGATCCAGGCCTTCTTCAGAGCCAACAGGGCTCGAGACGAGTACAGGATGCTGGGTAAGTTTACTCACAAGGGAACGCTAACAAGGCGCTGCATCTGATTGGTCAGACTGTCGGAGCAGCTGACATTGTCAAACTTTATTATTCATTTGAAAATATTTCTTCTTGTATTCTTCTTGTATCTGGACTGTGAAGATGTGAATTAGCTCCTCCCCTCATCTCTCTCAGTGCACTCGGCCACGCCCCCTCTGTCTGTGGTCAGGAAGTTTGTTCACCTGCTCGACCTGGGTGACGGTGACATCAGAGAGGAGGCGGAGCTGCTGCGTTTGAGGGAGGAGGTGGTGAGGACTATCCGCTTCAACCGGCAGCTGGAGGCAGACCTGGACCTGATGGACCTGAAGATCGGCCTGCTGGTCCGAAACAAAGCCACACTGCAGGTAACTCACTGTGAAAAGTACAATTACTTTAATTTAAAAAAAAAAAAAAAAAAAAAAGAGTATGAACTAAAAATTCATGGTGAATTAAAAATGGTTGGGGGGGCACCCAGCACCCTGTCATGGGCTGGATTTGGCCCACAGGCTGTAAGTTGAGTATCACTGCCCTGAGCCTGCCTTGTTAGCGTTAACAATCCTGTCTCTCTCATTAAACAGGAATTGGTGTCTCACTGTAAGAAACTGACGAAGAAGAACAAAGAGCAGCTGTCAGACATGATGGACGTGGGGAGAAGTAAAGGACTGAAGGCTCTGAGCAGAGAGAGGAGGGAGAGACTGGAGGCCTACCAGCACCTGTTCTACCTGCTGCAGGTGACACACACACATACACACACACCTGTTCTACCTCCCTCAGGTGAGACGTATTAACCACATGTGTCTGTTTCAGACGCAGCCTCTGTACCTGGCTCAGCTCATCTTCCTGATGCCTCAGAGTCGCTCCACCTCCTTCATGGAGATGTTGGTGTTCAGTCTGTTCAACTATGGCTCCGACTGCAGAAACGCCTTCCTGCTGCTGCAGCTGTTCACTGAGGCGCTGCGATACGAGATCAGGTCATACAATATACACACACTAACAGACACACACACAGTAACACACAATGTGACTGTGTTGTAACCAGTAACCTGTCTCTGATGGTGTCAGGCTGAAGGTGGAGCAGCCTCAGGAAGTGGTCACAGGTAACCCCACCGTCATCAAGATGTTGGTGAACTTTTACCGTCACGCTCGTGGTCAAAACACCCTGCGGGACTCTCTGGGTCCAGCTCTGCAGGACGTCCTGCTGGACCGGACCCTCAGCATCAGGACCGACCCGGTGGACGTCTACAAGACCTGGATCAACCAGACGGAGACCCAGACCGGACACAAGAGGTCTGAACAGACACGCTCACATGTTATATGTATGAATACAGCAGTCGTCATAGCGACTGACTGGACTGTAGAAGGTTGTGATGCTTTCAGGAACTCAAGTTAATCACCTGTCTCACCTGTGTGTGTCCTGCAGCTCTCTGCCGTACGAGGTTTCACCTGCAGACGCTCTGAGTCACCCTGAAGTCCAGAGACGCATCGACATCGCCATCATCAACCTGAGGAACCTGACGGACCGAGTCTTCAAAGCCATTACCTCCAACCTCCACAAACTACCGTAGGTCTCCACCCGTTCACCTCCAGCCTCCAAAAACTACCACAGGTCTTCACTTGTAGCTCCACAAACTACTGTAGGTCTCCATCCCTTCACCTCCACAAACTTTCATAGGTGTCATTCCGTACTACCAAAAACTAACTAACATCTCCACCTGTTCACCTCCAACCACCACAAACTCCCATAGGTCTCCATCCGAACTTCTACAAACTACTATGCGTCTTCACCTCCACAGACACTGGATTAATATTGTTTATTAACACTGTGTGCTCTGTGTCTGTGTGTGTTTGTTGTAGTTATGGTTTACGTTACACAGCGAAGGTTCTCAGAGACGCTCTGAAGGCGAAGTTTCCTGAAGCCAGCGAGGACGAACTCTACAAGGTAAGATCCAGAATTTAGACAGAGCCTCAATTAAAGGTTTTAATATGCGGGACTGTCGGTTACTGTTTCGGTTTTGTGTTTTTTGGTGCTGTGTCTTTTGGATGCCCCCCTGTCTTTATGGTCTGGTACCTTTTTATAAACCCTGACCTGAGCACTGTGGGTGTTCGTGTCCATAAATATCCAGAGCACAGAAAATAAGAGATCACAGGCAGAGGGCAGAGTCTGCAGATAAATACACCACCACACACTGAGATCAGATCATACGTGATTTAAAACATAACAGTTTAATTTAAACGGAAGTCTGGACTTGAATTATGGGACGTTCTCTGTTTCTGAAGTGTTAAATTTCATTAAAGTCGACAGAGTTGTTTCACTGCCTCCTCCTCTTCTTCAGATTGTCGGTAACCTGGTCTACTACCGCTACATGAATCCGGCCATCGTGGCTCCTGACGGGTTCGACGTGGTGGACCGGTCTGTCGGCTCCACCCTGCAGCCGGAGCAGCGTCACATCCTGGGCTCCATCGCTCGCATGCTGCAGCACGCTGCCGCCAACAAACACTTCCACGGGGACGGATACCACGTCAGAGCTCTGAACCAGTACATCAGCCAGACTCACAACAAGTTCAGGTCAGTCTCAGTCTGACCTTTGACCTCTGAGGTCTGGATTTAGAACCAGCATAGGAAACAAAGCTTCACTGGCTGAACCGAACTGGTTTTTATGAGGCTTTTATTTGTAAGCAGAAAAATAAACTTCTTCTTGTTTGTGTTTGAAAGGAAGTTCCTGTTGTGTGTTTGTGACGTTCCTGAACCAGAGGACAGATTCAACATGGACGAATACTCGGAGCTGCTCATCGTCAACAAACCTGTCGTCTACATCTCCATCAGTGAGCTGCTCAACACACACCAGGTTGGTACAGACAACCGGACCAGGACCAGGATCATACTGGAACCACCACGTCTATTTTCTCACCCTGTCTCTGTCTGTCCTCAGCTGTTGTTGGAGCACCAGGAGGTTTTGTGTCCGGACCCCTCAGACCCTCTCAGACTGCTGCTGAAGGACCTCGGATCAGTTCCCACCCTGCAGGAGCTCATCGGTACAACAGCCACATCTAATGATGCATTTCCACTGCATGCTATGACGCGCCTCGACTCACTGTTTTTTGGTTTTCCACTGGCAACACTTGTGGATACCACCTGGTACTTCTTTTGGCACAACCCAGGCCCCTAGGAACGCTGCTCTGCATAGACCACCATTGTAAAATACATCTGTAAAACTGTTAACAGGACACCTCAAACTACACACAAGGTCAATTATGACTCTGTTGTGCATTTTTGATCCATGGAGGTTTTATATTTGTAAAACTTTCCTTGATCCAAGAAAAGTGATTTAAAAATCTTTGATGTCATCCCGATCTAAAGTCTGTGAGCCAAGCAGGAATTTGCAGGGGAGCCAGCAGGAGAATCACTGCTGTGCATATTCAGTGGGCCACATACCATGGACGTAAACCAGGAAGCTAGAAACCTTTTACAATGTATGTGCTCAGCGAGCAACTCCATTGGAGTGAGACCTCTGTATTTATTTGTTTTATATGCACTCACTGGCACTTTGAGATAGGCCAGTGCAATACCTGTAGTTCCCTGTTTGTAACCTTTCATACAAGGCAAATGGTTGCACTACTGTTGCAACAGGAGTCTGCAACTGTAACACACTCAGCGCACTATGTTGGGAACTTGTCTGTGTTGATTGTATGTATGTGAATATTGCAGCTGTTTGCAGTATACTGCCCAAGACGAATTTCCCTTGTGGGACAATAAAGTTTATCTTATCTCTTATCTTATCTTTGCAAATCTGCAAATCAGGACCTGATGTCATCCACGATATGATGTCTGTGTTTTCTGCTGCAGGGGAATCTTCATCAGCTGATCCAGGATCAGAGTCCAGTTTGTCTCAAAGCAGCAAGATGGAGGTTTCTCTGACTCTCACCAACAAGTTTGACATCTTCAGCGAGTCCAACGACAAACCAGACGCCAGAGGACTGCTGCTCAGGTAGATAAGCATGTTAGCCTGTTAGCATCACCTGCTCCGATATTTTAAGACAACAGATGGATGTGCAGCACTGAGCGTGCTCAGATGCTCCAGCTCCTAAAACACGGTCACACTAAGTAATTTTTTTAGTTTATTGGGGTAATTTTTATGCCTCCGTGCAACTGTGGCCAGAGGCATTATGTTTTGGGTTTTCTGTACGTACTTATGTCCCTCTCATTCTTGTGAACACCATATCTCACGATGGCCTTGAGGGAATTTCCTCAAATTTATATTTGTGTATATCTGAAGCATTATCACCCGTCATGGCTTCATATGAGTCTGGACAGACATGGATGAAAACTGTATCTGCAACCTGACTAGTTCTTGGAGGCAGAGGTACAACTGCGAGGCGGTGATTCTAGTTCTGTCATTTTTCTTCAGCACGAAGCAGCTGATCATTGACGTCATCAGGACTCAGTCAGGTGACTCTCTGAGTGACATCCTGAGAGGATCTGTGTCACATGACCAGGTACAAACACACACATATCCACACAGGTTCCAGGTACAGGTGAACCTCAGCTAAACTTCAGCCTTCTTCTCCTCCACAGAAAGCATGTCATGATTGGCTGATGCAGCGGCGCGCTCAGCAGGACGCTCGCACACCTGAGAAGATGAAGAGGAATGAGTCGCTGGTCGCCAACGGCAACCTAAGTTTAGAGGAGAAAAAGAGGAAGATTCTGAGGTGTCTTCGTCGACTGGAGGGACTCGGAGTCCTGAGACCACCTCAGACTGAAAACCAGATCCTGCAGATGATCGCAAAGGTGACCAATCACACACACACACACACACACACACACACACACACACACACACACACACACGTAGTCATGGAGCTTTTAGCTGATGTCTTCATGACCTGAACTTCCTGTCATTCACCATTTAAAGATACAGTCACATTATGTCTTTGTCCAGTGAAACTCCTGGTTGGATACTCGCTCATGAATCCTGTTGTTTTATTGGCTGTTTTACACCTGTTGACTTGTATTAAATCAGGAGGAAGCTGATGTTTCATCTGGTCGGCTTCATTAGAAAGGAAAATATAAAACAGACGCATTTTTGGACCAATTTAATGTATAATAGAATTTGAAGTTGTTTGAAAGATAAAAACAGATTAATTTATAAATATTAAATAATAATCTGTGAGGCTTTGTGGCAGCAGGATGGCGCTTTGGAGCTGAACACTGCTCCACCTCTCTGATACATCAATACTTTGTTGCTTTAACGTGATAATTAATAATGCTGTTCTGTTAATATAATGCCTCCCCAGGACATCCGTCAGCAGCGTCTGCACCGTCAGCGTCGGGGGGCGGAGCTGCAGAAGCTCCGTCAGACTCTGGACAGTCTGCAGGTAAAGGGCAGATTCCACAGTGAACAAGTGGACTACTACAGACATTACATCACTTCCTGTCTGGACAACCTGACTGCTAACGGGTAGGTTTATTTATGTTTTATTTATATTTTTATATATTTATATTATATTGTTATTATGATGATGAAGGTTCCTGTTGAATCTCACTGCCCTGGAAAATGGGTCATGACATCACGTCATTATTGGATCCATTTGGATCCTTATAATTGGAATCAAATTAATTTGGGATATCACTGGCGATACCCAGCCCTGCCTCTGACTGGCTGTTTTAGGTGCCATTAGATTAAAGTGTGAACCACTTCTCACACACACACATACACACACACACACACACACACACACACACACACACACACACACACACACACACACAGAGACAGAGGTTAAATGTTGTGACTCATTTTGTGTTGCAGTAAACCGTCCAATAAGAAGACAGCAGAGAGCAAAGGGAAGAAGAAGCTTCCTACTCTGAGCTACAGCGCCACACGACTACACGAGAAAGGAGTTCTGTTGGAGATCGAAGACCTGCCAGCGACACAGTGAGAACACAAACACAGCTGAGACAGTGTTATTTACTGTTGTTATATATTATCTTACTGTAAACAACATGTAGCATGTCTGCACGATCTAACACCATTTAACTACAAAAACTTTTAACACCACATATGTTAATATTACAAACTTTTTCCATCACGTTAATGTCATTGACTTTACCATCACATATGTTAATGTTATGTTAATGTTTGAGTAATTAACTTCTAACAGCAGATGTGATCATTTTGTTAACGTTTGATACAACATGTTAATATTATAAAATTTACCATCACGTTAATGTTACTAATTTTATCGTCACATCTATTTAGAAACTTGTAACACCACAAGCGAATGTAATAACTGTTAACTCCTCGTGTGTTAATGTAACAGACTTTTAATACAACATATATCAATGTTATTAACTTGTGACATTACATAGGTCAATGATATCAATTTTTAATACCACTTGTTAATGTAAGAGACTTAAAACATTACATATGTTAATACTTATTTAGACTATAAGACTTTATAAGACTTTAAATACAAGATATGGTAATATTATAAACTTGTACAACATGTTAGTGCCACAAACTTTAAAAACAACATATTTTATGTTGTTAATTTTCTACATTTACATCAGTGTTAGAAACTTAATGTTAAATATGTTCATGTTGTGATGTGTCATCACGCTGCTGGTCATGGTTTACTGTTGCTTAATCCTCTCAGAGGAAGTGAACTGAACCGAGCTGAACTGTTCCAGGTTTAAGAACGTGGTGTTTGACATCGTTCCTGCGCCTGAGAAAGGAACTTTCAGTGTCAAAGCTCGATTCCTCGGCGTCGAGATGGAAGAATTCCTCCTCAAATACCAGGTACGAAGCAGAGTAAACAATGAGTTAAAGCAGGCTAAATACTTGGTCATATACCAGGTGTGTGTTATGTGTCCATAATATGTGTTTGTGTGCGTGTTATAGGACCTGCTGCAGCTGCAGTACGAAGGTGTGGCGGTGATGAAGATGTTCGACAAGGCGAAGGTCAACGTCAACCTGCTCATCTTCCTCCTCAACAAGAAGTTCTTCAAGAAATGAACCAAGTGATGCTTTCACATTACACTCCTATCTCTGTTTATATATCTCACTACATCATGTTTTTATATATATGTCTATATACAACAGACAAAACATCTTCACACTCCCATCTCCTCTCATATATCTCACTACATCATGTTTACATATATACCTACATACAACAGAGCGAATCATCCTCTTTACACTGTTTATACACAGAGTGAGGCATCTCGTTTTTTATATATATATCATTACCTATCAATCAAATAAGCTTTATTCACATGTTTAAGACAGGTTTAGGGCTGAACTGTTTTCTATACACTCCAAATTCTGTGTTTATATCTCACTACAACATCTGTGTCTATGTCCCACTTTATGGTCCAGAGTGATGCATCTTCACTGTACTTCCATCTTTGTATCTCACTCTAAAAGCATCGCTCTGACCCACCTGTCGTCTGTTTTTAAATCTCACCAGAATCTAAACAGAGTGGGTCATCTTCCCAACACTCCAGTCTCCTATCAGTTTTTATAAGTTACTACATTATCTGTTTTCATATCTGCCACAGTAAACAGAGCGAGGTCTCCTGCTCAGTCCTGCCTCTTTATCTCACTCCTGTGTTTATATGTGACGACAGTTCAAACAAAGCAGTGCGTCCTCCCTCTGCTCCTATCTCTGTTTCCGTGTCTGATGACAGACGGGATGACGATGGGGGATTTTAAATACAAACACAAGAAGCCACATTAAACAGACACAGAGACACACACAAAAATCACTAGCGAGGAATTTTAAAACAACAATAATTTTAAAGGATTTTGTTTCTTTAAATCAGTGAACTGTTGCAAGTATTGAGTATTGATCACCTTAATTATGACACCAACAGGACTCCGTAGAGACTTCTGTCAGTCTGAGCAGATTTCATTGGTCACTGAAGTCTGCTTGCCGTTTTTAGTTGCAGCTCAAACATTAAAGTTTAAACTATTTTAGAAAATAAACTCTCCTGTCAGTGGGCTGCTGCTCTGATACCTTCCTGACTGATGACTGATCAATAACTGATCAATAACTGTAAATATTTTCTGTCACTTTCTGTTTGTTGTTTTTTTCTGTCACTTTGTTTTCTCTTTGTTGACATTTGAAAGGAAACTTTTAAAAACAATATTTACTTTATTAAATATCTGAATGTCTTCAGCTGCTGTTGTTTCTGACTGGAATGGATGAGTTCATTGATTACTCACTGAAAGGTTCATTGACTGATCGAATGGTTTAGATCAGTGACAGTATTCACTTTATAAAACACATAATTTTGTCACATTTTTTTTAGATAAGTAACACGTGTAATAAAGTTAATGATTGTTCTCGTCATCAGTTAATCTGTCAGTTATCTTTTCGATTCATCGATTTATCATCAACAGTGAAAAATCAGATTCAGTTTACTGAGAAATAAAACAAGTCATAGATATTTGGTGACATTAAAACAGCTTGAATACGACAAAGGAGGTGGGGTCAGATGAAGGAGGCGGGGTCAGATGAAGTAGGCAGGGTCAGGTGGAGGAGTTGGTATGCTCATGTCGTACTCCAGTGGTCTCATCGCCTGTAAACAAAAACCATATGTGAGCAGTTAACAAACACGCTCTTCTCCAGACTCAGTCACATGACCTCCCGCCTTGATGACACACCTCATAGCTCCTCTCTGGAATGGTGGTCGGAGGCTGTGAGACAGGTGGGGGCTCGTATGTGGGCAGTGTCGATGTCTTTGTAGCAGCCTCATGTGATTGGTTGGTTATAACAGTCGGCTGCTGAAGAAGAGACAACAGTGATATGATTAGTACTGACACACTAATCGTATCAAGTCTGAACATTCACGAGTTATGCAGTGATGTTAATTATTGGAAAATTAAACAGACTGACTGTTAACAATGTTACTGATACTATTGTTTCTCACACCTTCAACGCAAACCACCAAAATCAACCACTGCGGAGTCTGTAATAATTTCACTTTCAGACATGCTTGTTGTTGCCGTGGGTAACAGTATGATGTCAGTATGACACCCATCGAGTATCAGGATATGAATTTTTCATGTGATATTAAAAAATATACCAATATTATTGTGAACGAGAACAAGGCACATCTCTAATGTTTGGATTTGAATACTTACCCCAAAAAAAAGATAGAACTGTTTTTTTTTAAATATGAATTATCATGGAAAAGTTAACGCTTATTCATTATTTTATTTTGACGGTAACTTTGACAGGTAACATCATGATAGATACAGTCATGCAATCGATACCATCATGTGAGAGCTGCTTGAGTGGACCTCTGTGTGAACAGTCTGCTGGTTGAGGCTTAATTTAATCATTAACTCAGTACGCAGTATGTATCCTGATTCAATGTGTAGTAAATAAGTGATAACTGTGTTGTGACATCAGACTGGACTCACCTGGTCCTTGAACTGAAGAGATACATCATGGACAAACACAAAGACACAGATGGAGATGATGAACTCCAAGATGGAAACACCAGCCAAAACACCTGAAACTGCGGTGGTACGAATCTGTAAGGAAGAAAAACAGTACAGTGCTGATGAACTAGCTCAGTCCTCCTCCGATAGTGTCTACTTGTCTGAAGCAGAGCCTCGTTGAGGCCTGTTCATGTGATGTCATCACCCAGTTGTCTGCATGAAGGTCCGCACGTTGTGTTTGTTTAGTATTACGTTCATGTGTTTTTTGGGGTGACCAGAGGAGACATGGCAGAGTTAGGATCCATACACATGCAGCGTCTTTAAGCCCCTGAAAAATACAAGGTCGGGCGCTGGGCGCTACTCTTGTGCCTTTTCTGTGCCAGCTTTCAAGAGAGCGGCAGCGGGTTGCTTCTGAGGTTGCTAAGCAACCTTAACAATCACTGTATCATAGCCTGTTGACCTGAAATCCTGAGCGCAGAGCTGATCTTCCAGGAGCTGTTTGTAAGTGTGTTGGCCTGTCGTCTGTGGGACAGATGTTGAACCTTGGCAGTTCAAATTTTAAGAGAAAACGCACACCAAATACTCTTGAGGTGCTGATCACTGGAGGAAGATCAGTTGAAGAAAAAAAGTGTCGCACACTCTGGCTCCATATGCAGTTTATTTAAATCAACGTTTCAGAGAAGGCCATGTTGACACTTTTTTTCTTCAGCAAACTCTGGCAGTTCTGCACTAACATGATCAACTTCTCCATATTTATCACAGACTGATATTAAGGGATGAAGGGAAAGATATGTGTCGCTGTGGGCGCAGTCATTGCACCCTGAAAAATGCGCACTTGGGAACGTGTGCCAGTCGTGATGCGTCACTGGCGCTCGAGTGCGTCTGCTGCGCCTCCACATTGAAAATATTGAAGGCTATTAAATATATTGCGACATAAATGGAGAATTCTTTTCACTGTAGTACCAATTTGTTTTATTCTGCCATTATTTGAAATCCTTCATATAAATCCATGAGCTCTTCCTGATGTCTTTCCACAGCACATATTGACCCTCCACTATAGTATAGCGTATAGATGCAGGTCTACTGTCTACACATCCGTCCACACCTGCACTGAAATATAAGCATATTGAAACTGTGGACAAAATACAAAACTGGACTTGTGGGTCAGAAGTTTGTCTGTGAGACTGACCTTCACAATGCAACAAAAAAACTATTCGCTGTGACAAAGGAGAGGAAATTCAATGATCAGTCAAACATCTGAGGATGTCAATAAGTACAACATAAACCAGAATGTCTCACCCAATAGTTGGAACTGTTGTTATAGTAGCTGTAATAACAATGATGTAAGACGTGGTCCACAGGAAATTGAAAAGCATCCAGAAAGTAGATGACCATGGCACAAGCTGAAGCAAAAGCAGCAACAACACTGAAGCCCAGAGCTCCTTTAACCTGCAGAGCAGAGACACGTCAGCGCACCTGGAACAACCTGCTGAAATCTGAAAATCATCTCAAGCTTAAAGGAAGCCATCTTGTTTTCTTCAGAGTCAAATTACAAAATAGATATGAGGTTAATCTGAGCGTTCTTGCTGGATAAATTAAACCAGACCTAAGGACTAAATGTCCGTCTTTACAGTGTGCCTAACCTCTATAAACAGATATCTGCAAATGTAGGACAATCTTTAGTGCAAGTTTTGGTATCTGGTTTACGACCGGTCGAGTTTAATGGCATCAGTTTGACTCACTGAATGTTAAATGTGGCTATAAGCCTGCCAGTGGGCCATTTATTTAGGTCAGCATTCGCTCCTCTTTCAGCCGTCTGTGTTTTACCATTTCACAGCGTCTGGGAGATCTGCCTGATATATTCGCCGGCGCTCTCAGAGGCTTTATCGTCATCAGACTGATAGCTGATGGGTTCTGAGACTGCTGTTGAAAACCTGAGAGCTGCAGGAGTTTGGTAAAGTGATGTCACAGTTATGATGAGTTACTGACCGCACAGTTGTTGAACTTCTCAGCAGCCACCGTCAGGGATCCAGACAAGACGCTCTAAAGAGACCACAAACAGACACACTGTCAGCTGACCTCAGGTGAGCTGAACATTCAATACAAAGATACAACAGCCCTCATTTACCATCTAACATACTAGTGCAGATCTTTGCGCAGAAATCATGTAAGGATAGGATTCACATGAACATTTTTATCTCGCCAACCACAGCATCGGACTGATCGGGCATTGATAAATGTGGTCACTGAAAACAATCATCTAAATGATGATATCCTGTCTTGATGTTCAACTTTTCACAGTGGAAACAGGGAAAAATGGAAACGACCATACACCCAGTTTTTTGTTTTATGCTTGATTCGTTAATGAAGGCCAGTGTGTTCTCTTCTTTGATTATTCATTCTCATGATAAAACCACTGACATGTTTGATTATGACAAACTAAAACCTAACAGCACAACTACACGTACACAGCATCTTCTTGCTAATGTATAAATGAATCCTTTTATTGTTTAGAAAGTGGCTCAGCTGACTCACACACAGAGGTCTCCAGACAAAAACGCCGCTGACAATCCCCAGTGTATCTGTGCATGGAATCATGGCGAGCTCAAACAGAAACACCATCAGGCCAATCATGATCTGCGCCGTCTGCAGGGACGACAGACAGTGACACATCAGCCCTGCATTCTCAGTTTTTAGCGTCAGCTGTGAAATAACGATCAGATTGTGTCACTCACCCCGAGTGCCACCACGTGTCCCAGTCTGAGCTTGTTCTTCCTTGCAGCGTTTTGTGCTGCAGCAACCTGAGGTGCCGGGATCACATGGGTGACCACCACCACGCTGCCCGCCGTCGACACCACTGGTGAAGATGCCATTAGGTTGGAGGTGAACTGAGAATAGCTGCTATGAGCTGCTGCTTCATAACTGAGCTCAGTGTTAATCATTGATCAAGAGTCCCACTGGTTCGATTGTCGGAGGGTAAGTGGATAAATGTTTATGTGCAGGATCAGGAAATACTGTCCAGAAAAATAAAGCTGGTTTTGATCTCTACCAGTCAGCTTCCTGAACACATTCTGCATTCTCTGGTTTGTCATTGAACAAATCTTATTTATTAATTTATTAACTTATTAACTTGTCTTGCACGGTTGTTGCCATGGCTTTGTCACATTTTAAGTGTGGTATGTACCTTCACATGAGGATATCAGGAGCTGTTGTGGCTCATTGGTTGTCACAGACAGCAGGACCACATCATCTGCAAAGAACAGAGAAACCTCCCGCGGTCACCATACGGACATTCCACACCTCGACCGCACCTTTAGATTCTCTTCATTAAAATCACAGACCGTGACAGTAACGACTCTGGTGAAGTACAACACCCACTGAGAACATGTTTGACTTCCTGCTGGTAATACAAACACAGCTTTCACTCTGGTCACACAATGACTGAATGACTCATTATGGTGGCCCTGGTACCCAATACTCGCCCAGTATCCCCCACCAGATACCCCAGCTGACATGGTTTTAAACCCTCTTCAGGGCCTCAAAACCCACATAGACTGGATGAACCAACTCTGGTGGGGGTCCATGTCATTGGTCCGACAGCCCATTAGTTCTGCATCCCGTTAGTCCGACTGCCTGCCGTGCTGAATGGCTCGCAGCGGGCGTATGGTGCGCCGCGACTGGCTCTGGGTCAGCTGGGAAAGGCTTGAGGCGGAGCAGGCTCACAGCTTATGTGTTTGTCACTTTCTTTTTCATTTTAACCCACATCATGATCTTTTCCTAACCCTAACCAAGTGGTTTTTGTGCCTAAACCTAACCAGACCTTAACCACAGGGCATCATGATGATTTCGGATACCAGTTGAACTAACATCCTGCTGGCTGATTTGAAGGTGCTGGAAAATAAAAGTGGACAACTTCTGTGACACATCAGTTTCCAACGGGATATCTGGAGCTGTAACATCCTTTGATTCCCCAAAACTTGCCTAATCCTGGACAGCACCATTCAACCAGGTGACTCTGTTCCAATGTGCTGATCTGACAGAGCAGAGGACTCTGGTCAGAGAAGAAGGCGTGTGCTTTATGATGAATATAGACTGGTGTGTTGGTGGAAATGTGAGATGATGTCTGGTTCCTGCCATGGATCACTGCTATACTCAGTTCAGAGGCGCCTACAGAATGGCGCGCTGCCTGCATTTGTAAGGAGCGACCATGTGGCCGTCTTGTTGACGTCGAGATGTGTGGACAGCTGTTCACAGTCGTTCATTTCATCCACTCAGTTGCTTTGTCGCTGCAAAGCTTTTAGACGAAATCAGGATCTTCTGCCAGAAAAAAGGGAGAAGTCTTTTGTCCTCAGAGTCTACCACCATCACAGAAGGTCCGTCAGTTCCTCGGAGAGTTCCTTTCCACTGAGCAGTCAGGTACGGTTCATTTCTGTACCGTCCCCATGTTTGGTCCCCCCTCTGTTGGGGCACCTAGCACACAGATCTGGATCTAAATGGTGGAGCTGTGAACCCTGCAGTCTGATTGGTCAGTAGAGGACGGTCACTCTGCTCATGGCTGAGTTGTGTCTGGTTTTGAGGCTCATGTAACCACTGTTCATACTGTGGAGAGATTTATTACTGTAACTATAAAATGAAAGGATGTTTCTGTCGGCGTGATGAGCAGATTCAGTGCAGCAGAGTTTGAACATGAAACACGTGATTTTATTTCACAGTTGGATCAAAGCGAGAGAAGAAAAACTTACTACATATTCAGTTATGAGTCATCGCCACATTGAGACGTCTCAATCAGACTTTGTCAAACATTAAAGTCATTACAAGGTTTTGTCCAGGAAACTGTCTCAGAAATAAAAATATTACACTTGAATTGTTTGACAGTTGACAGTGAGCTGATCTGAGCTCAGCTTCAGAGACTTTTCAGTAAACAAGGTTCAAACCTCCCTCTGAACATAAACAGTTTTCTCTCTGTTAGTATCTGAATGTGTTCAGTTGTTTGTGACTGAATGATGTCATGACGTGAGCTACAGAAGAAGATCACATCAGTGTGAAGTAGTGAAGCTTTCTGAACCTTCTGTGAAGCTGCTGAAGTGTTTGAAACTGTACAAAGGTGACGTCTGCTGGCCAAACATCAGCATTACATTTATGGAAGAATTCAACCCAAAACCTGATGAAACATATATAATAGGGTCACACTCTGAGTGCGCTGTCGTCAGTAACTGCTGTAGTATCAGAAATTAAAGTCAAGTCTTAGAACCTATGACAGTATAGTTTAATAGGTGTGGTGCTGGTGCTGGTGCTGCTGGAGGTGGTGAAGGTAGCGGTGGTGGTGATACTGGTAAAGCTGGAGGTGCTGGTGGTGCTGGAGAGATGGTGGTTGTTGTTGCCCTTCATGATGTTTCCTGTCACTCAGAAGGGTGCGGCCCTCAGTTTACGATGCTGCTGTATTCTGGAGGCTTCTGTAAAACAAAAACATAAACAGATTCAACGGCAATAAATGCTGTCTAGGACTCAGTCACATGACCTCACACCTGCATGACAAACCTCATAGGGAGGGGGCGGGTTCATCGGAGTAGGTGGCGTTTCTGCAGTCACTGAAGAAGTCCCAGTAAAAGGGTTGGTGATGGTTAACGACTGCAAAAGCAACAAATTTGTTCAATGATGTAAAAAGTACATTCAGTCATAAAAAGCCTGCTTACATTATCAAGCCCACTGAAGGCATCAGATGTTACTATTGAATTGTGCTCAGTTTACTGGTCTTGGCTCAATTTATACTTTTGCTGAAAAGTTTGCACAGAACTGCAGAGGTGATTTGTGGAGCTCACAGAGAGATGTGCCGCAAACAGAAAAATGTGACTATGCACCGAGCAGTACAGACACCACAGAAGTTTGAGCGGACATCAAGATTTCCAGACATGTGCCTCACATCTGCTACAACAAACAGGACCAGTTTGAAGAAAGGCTAGCAGAGAAAGTTAGAAGATATGATAAGATGTCACTTGTGCGATCCTGCTTCTAAAGATTATTAAATGAAAGTCCCAGTTGACCCTTCACTAAGTCCTGCCCCCGAAAGCAGACTGGCCAATCATAACGTAGCATCAGGCCGGCTCAGACCAGGCTCCGACAACAACACAGCTGTGCTCCTTTGACTCTAATGCAGTCGTTTCCGATTTCCTTCATTTTCAGGCTGGTTTTGTGGATTTGGAGCTAAATGTTGTGTCTGGGGCACGTCGTGTATTAATGATACTCGTTACCTGGAGAGGTTAGAAAAAGATATACGTTTCTTCCCTGTTCCAAAACCAAAATCAGACCCTGCAAAGTGTAGGGTTAGCTAGCTAGCTACTGAAGATATAGCCTACTGAATGTATACACACGCTGCGTCTGCTTTGTAATGACTATAACAGTGAAACAAAGGCCGACTCTGCTGTACAGGAACCAGTGAAGGGAAGCAGGGAAACTTTGCTGATATTCAACCAGCTGTGTGTCGTCACAGTGTGCGCAGATGAACGTTGTTTGACTTCCCTCAGAGACCCTTACCCGTCTGACGTTCAGGTCGAGGTCCAGATGCTGGCAGAGACACGGGGGTGAAGCCAAACACTGTTCATCTGCACACACTGCGATGCCACACAGCTGATTCAGTGTCAGCAAAGTTTCCCTTTATATTCATTGTCTTGTGTGGCGATCAGCAGTGATGTGGTGGTTCACTTTTACACTGTGATCTGTAGCCTATAGTTCGGCTTTAGCGTCTAACTATCTTTGTCTTTTTAACCTGTTGTTGCTGCTGAGTCAGTTTGACATCCTGCATATATCCTTCAAACACAGACTGTAGACCCCTCTGTCTGCTTCTCTCTGGAATCACTCTTTCATTTCTCCAAAAATATGATAATATTTCTTCAGTGAGTGCAGTTAGTTACAGTGTGGGCTTCATGCTTACTCTGACAGCTTGTTGGACCATCACAAAGGGGCGGGGCTAAGCGAAAGGTCAGGTGAACCATTTCACGCCAAAGACCTGGAGAGTTGTGAGTGTACATGAAAATTGAAGGTTCTGAGAGACACATTTTTTTAAGTGAAGTTGTTTGCTGGACTTTAAACCTCTTCAGACTTCTTTCTACTCTCCATGTATCTTGGAAGTAGGTGAAGTTGTGCCACTAACCTCCACCCTCATTGTTCCATTCATCAAACATAGGGAAATGGTGGAGTTATAGTTGGGAGGAGTTTCAACAGCAAGTCCCAACATGCATGTGAGAAATTGCAAGCTACCTGCAATCCACCACAGTTCCACACCTGACACATGTGAGAGGTGTCCACACAGAGCACACAGGTGCACAGCCACAGAAATATAAACAAAGCTTCAGGTTACTGGTCCTGTTTCGTCCTGTAACTGAGCAGGACCAGCACACTGATGTGTAAAATCAGTGTGCTGGTCCTGCCCATCATTGTGACTGTAAGCTCAGGTGGACTTACCTGAGCTGTGGAATGATGTTGACGTCTGCAGCTCCTCCCAGCAACACACATGGACAAGCCAAACTCACAGAAGGATAAAAAAGCTGAAACACCTGTAACCCACCTAAAGAGACTCTGCAGGGAAAATAGAAACAGGTTTGTGACTGTTAAAATGTTACTGTTGCAGATCCTCTGAGGTCCTGAAAGGTTTTTATTACTACTTAATATTTATGCTATTTTATTTCACACAAAAGTTATCGATCTTGTTCACGAAATACATTATCTTGGATGCACAAGTAAACTGTGTAAAGTATTATGTTAAGCCTTGTGCACGAGAAAATATGTGAACAATATGTTACAGAGACAAGTTAACATGTTATGCAAACAAGTGGAAGAGGCTCTGTGAAAAGTTCAGAATGAGTTGTCTGGACACGGTTCTCAACATTATGGTGGCTGAGCCGGCAGCTAGCAGCTAACGCTGCTAACTCCATAAACAGCACTAAACAATGGCAACAGTGCTGACGGAGCTCATGCAGTTAAGCAAGAGGGGAGTGTATGGTGGACGCTATGCTTCTATGACAACGCCGTCTCCTTGGATTACAACACACAGAGAGGTAATGTGACTTCACTTTTTACTATCACTCTTTAGCTAGTTCCTCAACCTCTGCAGCTAGTCTCTCTTGCTCTGCAGCTACTCCACAGCTTCTGCAGCTAGTCCCAGGAATCCGCAGCTCGTCTCTCTACCTATGAAACTAGTGCATCTACAGCTGCAGCAAGTCCCTCTTCCTCTGCAGATAAGTTCCCAACCTCTGTAGCTAGTCTGTCTACCTCTGAAGCTAATGCGCCTACCTCGGCAGCAAGTCCCATTTCCTCTGCAGCTTGTCCCTCTTTCTCTGCAGCTAGTTCTAGATGTCTGCAATTAGTTCCTCTACATTTGCAGCTTGTCCCTCTTTCTCTGCAGCATTCCCAGACCTCTTCAGTTAGGTTCTCTACCTCTGCAACTGTCATCCCTAATCTCTGCAGCTAGTCTCTCTACCTCGGCAGCAAGTCCCATTTCCTCTGCAGCTTGTCCCTCTTTCTCTGCAGCATTCCCAGACCTCTGCAGTTAGGTTCTCTACCTCTGCAACTGTCATCCCCAATCTCTGCAGCTAGTCTCTCTACCTCTGCAGCTAGTCCCTTTACCTCCAAGCTAGTCCCTGATCTCTGCAGCTAGTCTACACTACTCTTCTTCCTCATTAACTACACTGGTTCTCTTATACAGCTGGCATCCAGTACAAGACTCTGGTGCTGGTCTATGTAGAAAATGAAAGGAACTGCTCCCTCATACCACCAAACCACGGACAAATCCTATCCTCTTTCTCTGCCCCCAAATGACTGAATGCCCCATCTATCCTAGGACCTTGCGATCCCACTTTTTGGTCAGAACTCTCCTGTTTTCTGGACTCTCATTGGTGGAATAAGCTCCTGTCTTTAACCACTGACTGAAAAACACCTAGAGACACCTACTTCCTAAACAAAATCCTCATCACTGTAGCTCACTGATATTTTTAATTTTTTCTTTGTAAGAGATGAGACACATGGTAAATTGCTTTTCATGACAACAATCAGTAAAATTAATCTAATGTAACATCAGATCAAAATGTTTTACCTCATCATGGTCAGGGAACCAGGGAGGATGGTCATTTGTCTTCAAAATTTCGGTAGTATCCAGAAAGTAGATGATGGCGACGGGAATTGCAACCACAGCAGTAAAAACATTATAGCGCACAGCAGATATCATCTGCAGAGCAGAGACAAGTCAGCACACATGGAACATCTGCAACAACAGTTGTCATCTAAAAATCATCTCCATATTACAAGACCACATCTTGTTTTTGACAGAGTCAAAAGAGAAGATCTTTGTGCTTTCTGTACAGACAAATTAAAGCCTGAGTTCAGGAGTAAACTTTTCTCTTACTGACCACCTGTACCTGATGAACACCTGAGCTGCAATAATGTTATAAAAATGATGAATTACTGACCTGAGATTGTCTCATTGACATCCCAGCAGACACCGTCACAGATCCAGCAATGATGAACTGCAAGATTAAAGAATTTATATTAGTAAACAGAGACTTGAGACCCCTTTTTTCTGACCTAGTCTTCAGGGTATGTAAAATACAGATCTTTCAGTGCAAACAGCAAACTCACCAACAATGATCCCCAGACGAACACACCACTGTCAACTGACAATTTGTCGTCATTGTTTGCCGCCATGATGCTTCCACACACAAGTATTGTTATTCCGATAACTTTCTGCAGCAGCTACAGACAAACAGCCAGACAAACATATTCAGATCCTTTACTACAGTAATACACTATTTATACTTTCAGGAATCTGAAATTAAAGTGAGATTATGTACATGTTTACAGTGTGGGTTAACTTTGTTTATCTCCACCAACCAATAAACTAATTGCATTTCTAACATTATATAACAATATACAGGATATAATTTGAAAACAATGGTTAAATCACATTTTCTTGTGACATTTTTCTCTGGAAATTCAGGTAAAATTTAGATGAAAACCAGACTTGTCTCTCACCCCAACCACCAGCAGTTGTCCTTCGTTCAAGGAGTAGTTGTTTCCAGAGTTGAGACGTTGACCCGGAGCTGAAGAACGTGGAGGTAAAACACGATGGACAGTTCGGTGAACGCGTGTGACGACCACCACTCTGTCCGCTGCCGTGGCTGTAGACAAAGATGCTGACATGTTTGAGGTGAGACGAGTGAAGCTGCTGTGTGATGGCCGAGCTCTGGGTTGATAAATAATCAGAGAATCGCATCAACTGACTTAAATAACCACAGTCACATGAAACAGTTAGATTACTATATGATCTTACCATCCACAATAAAAAAAAGGGCAGTTCATCTAAGAAAAAACCACACCCTCTCTCTGTCCCCTACTAGTGTCAGTCCAGTCAGACACTTTGGTTTATCTATCTAAATAGTGGTCAACTGATTTATTCTCCACAATTCAATCGTTCACATCATTTTACTGAAACCATGAGCACTCTTATTCCGAAGCTGTCATTGAGCCCAAATATTTGTCCATTCCTCAATTACCCAGTACGTTAGTCATATTCCTTTAGTCTGTAAGGGTCTTCAGATAAAAAGAAATGAAATGGGTTTCATAGAAATGAATCCAAGTTGTGAGTATTTTTAACAGGAAGTAGTGTTGTGTACGTGTGCCGGGTGCTGTAATCCTTGGGTGTCATAAAACAAGTGTCGTAACTCTCTCTGATGCGCTGTCTGTCAGATCAAATGAATGATTGATAATTTATATATTATCTGAGGCCTAATTTTTAAAACAATATTCCTACTGGTTTAAATAAGTGATTTAATTGTATTTCCCATCAGTTTTCTGTGAAAGGAAAAGGTGCCTGTCCCAAATATACAGCTGCTGAGTTTCGTCAAGTTTTACCGTAACTGAGCTGTTAATGTTTACTTCGTCATTTTCCCACTCTATCAAAGTCCTTTTCATTCATTTCTTACATCACCACCTCATCTGACTGAAGATTGGATGCAGCAGGTTCGAGTGTTGAACATGAAACAAATGTTTTTATTCCACAGTTTGAGTTACAATCAGATTGAAAGAAGAAAAATAGATCACAGATTCATTAGAGACATTTCTATCTGCTAACAAGCTTACAAAAATACTTTAATTTAGTTTAAACTTCAAGTATCTACGTACAATAATAAGGTCCATCAACCAAATCAGTCTGATCCAGTTTAAACAGGTCCAGTCTAGTTTTAAACCAGCCTGATCCAGTTTAACCAGCCCAATCTGATCGAATTTGATCCAGGTTAAACCAGTATGATCCGGTTTAAAACCAGTCTGATTCAGTTTAAACCAGTCTGATTCAGTGTAAACTAGTCTGATCCAGTTTGAACAGGTCAAATCTAGTTTTAAACCAACCTGATCCTGTCTAATCAGCCCAATCTGATCAAATTTAATCCAGGTTAAACCAGTCTGATCCAATTTAAAACCAGTGTGATTCAGTTTAAACCAGTCAAATGTGGTTTGATCCAGTTTGAACAAGTCCAATTTAATTTTAAACCAGTCTGATCCAATTTAAAACCAATCTGATTCAGTTTAAACAGGCTTGAGTTTTAAACCAGCTTGATCCAGTTTAACCAGCCCAATCTGATCGAATTTGATCCAGTTTTAAACCTGATTCAGTTTAAACCGGTCTGATTCAGCGTAAACTAGTCTGATCCAGTTTGATCCAGTTTGAACAGGTCCAATCTAGTTTTAAACCAGCCTGATCCTGTCTATTCAGACCAATCTGATTGAATTTAATCCAGGTTAAACCAGTCTGATCCAGTTTAAAACCAGTGTGATTCAGTTTAAACCAGTCAAATCTGGTTTGATCCAGTTTGAACAAGTCCAATCTAGTTTTAAACCAGTCTGATCCAGTTCAAAACCAGTCTGATTCAGTTGGAACCAGTCTGATCCAGTTTAGATCCCATCTGATCAAATTTTAACAGGTCTGATTCTGAACTTGATCAGCCTGATTTCAACTGGTACAAACTGGTGTGAACTGGATCCAGTTTACATGATTGTGTTTTTATTAACTCTATCACAAAGGGCAAGTTTTTACATGAATCAACTTTATCTTCTTTCTGCTCAAAGTGTCAACAGGAAGCTTTGTTAAAAACATTTTTTGTCAAACTTTATCAACAATCAATCAGTTCCGAGATACTGGTTTCAATTAAACTTTATAGAAACACATTTGTAAAACCTCGATCTTCTCCAGAGTCACAAGTTTTCATCTCTGTGTATCAAGGACAGGTTTAGCCTCGCTTAGCACAAAGACTTAAAGCAGGGGGAAACCGTTATTGTAAGCCTAGCCTACCTAGGGGGAAATGGTTAGCCAAGCTTAGCACAAAGACTGAAGGCAGAGTAAGCTTTCAGATTCATATTCCAACAACCTCAAAGCATTAACAGAATATGCCCTAACAAAGTAAATGGAGAGCTTTTACTTTCTCCTCAGTGACTTGTGCTTCAGGAATTCATCCTAAAACCCAGAAGTGAGTTAGCATTTTAGCACTCACGGTTCCCTCGTGTCAAAGTCAATGGGTTTGTGGTTAGATTCCTAAAAATAAGGTCTGTGGTTAATACTAGCTTGAGAGACTTCATTTTGTTCTACAACATAAAATACATCAATTAATACCCAACTGAAAAGTGCCTTAAAAAAGACGGTTGCTGACACGAGACTACAAACGAGACTACAGCATGTCATCAGCCTTGGTGTGGTGGTGACATTGAAGTCGCGCGTGTGGTGTAGTTCGATTATACCCCAACATTCGCTTTTTACCTCTGGCGATTGCATTTACACTTAGAACATACAATTGATGTTCATTTGTGTAGATTATCTTGGTGAGCAAAACATTTGCCACAGAGCTTATTTTCTGCAATACCAACTGAATTGTGCCAATTGAAAAATCACATCGCCTTTTGTTTCGGGAACCAGGGCAATAACTTCTGTGTCGGCTTGCAAAAAATGTCATCCCTGCAGCACTCTATTGAATGAGTGAACAATCCTGATACCTAAATGTCAGAGTAATCAGAACAGTGTAGAGGAGATAGAGCTCAGAGATGTTTTGACTGAATGATGCTAGTATAGTTCACCAGTTTACCAACTAGCCCTGTGAGTCATCACTACTTCCCCAAGACTCTCACAACAAATATTTTATAAAGACAGATTAATTTTGCTTTGACACCCAAAACCTTTAAACTTATTTGTGCTAAGCTAGGCTAACCCAGTCTTGGATGTAGAATTTTCTTTTCCTAGAATGGCGAAGGCACGACCCACCCTATTCCCCTTCTGGTTGGCTAGTGCTCGTTGCTTTCGTTGGTTGTGTTGGTTAAGTTTGGGCAAGAAGAAGAAGATTGGTTAGGGTTCGGGTAAGGATGTCAGGGTAAGCCAATCAGAGGCAGAGTAAGGCAGAGTAGGGCGGGTCATCCCCCCCGGAAAAAACAAACAAACCCGGAGGTGAAACTGAGTTCTACCTCCTGACTCTGGAGAGGACAGAGAAAACGTGGAACTGTTCTTTTAATTGTCCTTCGGCGCCCTCTTGAGTTGAACCAGATGAAGTGCTTAAGGATTGACATTACAGTACAGGCTCTATTGCACAGACGCATCTTTACAGTATTTACAGATTCAGCAGGTTTTGGTTCAAATCGTCCACACAACTTCTTTGGAATTTCATAAACAAGAAAACCACGTTTCATTTAAGTTCATCTCAACACAAATTAGATCAAAGTATCACCTCAGTGATGTTGGTTAAAGTACAGAAACATTGTCAGGACGGACGTTTCAAACGTCCCTCTGAACTGTAAAATAAAGACGATTCATTCAGAGGAGCTCAGAATCATTTACACAGGAATACCAACTATTATATTGACTAGTGTGTCTATAATTACAGTACATACAGCGCAGTAGGTAGTTTCACACTTTATCACATTCTTCAATCAGAACAGGAGCTTATAAATGGATGAAAATAAATGTTTGCTTCATTGATGAAAAGGTGACAGTTTGTTTTCAGAGTCAACGTTCAGTTTTTTTTTTAGTTTCGTCAGTTCAGGTCCAGCAGAAAGTTCATGTTTTCATATGTCACGTGACGAAAATGGACCTCAGTGCAAATTGTGCATCTGTAAACATCAAACAAGTCAGATTATTTATTTTTATAGTTTCATCAGTTTTTGAATAAATAATGAGGAAGCATCAGGAATGTGTTGTAAACTGATTTTCAACCCAGAAAGCTTCCTGTGGTTCAGAAGAGGAGAAACAGGAGAGTTGCACCAATGAGGGTTGAACTTCTCTCACTAATCTTATAAGCTATGAACCGGTCTTTCAACTGTTACCGGGAACAGAAAATAAATGAATGCTGTGTGCATTAGTCCACTCTGAAGCTAGCTTTGGTTTGAACCAACAGCTCAGGTGACTTAAGTTTCACAAGCTGAGTTTCCGAGTTTATCAAATGCTAACAAAAAATGAAAATAGCAGCTAATGCTATCAAGTTAGCATTGCTGACCAGCATGGCATCACAGCTAGTTAACTTTGTAGGCAACAAAACTTAAACCCAACTGAGTCAAAATAGTTGTTTTTGTTTGTTTTACAAAATCTGGCCCATGATAAGGTGTCATGTGGCTCTCCAACCATTTTCTAATTTACAGTGAAAGTAAACTGGGAATTTTTTGAACGTTTATTTTAATGCTTTTTATGTACTCTGGTACCTTATTTACACTAGAGCTTGTTTATCAAGAAAAAGTGCCTGGGGAGGATCCCACTGGACCCCCCAACAGAGGTTCAGGTAAACCCAGAATGTCCTCAAATCCTAGAAACGCCCCTGCATACACCTAACCGCTGCAATTTTGCTACGACTGGCCCCTGGCCTCCTGTCACTTTGCAGAAGAGACCTCAGAGGAAAAGCAAGTCAAGTATCCCTGGACTCAAGAGTTCAGCGATGTCACTGGTTGCCTGGCAATGTGAGGCTTTAAAAGTCAGCAATCAAATTTTACAACAAATTCTTAAACAGCAGAGACTAAAACTGAGGTAGCACTTCTACATTTCTGGTTCTGTTTGTTACATTGACATCGGTTTAAACCATGAAAAGTAACGTTAACCTCAGACCCAGAGATATCATTTCAAATTGTGGCTCAAATTGTAATAAATGTAAATAAAACTGGTTTTCTAAAATTAAGTTTCACTAAACTCCAACTGACCCTTCGCTAAGTCCTGCCCCTCGAATGCAGATTGTCGAATCATAACGTCGCATCGGCCAACTCCAACAAGGGTCCGACAACAACACAGCTGTGCTCCATTGACTCTAATACAGTTGTTTCAGATTTCCTTCATTTTCAGGCTGGTTTTGTGGATTTGGAGCTAAATGTTGTGTCTGGGGCACGTCGTGTATTAATGATACTCGTTACCTGGAGAGGTTAGAAAAAGATATACGTTTCTTCCATGTTCCAAAACCAAAATGAGACCCTGAAAAGTGTAGGGTTAGCTAGCTAGCTACTGAAGATATAGCCTACTGAATGTACATGCTGCTTTTGCTTTTTAATGATTGAGCCAAACACTGTTTATCTGCATACACTGTTATGACGTACAGTTGGTTTCCCTTTATTTTCATTGTATTGTGTTTTAATTGCCAGGTGATGTGGCGGTTCACTGTTACACTGTGATCTGTACGTTTAGCTCTAGCTTCTTTCTCTATCTTTTTTTTTTTTTTTTTTACCTGTTTTCAACGTCAAGTGAGTTTGACATCCTGGATATATCCTTCAAACACAGACTGTAGACCCCTCTGTTTGCTTATCTCTGAAATCACTTTTTCATTTTTCCAAAAATCTGATATTTCTTCAGGGAGTGCAGTTAGTTACAGTGTGGGCTCCATGCTTACTCTGACAGCTTGATGGACCATCACAAGGGGCGGGGCTTAGCGAAGGGTCAGGTGAACCCTTTTCTTGGTTTAATAAAACCCTTGTTGGTGCAGCCCTCCATAAACACCAGAACATGGTTTTGAATGAGTTTATCAGTGAGGTTATGATCTGATGGAGAAGCTTCACAGTAAATCACCACTCTAAAAGTCTCTGCAGCTACCCATCATGCTTGCTCCAGTGCCTTCTGTCATCAATCCCCGTTGGACTCAATGACCTTCTCAGCCAGGATCTCCTGGAAGGTGGAGAGCTGCTTCATCTGCTCCGTCTGCATCGAGTGTCTCCTCATCAGCTTCTTCTTCATTTTGAAGTCGGGGCCCCGTTTAGGCGAGGCCGGGGCCATGGGGACCAGGATCTTGTGCCCAGAGTGAACGGGGGACGTGGGCTTGCCATTGGTCCGGATGACCGGAATGGGTCTCTGGGGGTTGATGTTGAGCGGCGGCAGGAAGCCTGGCCTGGTGTGGGAGATGTGGTCCAGCAGGAGGGTCCCAGAGCCCCGGCGCTCCAAGAGCCCCGGGGGACGCCTGCGCATGGTGATGGGGGACACCGAGTTGGGGATGTTCTCCAGAGACTCCCTGGAGGAGCTGGCAACCAGGGAGAGGGGGGAGGCGTTGTACCTCCTCCGCTCCACAGACACCCTGCCAGAATCTGGAGATCCAGGAATGGAGTCTGGGCAGAGGTGGGTGTCTGACTCATAGTGCTCCATCCGGGTGAGTTTGGGGTGAGCCAGGGCCCGTGCTGCAACTGCCCCCGGTCCCCCGACGTTCTCCTGGGACTCTGGTGCCGTATTCCGACGGTAAAGGATCTGGTGCTGTTGGACTTTGTCAGCCCAGGAGGAACCGGACAGGGCTGCATAGTCCTCTGAGCAGGACCTGTCAATAAGTTTGGGGGAGCAGGGGTCGTGGGTCTCAATGCTGTGACGCCGTGACAAAAGAGGTCTCACCGGTTCTGTGATGGACAGGCCGTTGATCTCACTGATCGTCTTGCTCAGATCACAGCTGCCCTCCTCCTCTAGGCCTCCATCAACCCTCTCCTGAGGAACCCCGCTCAGCACTGAGGGTGCTACCAGGCCCCAGGGCTCCGAGTTCAACCTTTTCAGCAGCTTGCGTGGCGGCGGTCTCTTTTCTCCTGGAGGTCGAGCTGAAGGTAAAGGTAAAGCAGAGGTGAGGGCAAAGCTAAAGATCCCTTCGCTGTCTTTGCTCTTGTCTCCTGCAGGCGAGGAGGTGCCAATCTCTACCTCAGATGGAGACATGCAGGCTGGGGACAGTTTGTCCACAATGCCCGGTGAAGGGGGGGAGTTGAGGTACTGCTTAGTCTTCTTGGTGCCTGACGGAGACGTGTCAGTGGTGATAATGATCACTTCCTTGCCTTTGGCCTTGCAGGCATCCAGCAGCACCTGCAGAGTGTCGCGGTCTCCCTTGTTGATAGCGTGGACAAGGGCTGAGGAGCCAGAGTAGTCCTTGAGGCTGGGATCAGCTCCGTTCTCCAGCAGCAGTGACACCACTTCCTTCCCCGCCTGCTCGGCGCAGGCATGCATCAGCGCCGTCCTCCCACTCTTGTCGGGGATGTTCGGATCAGCACCTTTCTCCAGCAGGTACCTCACCATCCGCTGTCGTGTCTGTGGGTCATCATAGCTCGCTAAGCAGGCAGCAGAGATGGGAGTCTCCCCACGCTCATTACCCTCATTGATGTAAGCTCCACCCTCTAGCAGCAAGCGGGTAAGCCTCAGCTTCCCCTGGAAGACGGCTTTAAGGAGGGCATTCCCCTCAGTCTGTAGGGGTCCTCCATCTCCCATGATCCCTCTCCTCAACTTAGACCTCCTGTCTACTGGAAGCTAGCTCAACGCTGACAGCCCATCCTCCACAAGAAGTCACGTGACCTGCAGGAGAAACACACATGAGGTAAGTGCACCTAGTGTAAGGGTCACCGCCATGTTAGCACACTGAGGAGGTGATAGTACATGACCGGTTGATATGCTGAGATTTTGGTACATTTAAGCCCAGTTTCTACCAAACACTTTCAGTATGGTACCTTTGGAACCAAAAGTAACCCTTCAGTTATGGTACTTAGACCCTAGGTCCGCTTAGCGTTTCCACTGCAAACAGCACTCTTTCATGTGGCCAGGGTTGTTATCACTCACTGCTCCGTCCAGCACTCACTGTATTTTCTCCTTTATCAGTCTGCACCTCGTTCATCGTCCACAGAACGAGGCTGCACACCAACAGTTTCAGAACAAAATACAACAGGCTGCAGTGAGAGTCTCTCTCTATGGGACATTTAAAAATAGTGAGTTTGTGCATTTAGTCCTTCTCAGGCAAGCTCAGGGGTTTAGTGTTGTCAGAGCTCACAGGATCATTCTGCAACACTTTCTTTTTTCTCCAAGTGAGGAATGGAACATATACGGTTCACATAATCCAGTTGAAATGAATATATATTTGAAACCACAGATCCACTCATTACTAAAAGTGTGTGTCATATAAAAACTAAAGTGATGGTCAAAGTTGTCACAGTGAAATTTAAGGTGTGTTGATGGATTCACATCATCAACTCATGCATTGAGTAACATTACAAGTTAACATTCCACCTTAAAAGTTGCCGGCAGTCGGCCCAGTGAATGAAGTTATTGTTTCTCAGACTCCAGCTGCTGTGAGAGGCAGCAAAACATCCTTTCATTTTATAGTTACAGTAATAAAACTCTCCACAGTATGAACAGTGGTTACATGAGCCTCAAAACCAGACACAACTCAGCCCTGAGCAGAGTGACAATTATTTAAATCTGATCTCAGGTCAGCTGCTTTTTCTAGTAATCAAGTATCCAGCAGACATCAGTGTGTTTCCACCTGGTTTACCTGTGAACACCTGAGAACAGCATCAATAATTTCTGATTATGAGCTGATTTCTGCAAACAGGAAAGAAGAAGGTGTCACTTCCTTACTGAGAGAAGAAAACTACAACTTAATGTAGTTTTTCTCGCATGCCTTCTTCTTCTTAACTCAAAAGCAGCAGGGAATGAAAACAGAGAAAACAATAATCAAAAAATATTAAATAATATAGAAAATATATTATATAATAATGATGAATAATGCAGTGTAAAGTAAAATACAAATGTACTGAGTGTACTGAGCTCACACAGGTGTTATTACCTGCTGAATGACGGCAGAGAGACTCATTGTTTGTATTTCAGTGTGAAAGTGACCATATGGACAGACACACACACACAGACACAGACACAGACACACACACAGAGTTAGACTTTGAACCTGTCGGATGTCTTTTTTTAGTGTGTCAGTTAAAAATCAACCTTAACAGGAAACTAAACACTCAGCAAAGTTGACATTTGACAAACCAACAGCTGATTAAACCAATGTCCTCACACCAGAAACATTACGTGTGTGTGTGTGTGTGTGTGTGTGTGTGTGTGTGTGTGTTGGGGAGTAACTAGTTACATGTTACGTAGTTAAATACAAATAATTGAAATCCGGTACAGTTAGTAAGAAAAAAATATGTAATTAAATTACAGTTACTAATCAAATTGTTGGTGATTACACAGGGGTAACAAAGGTCATTTGTAAAATATAACATTATATGTTCGTCACAATAAGAAGGTTCCTGGTTTGAACCCCAGTGTGGAGGAGCCCTTCTGTGTGGAGTTTGCATGTTCTCCCTGTGTCAGCTTGGGTTTCCTCCAGGTGCTCCAGCTTCCTCCCAAAGTCCAATGCAGGTTAACTGGTGACTCTAAATTGTCCGTAGGTGTGAATGTGAGTGTGAATGGTTGTCTGTCTCTATGTGTCAGCCCTGTGATAGTCTGGTGACCTGTCCAGGGTGAACCCCGCCTCTCACCCAGTGTCAGCTGGGATAGGCTCCAGCCCCCTGCGACCCCTAACAGGATAAGCGATTACAGAAAATGAATGAATGAATAAATATTCTTCATTATATTGGAGAACTTTTGGTAAAAGTTTAACAGTAATCAGTGCTGAGTACTGTGAGGTTTATTACATTTCTAGAGTACCCTTCACAACAGTGGAGTATATATACATATATAGACTCACTGGCCACTTTATTAGGTACACCTGTTCAACTGCTCCTTTGCTCCTTTACGCAAATAACTACTCAGCCAATCTTGTGGTAGCAACTCTTAGCTGCTCGCTAATTCCTGCTATCAGCTGTTTCCTGTTAATCCACCGCCAGTGAGTCGCATGTGCGGCGTCATCAACAGCTCCTCCCACAAGTCATCAACAGCCCCTCCCGTTGCGGAAGGCCACCTCGTCTGTTTCAACTAAAAGGGCTCCGCCAAGATGTCTACCCAACGAGGCGGAAAATCGGGTCCTTGGATCAACTCGCCAATCCGGCTCTGTGTGTCTAAACGCTTGCAGCTTGCCGGCAAAACAGCCCAACATTTGCGGAAAATCTGGCAGTGTAAAAGGGGCTAAAGTGACTTTGAACATGGCATGGTTGTTGGTGCCAGACGGGCTGGTCTAAGTATTTACTGGGATTTTCACACACAACCATCTCTAGGGTTTACAGAGGATGGTCCCAAAAAGAGAAAATATCCAGTGAGCCAAAATTCCTTGTTGATGCCAGAGGTCAGAGGAGAATGGCCAGACTGGTTCAAGATGATAGAAAGGCAACAGGAAGTCAAATAAGCACTGGTTCCAACCAAGGTCTGCAGAAGACCAAAACAACCTTGAAGCAGATGGGCTACAGCAGCAGAAGACCACACCAGGTGCCACTGCTGTCAGCTAACAACAGGAAACTGAGGCTACAATTCAAAACTGGATAATAGAAGATTGGAAACACCACATTCAGATGGAAGCATGGATCCATCCTGCCTTGTGTCAAGGCTTCAGGCTGCTGCTGGTGGTGTAATGGTGGGGGGGAGATTTTCTTAGTACCAACTGAGCCTGGTTTAAACACCACAGCCTACCTGAGTATTGTTGCTGAGCGTGTCCATCCCTTTATGACCACAGCGTACCATCTTCTGATGGCTACTTCCAGCAGGATAACGCACCATGTCACAAAGCTCACATCATCTCAAACATGACAGTGAGTTCACTGTACTCCAATGGCCTCCACAGTCACCAGATCTCAGTCCAATAGAGCAGCTTTGGGATGTGCTGGAAATCTGCAGTAATTGTGTGATGTCGTCATGTCAATATGGACCAAAATCTCTGAGGAATGTTTCCAGCACCTTGTTGAATCTGTGACACCATGAAAAAGGGGGTCCAACCCAGTACTAGCAGGGTGTACCTAATAAAGTGGCTGGTGAGTGTACAATGACGTCTAATTCAGCTCCATTACTGACCGACATCAGCAATAGAGATATTAACTTTATATAAAAAAAAAGAAGAACAGGTGGCAGATTACATGATGCAGGTGTTCCCAATAAAGTGACCAGTTACTGTGTGTATGGAGATGATAAATGTAAGGAGTAGGAGTGCTTTTGTTTTGGATATGTTCAGTACATTTTGTTTCATTGTGAATGGAGAACATTTACTGAGAGACACTTCAGGAAACATCAGAAAGTTATCATTTAACTGCAGTTAATAATATTATCAGATCAGACGGTGGTCACCTGCAGCAGGTCACGTGTCTCTGCTGTCACACAGGTGGAGCCTGTAGTAACATGATGATGATGATGATGATGATGATGAAGCTGTCTGACTATGGAGGAATGCGTTTACCGGGTTTCTACGTCAGTCCGCCGCTCTGACGCAGTGATTTCTATATTTACACACCGGTTGCGAAGTTAACGGCAGCGGCGTGCGTGTGTGCGTGCGTGCGTGCGTGCGTGTGGTCGCGCGCGTGCGTTCATGCACACACACACACACACACACACACACACACACACAGGATCAGATGGTGTGTTTTTGCTGCATCATCATCATCAAACCGTCACATCTGGTGACTACACAGCGTTTTATTTCGTTAACATCATCGTAAACCGACGCGTGCACACACACACACACACACACACACACACACACACACACAGATACATACACACGCACCACAGGAGCAGCCGTTAAAATCCGCTCCAGCTGGTGAAGATGAGGATGAAGATGGAGGGCTGATGAAGAAACAGGAAGACATGCGGAGCTTTTTTTTTTCTTTGCTTACCGCCGAGCTGAAGAAGCAGCATCATCATCATCTTCATCACCTCACCGACCGTTACTGTCCGTTAATGTCGGTTGCCGACTGTTTACTGACTGACGGAGCCGCTGCACCGACACTCCTCCTCCTCCTCCTCCTCCTCTTCCTCCTCAGAGTCTGAGCTGATAGAGCCGCTCCGAGCAGATCGACGGCCCGACTGAGGAGCCCCCACCCACCTCCACCCATTAACCCTCAGGCTGCAGATACATAAAGATCAGATTTAAATATATAAAGATATTTTTTGTTTTGTGATACAGTGAGATATTTATAACTCATATATATTTAATATCTCGGTAAGTCTTTGTACAGAAACACCTGCAGCTCTGCTCTGAACTCACTTGTACACCTTTATTTAATAACAATAATAAATAATAAGTTTGAACAAAATCATTCTTCTGTTCGCTGCCCCCAAAAAATGTCACTGAAAAATTGTTATTTTGACAGATTAGGACACTGAGGACAATCCAACCTAACTTTAACTCACAGCCGTCCAATACACCCTTTTAGGGCCGACGTAATGATGACGTTTAGCTGAAGGCAAAACACACTCTCCCCCACAGAGCTGTAGGCTACACAGGAGTCTTAAAATGTGTTTGTCTTGTTGTGTTATTGGAGCCAGAATAGAAGGAGTCATGGCTCAAAACCAGCCGCCGCTGCCCGTCAACAAAAACAAAGATGGTTAAATGTGATAAGACCAAAGGACTGGACGGAGGCCATCAATGAAAATGCTCACATGTGCAGCGCACACTTCATATCAGGTTAGGGAAAAAGTATTTCCTGTTGTAAATTCATGCATTTGTAAATTCAGTCTGACACTCTACACTAACATGAGAGCCCTGTTGGTGGAAGGAACAGAGCGTTATATTTCTACATGAATGAACCAACAGTTAAGTTAATCACACGTTCACTCCGCTGCTGCTCCGTCTCCACAGACAGAGTGTCCAGAGTGCGCTCTGCAACTCTGAGAGTTCGCTGCTCTGGATAACCCAACGCAACATTCACACAGCGCTACGAATTCATGAACGGTCCAGTTTGTAACTGACTGTAAATGACTCATAGCAAAGGGCTGCCAGCTGCAACTGAACCTGCAGCCGCCGTGGCAGGACAACACATCTGCACATGGGACACTGGACCAGTAAATCAAAAGATTTACCTTCCAGCTCAGCTCCCTCTTCACCATAACGGTCCGGCGCAGTGCCCTCATCACTGTCGACGCTGCACCAAAATCCCGTGGCGTGTGCATGTTAATTAGTTATTGTCTAGTACGGACTTTGATCTCATGTACATGACCTCGTTGGCTTGCTGGCTATAGCCAAAGAGGTTACTTTGTGTCATCTCATCCAACCAGGATTTCACTGGCTGGTTTTTTTTGGTATTACTATGGCATGAAATTCCTGATTTCACGGCAGCTTTTCCAAAAAAAAATCTTTTATGAAATTGCAGGAGCAAGTGAAAATTGCAAAAAAATAGCTGTGATGCTGCCTCTGATTCGGGCTGTATTATTACGAGCATTCAGTGTCTCCAACAGAATTGATGCCATTTGATGCAGCGTTGAAGGACTGCTCTCCTCCAGTTCTCATTGTACAGTTAGCACGAGCTAACACATCACAACACAATCTCATCCCAACTCGTTGTATTTTTCCACTTGGTCAGAATCCCCGCAGCAGGAGTTAACATCCAGCACCGAGATGTCAATTTCACACCGACACTGAAACAGCTCGACACGTTAACAACTGGTTGACTGTGATGGTCACAGAGCTCTGGTCCTGCAGCAGCAGAACAGACAAAGAGGGGCTGAGCAAATCAATTTCCTGCACGCAGCTCTACAATAATCTGAGATTTTACCTGTTTTAAATTTCGGTTAAGTTGTGGTGACTAGACAAAATTGCAAGGTTGCGCAGAATTCACAGGGATTGGCTGAATTTGCATGAACACCCTGGAGTGACTGGCTACATCCCTACATGACACTAGAAATTTCACAGCAGCTGAGTGTTTCTCTAAAAAGCCCAAATATTATGATGCCACTGATGAACAGGTGAAAACAGGAGGGCTGGTCAGTTCGTCTGCCCAGTAGCACAAGCTAACACAGCAGCAGCAGCTAACACCCAACACCAAGCTGTGAACAAACTCACACCAACACCAAAAACGCTTCACTCTGTCATTTCATCCACTAATAGCCGTTAGGTAATGTTAGCCTTGTGTTGCACAGCGAGAGCAGGACGAAGACGGGTCGAGCCAATCAATGCGCTGCACGCAGCTTTACAATGAAGTGAGATTTTACCCATTTTAAAAATGAGAAAATTAAAGAGCAACATCTCCATGGCTGAAGTGTTGAACATTTACTGTTAATTACTAATGTTAGTGCTACAGAGCCCAAACTATGGAACAAAGAGGGACTGATGAGGTGGAGGATGAAGGACGAGCAGGTAACACTGATAACGTTTATCAGCCAGCGACAGCTAAAATTAAAATGACAGGTAATAACAGAGTGTGACGGAACTTTAACGACCCTGTCTGTCAAAATGACGTCTAACGCAACCTCTGTTGATACTGTAACTACTTCAGTAATAAAAACAGGCCAGACAGACAGACAGAAGGCCGCGAGTCTGTCTGTTCATGTTTACTGTCTATATGCATATTTACACGTATCAATTAATTATCACTGCAATCAGTCTGATGACTCATTTATTATTAATTTTAATATTACAATTATTAATATTATTATTATTAGTGGAAGTGTTGATGACAAAAATAAAATACTGCAGGACACACACACACACACACACACACACACACACACACACACACACACACACACACAGACTGTTGCTATTATGGAAACACAGTTTCTATGGCAACTGATGTGCTGGATTCCTGCAGAAGCGTTCCCACGGCGACACACAGCTCTTTACCTCACTGACACACACACACACACACACACACACACACACACACACACACACACACACACACACACACACTCTCTCTCTCTCTCTAACAGAATGATGGAGGTTTTGCTGACGTAGCAGAAACTGTTTGACCTCAGCCTGGACTGCAGTATTAATGCTACTGCTAACAGTCGTGGTTTAACAGTAATATAAGCAGAGATATAGAATATAAGTCTTAGTGCAACAAACATTTAAAATGAATCTGAAACAACCGTCACTCAAACACACATGCATATTAATGTTTCTAAAATGGATACAAATACATTATTGTTTCTGCACCGACAAAATAAACCAACAAGATTCAGTTCAGTTTGTCAATCAACCGATATTTTAATCTCAGAGTTTGTTGTAGTTCTGTTCAGAAACCACCAGGTGGCGCCGCACACTCGTCATCTTACTATATAATAACGAAAACTGTGTGTGTGTGTGTGTGTGTGTGTGTGTGTGTGTGTGTGTTCCACGTTTTTCTCCTCACTGACTTGGTCAGTCCATGTGAAATTTGGCACAGTGGTAGAGGGTCATGGCAGGATGCCAATGAAGCAATATTACATCAATTGGCCAAAGGGGGGCGCTATAGCAACCCATTGAAATGTCAAACTTTGAATGGGCATATCTCATGCCCCGTATGTCGTAGAGACATGAAACTTTGCACAGAGATGTCTCTCCTCATCAGGAACACATTTGCCTCAAGAACCCATAACTTCCGATTATACAGATTTTCCGCCATTTTGACTTTTTTGAAAAACACTTCAAATGGATCTCTTCCTAGGAAGTTTGAGCGATCTGCATGAAACTGGGTGAACATAATCTAGGGACCAATATCTAAAGTTCCCTCTTGGCAAAAGTTGGAAAACTTACTAAAACTGAGCTTCTATAAGGCAATGAATATTGTGGAGGGCGTGGCTCATCACATAAAGGTGTATAACATCTCAAGGGTTTCAGCCATCACCACGCAACTTTGTAGGCATATGACCACACATAATCTGAGGGGACCCCTCCATTATTGACCCCATCAAACAAAATGGGGGCGCTAGAGAGCTCATTTCTTATCTAGGCCTAACCGCCATATGGATTTTTACTAAACTTGGTAGATATGTAGAACAGGACGCCTCAAGGTGACTGGAGAAATTTAACTCTATTTGGCAACTGGGTGGCGCTATAACAACAGAAAAATGCTTCAAAATGGCTAAAATGCGACCGATCGCTGTGGCTCCCCCTGTGGACCAATGTACTGTGTAGTTAATTGCAAAAAAAAAGATCAGGTGTTCTTCAAGGATGGGGCAAATAGTCACATAAAGATAAAAAACAACCACTGGCCAGTTAACTCAGTGTTAGAGTCCAGGGTACAGGTAGAGTCCAAACGCATTATATCTATATTTATAATCTTTGCCTATCTATATGCGTTCTAACTACATCTATCTATATATATGTGTTATATCTGCGCAGGTTGGGAGAGAGTTAGTGCTTCAAGCGAGGGAGTTCAAGTATCTCTGGGTCTTGTTCAGGAGTGAGGGTAGAATTGAGCATGGGATTGATCGTCAGTTTGGTGCAGCTTCTGCAGAGGTGCAGGCACTGTGCCGGGCCGTCGTGGTGAAGAGGGAGCTGAGTCGGAAGGTGAAGCTTTCGATTTACTGGTCCATCTACGTCTCAACCTGCACCTATGGTCATGAGCTTTGAGTAGTGACCGAAAGAATGATGTCGCAGATGCAAGCGGCCAAAATTTGTTTCCTCCGTGGGGTGTCTGGGCTCAGCCTTAGAGATAGGGTGAGGAGCTTGGACATCAGGAGGGAGCTCGGAGTAGAGCTGCTTCATGTCGAAAGGGGTCAGTTGAGGTGTTCGGGCATCTGATCAGGATCCTCCCCAGGCAACTCCTGTTAGAGGTGGTCTGGGCACGTCCCACTGGTAGGAGGCCTCGGTGCAGACCCAGAACACACTGGAGGGATTATATATCTCATCTGGTCTGGGAACACCTGAGGGTCCCCCAGGAGGAGCTGGACAGTGTTGCTGGGAAGAGGGATGTCTGAGGCTTTCAGCTTCCGCAACCTGGGTAAGTGAAGGATGGATGGATCTAACGATACACGTTACATCAATATTTATATTTTCTAATCTATATTTATCGACCTTTATACATTATATCTATGTCTGTAAAGATAAAGACTTTTTACAATGTCAGATAACAGACTCTGGATCAGCAGACAGTCAGTTCACTTCTGCTTTCATCAAAGGAAAATAAGTGAAATCAGCTGTGGTAGAAACTAAAAGTTAAATTGACAGATTTCATTAATTTCAACTCTGAGTTCATTTAAAGATTTTAAAATTGAAGACTGACGCTTTAAACTTCATTTTTTTTCAATATTTTCCTATACAGTTATATTTTTATCTATTATAAGTCAATACATTATATTTGTTATGTATAATATATATGATATAAACAGTTATGATATGTTGTGCTTCTAACGAGGATGTTGTCTGTCCCGCCCCCTGTCATTGCACAGTGTGTGTACATTATAGAGACTGTATACATATCTGAGTTGATTCTCTTGTGGAAGCCACCTGCTGAACTTTAACCCTCGACTGTACATACAGCAGAGGTCAAAGGTCACAGACACACAGAGTCAACGACCCCGACTGTATTTACAGGCTGTGGTTCAACCAATCAGAGAAAAGCACGCTCACTCTCACTGACTCTGCTCGTCTTCCTCTTCTTCTTCTTCTTCTTTTCATGTCTGCGGTTGGACGATGCACACCAAAGGAAACTCCTGGTAAGACCCCCCCCCCACCCTTCTCTCACTTTATACACTGAATTATTTAGTTTTCTGACTGAACTCAGATCAGATTGTGTTTCTGTTCGCTGATGCAGCCTGAAGACAAACTTTATTCTGAAATCACTTTAACTGAAACAGACTGACTAAATCAACAAATGTTATTAAATGCAGTGTATACATGTAACAGATATGTTATACATATATATCAGCTGTTAACTGTTGCATCTCATAATGACATGTTGATAAATTTATTAATGAATTGTTATCAGGAGCACACATACTCAAGTATTGTACTTAATTACAATTTTGAGGTACTAATATTTCCATTTTATGCTACTGCACTTGTTGGTTACTTTACATATGAAGGTTTGCACATACAAACATGATAAGTTTATAAAATATGATGCAGTTCTTCACTACAAAGCTAATTAAAATGTTGCATGTATTCATGAGTAATACGAATGTTTATGACCACTGAGAATTCTGGATTCTGATTGGGTGGACCACCTAGATTCCTCTTTAGTAACCTTTAAACACACGGTATCCACAGGGTCATAAAAGGGTCTTAAAAACTCTTAATTCTGACTTGTTGAAACCTGCAGATCCCCTGTGATGATTTGACATTAATGTATTAAACCTTAAACTTTAGGTTCTTTTTTAGACTTAAGAAAACTTAAGCACATCTGAGCTTGCTCTGAGACTGTTGCTCAGACTGTAGATTGTTCTTCCACACCACAAAGAGCACTGAAGTGAAGGGCTGTGTTGGACCACGGAGGATTCATCAGTTGCAGATTTGGGGAACAAGAGCCTCATGGCCTCAAGCTGCAGCCTCTGGATTGAGACACAGCCACTTTTTCCTGTATGCAAATTAGCGTTTTATCCTAGCTAGACAAGCCATGACCCCCCTACTCTGACTCTTAAGGCCTTTGCGCTAAGTCAGTTTTTTTTTCATCCAAAATTGTCACACATACATAAATAATTATGATGTAATTTTGTGTCAATCACATTTACATACTGACACAAAAATTTCGGAAGAGTTTTGATTTTCTACGTTTTTCGCATCTGTCAGAAGCCTTTAGAGTCGATTGACGGAGAACTCAGATAGCTCTCGTTCAGCAGGTCAGATAGTAATATTCAGGTGGATGATGATGACGAGGGGGGCGAATGTGGACTGCATATAGACAGAGAGAGAGAGAGAGACAGTGTGGAGACAGAGACGGGGGACAGCTGCCCCTTCATGTAGCTGCAGTTCCAAATGCAAGACACCAGCGGAGTGGGGACAGATAAATAACTCCAGTGGAGACAATCAAGAGGGGAAATGTGCCCTTTCATTTCAAAAAAGTGCATCGGTTTCTGTGCATTAAAGGTTTTTTTCTTTTCAGCTGACAAGTGGACTCAGTGTGCAGGGCCTTTACTCTGACATTCTTTTCCTAATCCTAACCAATCTCACTCCTCTTGCCTAAACTTAACCAACCCAACCAACAAAGCCAACAAGTACTAGCCACTCAGAGAGGGGCGGGTCATGCCTTCGATGGGGGCGCCATCTTTGGCGTACGGTGCTCTGTTACTTCTATTACCAAAAACAAGATAGTTAACAGTATCTGGGTGTGTGAGAGGCGGTAGTGAATTGGGTTCATGAGTCATGGATCCGGCTGTAGCTCAGAAGGTAGAGCAGGTCTCCCACCAATTGGACGATCGGTGGTTCAGTCCCCGGCTCCTCTTGTCTGCATGTTGAAGTAACCCCAAATTGCTCCTGATGGCTGTTCCATCTGTGTGTGAGTGCATGTAAATGATCACTCAGTAGCAGGTGGCACCCTGCGCAGCAGCCTCAGGCACCAGTGTGTGAATGTGTGAATGCAGCCTGTAGTGCAAAAGCACCTTGAGTGGTCAGAAGACTAGAAAAGCACTAAACAAGTGCAGTCCATCTTATTTCTTGTGCAGTGCATTCTGGTAGTTGTAGAGGTTTTAACCTCTTGAGCAAAAGCAAATGCCGTGGCCTTTTCCTCTGTTTTCTCTGGTTATACAGCAGCAATTTCTGATGCATAGACAGTCCAGTTTTATATACAGACCATCTCTCCAGCAGTGAAATACTTCTTTAAGTTGAGTTACTGCCATGAGCATAAATCACTTTCTAACGCAGTGATTCTTGTTTTAGGATATCTGTATCTATGACCGGAAGGCAGTGTCTGGAATTCTACTGGAAGTGGATGAGATGTGTTCAGTCTGCTTTTGATTATTTGATGGCTTGTTCGACGTTTGATAGCGTGAAACTTAAGTTGTGACTGAATTGTGAGCGTTCATGCTTTACTACCAACATCAGATAATGGTCGTCATTTTGATACTATACTACTATTTTTGCCAAAGTCACTTCTGTCAGTCACTGCTGATGATGTATCAGGGTCTGAGGGGTTGTCCCATGTCATGGGGGAACATTTCAGTCAGGTGTAACTCTGTTCCAAGGGGCAAAGAGGAACTTGAAAATAGGGAGTTGGGGTAAAATAACAAATGGGATTAGGCAAGGAAACCTCGCAAGATTATTTGTTGAATGAAACCAACGTGACACCGCAGTTATTATCAGAATCCAGGTGAGTTCAGTTTTAATCTCCAGTTCAAGTTTTGATCTTTGAACTGAAGCTCCACTTTCAACAGTTCTTCTCAGTAAAATCTGCTGTCAGGTCACTTTTCTTTATGAAGATAAAAAAAGCTGTTTGTCTGTTAATGATCACTGAGGTGTACTCGTGTTCAGTTATATCCTCACACCTGTATAGTAAGTGAGGAAGAACTTTATGACCAAAGTGAGCCGAGTGTAAAGCAGTCTGGATGAGAGTCAGCACCTCCAAATCCGAGGGCATGGTTCTCTGCCGGAAAACGGTAAATTGCTCCCTTGGAGGGAGAGAGTTACTGCCCCAAGTGAGGGAGTTCAAGTATCTTAGGGGCTTGTTCACGAGTGAGGGTAGAAAGGAGCGTGAGTTGGATCGGTGGTTTGGTGTGGCGTCTGCAGTGATGCAGGCACTGCGCCGAACCTTCGTGGTGAAGAGGGAGCTGAGCTGGAAGGCAAAACTTTTGATTTGCTGGTCCATCTACGTCCCAACCTGCACCTATGGTCATGAGCTCTGGGTAGTGACCGAAAAAATGAGATCACGGATACAAGCGGCCTCAGGATCCCCCTGGGCGCCTCCCATTAGAGGTGTTCTGGGCACGTCCCACTGGTAGGAGGCCCCGGGGCAGACCCAGACCACACTGGAGGAATTACATCTCTCATCTGGCCTGGGAACACCTTGGGGTCCCTCAGGAGGAGCTGGAAAGTGTTGCTGGGGAGAGGGACATCTGGGGTGCTTTGCTTGGCCTGCTGCCCCCACAACCCAGCACCGGATAAGTGGATAAAATGGATGGATCGAAAGTTTTGGGGAAGTCATGGATATGTTGTGTCTAATGAATTTGTTTCAGTAAGGCAAATTTATTTTCTAAAGCTGTCGATGTAGCATAGCTCTGATACGCTTCGATGTGTGACAAGATTTTCTTTCTATGGACCCTTAAAAAGTCACGGAAAAGTTTTGAAATATTTTGAATGAAACTGTGAAGGAACCCTGCCATCAGTATGCAGTTACCTCACCCTCTCGTCCTCCCAGCTGCTGCTCCTTTGAGGACTACAAACTGACCACTGAGTGGCTTCTGAACCACACGAGTCATCGTCCAAAGATCGCAGTGATCTGTGGTACAGGACTCGGTCTTCTGGCTGACGGAGCTGCCAACAAACAGATCTTCAAGTACCAGGACATCCCCAACTTCCCTGTCAGCACAGGTAAGTCAGCCCCGGCCACTGACAACTGATTTATCCCTAGTTTTCTTTCGTTTCCTTCCTTCATCCTCCCTACTTTTCTTCTCCTCCTCTGAAGCGTCATTAGTTCTGATCATCGCAGCTTCAGCCCTCAATATTTTTTTGTCCTTCTTTGGGGGGACTGTTTACAGGAACACGTTCTGCTTCCTAAAATTATTTTAACTATTGACAGCGTTCTGTGCATGTCTACATACTGTCTCTCCCTCTCTGATATAAAGTCCCTCTCTTTCTTCTGTCTCACTCAGTCACTGGTCATGAAGGCTGTCTGGTGTTTGGGACCATTGAGGACACTTCCTGTGTCTTCATGCAGGGTCACTTCCACCTGTACGAAGGTTACTCACTCTGTCAGGTGAGTCCTCATAACGTCCTGAAGGGACTGTTCCATCCTGACTGTTCACATAGAAACAAAGGTGGACCCTGCCAGGAGCTGTGAGGAGCACCAGCTCTGCTTATTTTCTCCTCATTTGTTTCACACCAGTTACGCTTTAAGGCTAACGTGACTGCAGCCTGGATTATGATTTATGGCAACATTTTTGTTTTTTGGTGAAATTTGTGTACTGCTCAGGGGTTGTAGGTCAGAGGTCAAGGTGGGTTGGCGGACTCAGGGTTCAGACCCTAAAGCGGGATTTATACTTCTGCATTGAATCGACACCGTACCTACTGCTGTACCCTACACCATGGCCTGACATGCACCACCCCAGAAATGCAACTACATGTCACAATGATGCAGACCTCCTGGCTATTTTGTAAGCTGAAACCACTTCCCTCAGTGGAAACAAAGCTTTTATTGTCTTTTATTTGACAGATAAGAAACAATAAAAGACGATAAATCCTCGACAAAAATAGCATTTTATGTCCTGTGTTGGATTTATCTTGGCTTCATATGGGTAGAGGAAATTTCCGCTAGTCATTGCTGTGTTTTCAGCTGCTTTTTTGGCACCAGATGTGGGTTCTTTGTACTGTGACATCACTGTTGTGCTTTTTTGCTGGAATTGTGATCCCCAAGCTGTTTGTTTTATGCCAAAATATGATTTTCTCCAAACCATAATCAGTGGTTTTTGTGCCTAAACCTAACCACATGTTAACTACAGCACTGTGGAAACAAAGTCAATGTCAACATTTTTTCTGGTGATTTAGGTTCAACAGATGGATTGATGTCAGTACTAATGCTGCCTATATAACTGAGGTGGTTCAACATCTGATCAGGATCCTCATGGACTCCTCCCTGTGTACAACGAGAACCTGGGGCAGACTAGAGCACCAAGGCTATTTCACTGTTCACCTGTCTGTCTGTCTGTCTGTCTCAGGTGACGTTCCCTGTGAGGATCTTTAAGCTGATGGGGGTGGAGACCGTGCTGGTGACCAACGCCTCTGGAGGAATATGTCCAGACTTTAAAGTTGGTGACATCATGATCATCAAAGATCACATCAACCTACCGGGATTCGCTGGACAGCATCCGCTGTGTGGACCCAACGACGAGCGGTGAGACAGGAGGACAGACAGAGAACAGGAAGACACTGGAAGAGACAAACACAGTTATATATGAGCCCTGAGATGAAATCAACTATATCAGCATTAAGAAAATGTAATGTGTCTCACTGCCTGTCTGTGTGTCTGTCTGTAGTTTTGGGATCAGGTTCCCTTGTATGTCTGATGCATACAGTAAGGATCTGAGGCGGCTGACGTTGGAAGTTGGCTCTGAGCTCGGCTGCAGTGACTTCGTCAGGGAGGGAGTTTATTGTATGGTGAGCGGCCCGAACTTTGAAACCATCGCAGAGGCCAGAATGCTGCTGATCCTGGGCTGTGACTCTGTAGGTAAGACAGGAAGAGAGACACACAAGCCCTTTTTACTCAGAGACTGCACCATAGGGCTGCCACAAATTCCTGTCTCATTCATTATCACTTAAGGTGAAATCGCAGCCTAAACCTTTCAGCTACATACTTGACGTACACAGTGATGCAGTTTGTTTAAATTTAAATTCAGAAAACTGTAGTTAAAGTGAAGGTTATAAACTTTAATATGATGAAAAACCTGTTCTCATTATTTCACACTGTCCCTCTCCTCAGGTATGAGTACAGTTCCTGAAGTAACTGTGGCGAAGCACTGTGGACTCAGAGTTCTTGGTCTGTCCCTCATCACCAACATGGTCAGTGGATTGCAGTCATGTCTGATGTGACAGTGGTGAAGGAAAACACAATAATTCAAATGGACCTTAACCCACCCAAAAAAGGACAGCAGTGTTGTAGCTGTGATGTGGCTGTGGTGTGGCTGTGTGATGGCTGTGTTATGGTTGTGTTGTGGCTGTGTGATGGCTGTCAGACGGCACTGACATAGGCCACCTGTTTCGTGCTACAGGTGTCTCTGGACTACAGCCGGGAGGAGAAGGTGAACCATGAGGAGGTTCTTCAGACCAGTAAGATGAGGGCGGAGGTTCTGCAGAAACTTGTCACCACACTGATCTCTCGCTGCCAGCAGCAGGGCATCAACACCCACTGACTCATCAGCACCCAGTGACAGACCAGCAGAGCCACAGAGGAGTCCACCACCACCCTCATCACTGTCAACATCCACAACACCGTGTAACATCTGACTGTAGCTTCTGTCAGTGTTTGTTGTCATGACGCTGCAGTGAGTCTGTAACTCTGTTGTAGCTTTATGCTGCTGTTGAGTTTCAGTTGTTAACTTCACAATAAAACTATTAAATGATTGAGGACTCATTGAAATGTTCTTTAACTTTGATCCCTTCCACTCATATCACTTATAACACTCCTAAGTCTGGGAGGGGTGGTGGATGGGTCCAACAAACGCCAACCTTCACCTGAGAGAGTGGTGTTTGCGTCCCATAAGATTCTAACGCCACACCCTGCTCTTTTTTCCTAAACCCAACCATGTGCTTTTTTTCAATTTGCAGTGTTGTACCAACATAGTGCTTTTATTTTGAAAGAGGCTGTATGGAAACATTGCATTTCCCATGAAAACAGAAGTGTATTTTGAAAGAAGACAACGCATCTAAGAGGCAGAACTTGACATGTGTCCCAGAACGTCAACAACCAACACACCCAGGGTACATTGAATATGTGGACGTGGAAAGTCCATGACCAAATGTCGATATGTGACAAAGTCGGAGTGAGACTGTATCGTATTTTTTTTGTAATTTGTTATTAATTTACACTTTGTAGAGTCTTTCAATAAAAACCGTTACATTTAAGACCTCTGAGGGGCAAAAGGTGAGAACTTGTTCGGACGCCTGTTCTGGGCAACAACAATAAACCAATGTCCACTTCATCAGGTTTTTTTTAGTGTTTATTTTATTTTAACGTGCTCACCGTCACACAGGTAAAACATTGTATTTTCATAATTTATCTCAGGTAAATTTCCACATCACAGTTTCAGAGTCCATCACAGTTAAGTTTCCATTCATCCATTTCAGTTTCAATACGCTACAAAATGTTATTGTGGCTCCAACACACTAGTTTTTCTAGTAAGAGTGCATTTTGGGATGCATAAATGTATTAATTTATTTTTTAAATGTATTTATTTATATTGGTTGTTCTTGATTCTACATGCACTGACACTGATACTGATGAAGCACTCGTATTTGAAATATCTGTCAAAATATATCAGACCTTTACCTGCAACTTTTACCGTACAGAAGAAGATCTATTTAGAGACTGTTACAGAAAGATTTTAATATATTTACAGGATAATATCCAGAATATAGTTTTTCAATATATTATAATTATTATTATACTATAATAATAATAGTTTTCTCCAGCTTCACAGTAGAGTCTTGATCAAACAACATCCGGTGCAGCAGGTGGCGCCAACGCATCCGAAGCTCCCGTTTTATTTTGAAGGACTCACAGTGACGCTCCACTTTTATTCTGAAGGACTCGGACAGGAAGTGATATTGTTATTGGCGGAAGTGAGGCTAACCAAACAGCAGCTAACCAACAGAGGCTAACAGAGCTAACAGAGCTGATATGACGGAGTAACAAATGGCTACTGATGTCAGTCTGAGGGTAAGTCCTTCACTTTTATTCCCAGTAACAGATTTTAACGTTTAGCGCTTCCGGTTCTTTATTATTATGTGATTAATATCACAACCAAACTTCGCGCCACACACACAGGCAGCCACTGCGCCTGCTCAGTTGTGTGTTAGCTTAGCTTCTACCGGCGACACACTGCTGTTATTATGAAGTTTACTGAGCTGTAGTTACACTAACCGAGACAAAATGTTGGCTGCAGCTCCGCTAGCACGTTTAGAGGCTTAACCCGGGTCAAATTAACCGTGCCAGTTAAACCTGACCACATACTTTGCAGCTAAACTAGAGCTAAAGTGCAGCTAAGCTAATGAGTTTAACACCTGTCTGTCCTGTATGTTAAAATTAGTTTTGAATATCTGATAACTGAAGACGTGACTGTCTTCACCAGTAAAGGAGAGTGACTCAAGTACAATTTGGAAGTAACGCTGCTTCTACTTTACTTGCGCGTGTATTGTTATTAGAAATTTAGCTTTTCATTGGCAGCTACAGCAAATAACCCTGTTCAATAACAAAATACTCTCCTTCACGCCTGTTCTGACAGATATGTATCACATCAGCATTAAGGGTTTGAACGAAAGCGAAGATATAAGCAAGCAAAGAATAAAAACCTAAATAAAACTAAACTAAATTACTTCTTCAAAGTGGGCACCCAAGATCAGTGCCACCAGTTCAGTATCTGGCCAAATGCTCCTGAGATATGACGCTGAGTAATGAACAGACAAGTGTTTTTGCAGAATAATATGATGTTAGACATTTGTGTGAATGTTTGTCATAATTAGTGTGTGAATTCTAATCAGATCAATCAGATTATAAATCCATAACATACTACTGCTGTTATTGTTAGTCATACTCTATTATTATACACATATGATCATTATGTCACATACATATACTGTCATATGTCAATATATACTACATGCAACATATTGTACCACAATTACTTAGTTATTATTAATATTATATTATGAGAAAAAGTAATGTTGTAAGCTATTGTCATTACTGTCCTGCATGTCTCTGTCTTTCTCTCTGTCTCTCTTTATGTTTCATTTTGTCATATGGATTACTGTTAATTTATTATGTTTATCTGCTCTGTACAACATCTAATGCACGTCAGTCCGTCCTGGAAGAAGGACAGGTGTTATTGTCTGTGAGGGTCCAAAGGACAGAGGGATGTCAGATGCTGTAAAGCCTCTGAGGCAAATTGTGATTTGTGATATTGGGCTTTATAAATAAAACTGAATTGAATAATAATCTTTTAAATGATTATTTATTATTACAAATCAAACTACCCAGCTGTATGTAAAGTGATTAAAGTGGAGCTCCACCTTTTATTAGCTGCGACATTCATTTTAATCCAATAATATATATTATTCTGAAATGGGCCATTCTACATAATGCGTACTTGTAGTTTTGGTACTGTAAGTGTATTTTGATGCTGATACTTTTGTACTTTTACTTAAGTAAAACTTTGAGTGCAGGACTTTTTCTATACTGTGGTGTTGCTACTTTTACTGCAGTAACAGATCATCACTCTTATATTCTGTCTGTCTTTATTATATGTATTGATCAGATCACTTGTATTGATCAGCAGTTACATGGATCGGGAGTTGAATTGATCACTGGTTGTAAAGATCACTTCTTATCTTTGTTTTCCAGTGGTTGTATTAATCAGTGATGTGTATATCAGTGGTATTGATCACAGGTGATGTTGATTAGTTGTTGTATTGATCACTGATGGTGTCGCTCAGTTGTTGCATTGATCATTGACTGTGCTTGTGTGTCCCAGCGTCTGGATAGGCGGCGTCCAGCACGAGACAACATTTGTCCTCTGGAGTCTAAACTTCTGAAGACGGATGGAGAGGACGTTGCCTTCAAACTGGACAGCAGGTCACTGTCCACGACTCACGCAGGAAGCTCCACTGGGGACAAACAGGAAGAGGAGCAAACACTTGTCTCAGGTAAGTAAGCTGTGACATCATGATGACATGTGAACACATTAGATCACGTTTAAATCAAGTGCGGCTGAACTGACTCAGCGACGTGTTTATAAATGGTCCAGGTGTTAAACTGGACGAAGGCATAGTCAGAGTATTCATACCTTTAGTTTTGTCCGTCTCTTGCTCAGGTGATGGGATGACGGGGGAAGAGCTGGTCGCCATGGTGACCAGTGAGGCCAGTGAGGATGAAATGGGAAGCCTGGACATTGACCTGGACAGGACGTCCAAACAGCACAACCTGACGTCCAGCAACGTGCGCGCCATCCTGCATGTAAGAGAGACACACACGCATGGTTAACACCAGGAGAACATATTACTAAAGTTTACAATCATAGAATCAGAATCCGGTTTGTTACCAAGTAGTTTTTTTCACATACAAAGAATTTACATATTTTGTTTTGGTGCATAATGGTAAATGAGAGAAAATAAAAATAAAAGCAAGTGCAAAGAAAAACAACATAAAATTAAAGTTACAATTTTAAAAAGAAATGCATTGATCTGCAGTAGTTCACGTTCGTTTCACCTGTGTGTAACATGTAACATGTTTGTATACTCTACACTGTAACATGTTGTGTGTCCCGCGTCAGGAGGTGATTACCCACGAGCATGTGGTGGCCATGATGAAAGCTGCCATCAGAGACACTCAGGACCTGCCCATGTTTGTGAGTGTCCATGTTTTCTTTGTGCTGAGGCTCGGGATGAATGTTGTCTCGATTTTTTTAATGATTCTGAATCAGAGTTTCTTCCTGGCTTAAATTAAGGCCAAGGTGTTAGCAATGTGATCACTTGCATGTGTACTGAGCCTTCAACTGACTCAAGGAAACATTTTTTATGAACAGAAGTATTTTAGAAGCTCTAATAAGTATTTAATATTATTTATCATTATTTAGCAGCTAAAGAGAGAAATATTTTCCTCAGGAGTTGGTGGAGACTAAAAAAACGTCTCTTTGTGTTTTAATCTGTTTTTTTCTCCATCAGGAGCCTAAGATGACTCGATCCAGACTGAAACAGGCTGTTCAGCAGGGACAGGTGAAAACATTTTGTTTAATGATTATAGGTTGGTGTAGGTGATATATTTACAAGAGTTAAATCAGAATTTTTCTGTTTGTATTTTTAAATTAAGCTTTACTTGTTTTTATTTATAAATTTGATTACAATCTTGCAATGAAACAAAGCTCTTCACACATGTCTTAATTCTAGTAAATCTTTACGTGTTGCACAAACATTTTTTTGTTTTTATTTCACACTTGCTTTGGCAGTGTGAGTGTGTTTCCTGTACCGGTAAAGTTTCTTTGAATTGAATTGGACTCAACAAAAACATAAAAACTTTCAAAACAAGTCTGTCTTTCTGTCTGTCTGTTTACAGCCTCTGGACTGGAGTCTGTCAGCAGTGAACACAGCCACAGTCAAGGTAAAATAACGCATCCAGTCTGCAGGAGAGTTTCTGTCTGTCTCTCTGTCTGTCTTTTTGCCTGTCTGACTGACTGACTGTCTCTTCTGCAGCCTCCTCAGTTCGTTGACATTGATCTTGAGGAGGATGAAGACTCGTCTGATGAAGAGTATTGTCCTGATGAGGAAGAGGAGGAGGAGGAAGACACTGCTGAGGAGGTGAGTGATGCTTTGACCTTTCACAGAGGCTGTAACCTGCCACGTTACCCTTTTCTGTAGTTGGATTTTGATTTTTATCTTAACCTCAAAGACTCCACCTTTAAAAACATTTAGTGAACATACAATAATTCATAAACAGTCCAACACATAATTGCTGTCACATATATGCACATACATACACAAATACAGCCTCCATACATTGGCACATATACTACATAAATACACATGCTCACATACAATAACTATGTTTTATCGTAATTACATTGAATCTTATAAACTTGCAATTAATAATCCAACTGTGCTACTTTTATTGAGTTACTGTAATGAATCCCATCATTTAATAATTCTGAAAATGAACCTTTTTCTTCCCATTTCAGTTTTTATTTATGATTTTTAATTTCTTATTCTTATGTTAACTTGGTGTTAGTTGGTACATACCCATAACAATTTGTATGTCACACTAACTGGCTTTTTAAACTTTCCTTTAGACTTTCCTCAGTGATGCAGACAGCCTGGCTTCACCTCCCAGAATGTATCAGGCCTCTCAAATGAAACTACTCACAGTCCAGAGGACTGGTGAATCCCTACAGGTACCCAGACCTCAGACTTCCTACAGATACCCTGCCCTTAGACCTCATATAGGTACCCTGACCTCAGACCTCTTGTAGGTACCCTGACCTCAGACCTCAGACCTCCTGTAGGTACCGTGACCTCAGACCCCTGCGCTGCCCCACAAAAGCTAACTGCATTAACTACAACATCACTGAATCTGAGAAAAATGGCTTCAGAGTAGTGCCCTTTCTGCAGTTTTCTTTGGCCTGATAGAATCCTGAATCTGTGGGAACACCAGTCAGTCATAACTCAGTTTTAACAAAAGATGTAGTTGCTGTGGTTCACCTTTGTGGGGCAGTATTAAGACCCTGACCTCAGATACAGACACACTGACCTCTGACCTGTTCTGCAGAAACTGTCAGGGCACCTGGGGGAACAGGTGATGACCTCCACCTGCGCTCCTCATCAGCTCCTCACTGTTCCTGAGACCTCCTTCCTGGAGAGACTGAACGCTGTGGAGGAGGAGCTGGACTGCAGCGCTGCCTACACCTTTAACCAGGTAAACCCCACAGCACACCCACACCTATAACACACACCTCCAAGCAGTCTCACTGACTTCCTGTCTCTCCCACTACATGTCTGTCTTTCTCACTCTTAGGACAGAAAAGCCAGCAATGATGGTGGTGATGGAGGCACCAGCTGTTTGGCGTACCGCACACGCTCCAAACTTCCTCTGGTTAACGTTCCTCTGGGTCAGCTGGAGGCGGAGCTTCTCGCCCCTGACATCAGCGCTGACATGTACGAGCACAGCTCCGTACAGGGAGAGGAGGAGCGTCACTGGACGAAGTGGCTGCAGGGTCTCATGGCCCCCGACAATGAAGGTCAGGGATCCGGCTGATAACAGCACTTTCAGAATAAAAACCTGAAACTGTTTTGTTTTTGTTGTTGTTAACATCTCAGACAGCTAACTGAACCTGTTTGTCTTCTCAGAGGAAGCAGATGATGATGACGACCCCGAGTACAACTTCCTGGAAGACCTTGATGAACCTGATATGGAGGACTACAGGACAGACCGGGCGGTCCAGATCACCAGTAGGTGTTGTGGACTGGGTTTGGGTCAAAGCCTGGAGAAGCTTTTCCAGGACCTCAGACTCTGTATTTTTCTTCTTGTCCTCTCCTCTGTGTTAACACTTCTTTTTCTTCTTCTACTTTTTCAGAGAAGGAAGTGAACGAGCTGCTGGAGGAGCTGTTTGAAACGGTGTGTTGAGTTGATTTTTACCAGCATGTGTTTCCACTGATTGGTACTAATGATTCTGGTCTTTATAGAGAGTGTTCAGACCTCACACAGCACAGTGTGATCTCATCCCTACTCGTCATATTTTGCCTCTTGGACAGAAGCCCTGCAGCAGTGATAAACATCCGACACCGAGTCATTTATCTCACATCAACACCGACATGGCTCGATACTGTCCTAAACCTGATAATAACAGTCCACAGCAGTAGTGTCATGATAAATAGAGAGAAGGTCAAGGAGGAGCTGAGCGATCAATACACTGCACGCAGCTCTACATTGGTGGCTCAGAATTCACAGGGACTGGAAGAATTTACATTATTTGTTGTGATTGTAACGTCCTGCAGGAGCTGACTGGATTTAAACAGAGTATAAATCACACCCACCTATCTGAGAGTCAGAACTTTTTGGACTTTGTGACAGTCAGGACTAATGACAAGTGTCAGGTCAGAGTGACGTCTGTTTCTCTGTACAGCTCCAGGAGGAGGTGGCAGCAGAGGAGCAGGAGGAGGAGCAGGAGGAAGAGGAGGTGCCATTACAGACTGGACCGAAATTCAACGTCCCCCAGGCTTTACGGTAACACCTCTACGTAGAGTCCTGATGCACACACACACACACACACACACACACACACATATCTACTTGAACACATACAGAGTGACACGGCCCTCCTTTTGGGACGGTGCAGCAGAGATGTGCTGTGACTGTTTGGGTAGGAGGAAGAGAAATGGCCTCTGCTGCGGCTTCTTCACACAGAACACATGAAAAAGAGTGCAGCTGTGAGGAGACATCCTGTATCTGAAATAAACTGTGTCATCTTTTAGACAGTATGCATTTTCTTCAAGGCTGTCTGTAGCCCTGCAGTAGATGATCTGCCATTACACCAACCGTTTTATACAGAGCGGAGTGGAGTCGTGGTGCAACACTCCCACCATGAACAGACAAAATACAGCAGCTGTGTCCCTTTTTGCTCTCTGTAGTTTTGAGGCACCGTTAGCCAGCATGTTGACAGAGCGACGGCGAACCGTCAGGAAACAGTACGAAGCTCTGCAGCAGAGGAGAGCCCTGCAGGAAACCACCAGTAATCACCGTGACAACCTGAAGGACACACCCAGCACACAACCCGGGACCGTTACATCTGTCTTAGTGCTGCCGAGTCGGGTCTACCCCACCCTCCACCTGGACTACACCCAGAAACTGCAGCTACAGCAGCAGATACAGCAGGTGCGTGTCCTCTACTGTCTCACGTAGTGTCCTGTAGCGTTGCGTCTGTTTCCTCTTCATCTCCAACATGAATCCTGATATTTAAGTAAAGTTTTTAAAGAAACTGCAGCATTTCCAGTTTTGGTTCACTCACATGTTTTCTGTTTCTGTCTCTGTCTCAGCACGTTCAGCTGCTGACTCAAGTTCACCTGCTGAGTCGCCGTGTGGACGCCCTGAACCACCAAGCCTGCCTCACCAAACACTACCTGGTCAGTCAGTAAACAACACAAACAAATTTTCTCTTCCTCCAGATGGGTGCACCATCCAGTGAGGTATGTTGAGTCTTGTTTAACCTGGATAAATCGCCACGTTAACTGGTGATGCATGGCCAACCTGGTCGGGACCACTTTCTGTTGAGAGTTTCAACTTGAAATCGGCTAAAAAGCGGCGGCGTTCAGGAGACAATGTCAATCAATGAGCGAAACAGTTTGTATATTAACTTAAAAATTTACACAATTAGTAATTTTCTGCCAGCTTTTTGGCCGATTTCAACCCAAAACTCAGAACAAAAACTGGTCCTGACCAGGTTAGGTATGCAGCAGAGGTTACCATGGTGATGTAGCCAGGTAAAAAGAGAGCCGCCTTTGCACGAGGGAAAACTCCGGCATTAGACTCAACATACCTCCCTAACTTGAGGCAGCCTTCAGGTCAGTCCGTAAACAACAACACAAACAAATGTCCTCTCCCTCTTCTCCCTCCAGGAGGAGCTGCAGCAGTTCGCCAGCCGTCAGGAGGAGGCCGTTCTCCCCAGTAGTTTCTCAGTGTGTAACCTGAGGGGGGCGCTGGATCTCCTGCAGGAGGTGGAGCAGAGAGCGGACCCTCCTCCTGCTCCTTCTGCTCCTACTTCCACCAGGCGCTGGCTCCCCAGGATGACTCCTGCTACCAACAGTAAGAACGGAAATAAACTCTGGTTCTGTCGTCAGGCAGAACGTCTATTGTTTGGTTGTTCCAGCTGATTGTTCATGCTCTAATTTTGGTTCTGGTTTTGTTTAGGCCACGCCTTCCCTCTGCTGCCTGCCGACACCGCCTGGCTGTTTGCCACACGTCCTGTCTTCCTTTACCCGGAACTACTTCCTGTCTGCAACCTGGATCCCGCCCTCCACACCCGACCCCACCGGAGTGTTTACACTGCAGGAGAGGACGGGTACATACACACTAATACACACGACACACACTTTAAACACACACATACGGTGTTATTTCCCATGATGCCTCTGTGCAGACTGACAGTATTATTTCCCATGATGCCTCTGTGCAGATTGCTGGTTCATGGTCTGAAGCACTTCGAGGGGACGGTCCAGTCGGATCAGCTGATCAGCTCCTACCTGCTCTGTAAGACTCGATGGAGCTTGAGGAAACACGTCAGAGAGATGAGCGGGCCGAGAGCGCCGCGCAACAGTGTCATCAAGGTGACATCACTGTGACATCACCACACACACCATCTGACATCATCTCCTCTGTGGCTGAACAGGTGACGGTAAACTCTGACCTTGTCTTCATATCTTCAGACGTTCCTGACTCAGCGAGTGATCCCCCCGCTGCCGCTCGCCTGCAGCAGAGTTGAGCCGGGAGACCAGCGCCCCCCAGTGGACAGAAACAACTCCAACATGCCAAACTGGCTCAAGGTCGGACACAATGAACCACATTCATATTCATATTCAGATCAGTGTGGAGCCTGAAATTACTCTTGATTTTATTAGCTACTTTGAGTTCAAATCACAGGAACATAGCAACATAAACTAAATATTTATTAGAAGAAAATAAAATTCAACAGCATACGTTAGCCAGAAGAAATGTTTCCTTGAAACTCACACCATCGTCTTCTCCCTGAAGTTTTCGGACTATGTGACTTGAAGCCCTGATCATCATGTAACAAAAGGATCAAATTCAGCTCAGTAATAACTGCAAAGGTTCAGAAACAAAACAATAGTTGTTTTGCCAGTCAAACTTAAAATCAGCTATAGCATGTTTACATTACATAAATTAGCCTAGCGGCTAGCAGACTTTTTTTCCTCTACTCATTGCTTAACAAAGTGCATGTTACATTATTATTTTTCTCACTCACTGCGTTTCCTGACAGAACAGCTTGGTTGAATTTTAGTCTGAATGATTTTGTAGGCAAACATTGTTGAAACAGAGCAACTAATGTTGTTGAGTGAGATGCCCGTCCAAGCAGCTACATCCTGTTTTATGTCGTAACGTCACTGTATTCTGTCTGCTGACCTGTATTTTATTCCTGAATAAAAACTTTTATCCTCATCGTCCTTCTCTTAGCTGCTTTCCATTTGTCTGCCACTGTTTGATGGTGACACAGACTTTCAAAATAATGGTGTATGCTAAAGATACGATATAGGTTTATGTTTGCAATTCTTATGGTTTTGCTGGCAGCAAATCACTGAAAGTGTTCTTTGATTCAGCCGAGATGCTGCCAAACGTTCAAAAGTATGGCTACATGCCTGTGGAATCTGGTGACACAAACACATCTGAATGCTTACGTTCACATGATGGGTATCAGATGGGGTAGAAAGAGCGTATCAAATAAAGTACTCTTTTGGTATTGCTGTCACTTTAAGCGTACTGGTATTGTATTTATTTACCCAGCCCTACCAGTAGCAGAGGGACAGTTCAGTTCCTGTTCTCACCAGCAGGTGTCTGAGTTCTCACATTCACTCTGTCCTCACTTTTCTTTCTTTGATGGTTCTCACCTGCAGAACAGTCAGCTGATCATCCAGAAGACCCGACTCAACTCTACCTGTTACCCGCCGTCCCTCCCCCCAGGCTGCACCCTGAGGCTCCACCCTTACTGGGTCAGCAAGTCGTCCCACCCACCTCCCCGCCCCCACAGACGGCTCTTCACCTTGGCCCACAATGCATCTCTGCTGCCACTTGCCAAAGCGCCCGGAGACAGAGAGGAGGACACACTGGTAGACAGGCAGACAGTGAGACAGACAGTGAGGCAGTCAAAGAGACGGACAGACAGACAGGTGGACAAAAGAGCAGAGAGACAGGTAGACATGCAGCCAGTCAGCTACCTGTCTCTTCCCCATCCAGGTGTTACAGTACTCTCCAACCCCCCTGCTGTTGTAGGAGCCCTGACTCCACCCCCTGACTGTGGGGCCGTCCCATTGGCTGCTGTTCATACAGTCCCCACCCACCAGGTGAGTGCTGACATCATCCAGTCCTGCCTTCCTGTTGGCCAGAGGATGCAGCAGAGCGTTTCTGGGCAACAAGGCAGTGGCCCTATCCCCCTCCTCATCCCTCTCCCCTCCCTCACCAACCCTGAACCTACAAATCCCATAATGCCTTGCCCAGTGGACACTGTAAAGCCAGGGTACTTCCTCCTCCAGATGGTTTTGACGCCACCAGCTCCCACAGCTCTGCCCACCATCACCTCCCAGCATGCTCTGGGGCAACAGCTCCAGAGACCAATCAGAGTAGAGCGGACATTCACAAGGCCACGCCCTCCCCTGGAGGAGGAGAGACAGGTGGAGGAGACACAGATAGAGGGGGAGAAACTGGTGGAGGAGGAGAGACAGGTGGAGGAGGAAAGTCCAGCTTCAACATCCACACTGAGTCCACTGTCATCCTGTACAGGAGAGGAGGTGGAGGAGGAGAAGCAGGACTGGACAGCTCTGGGTGTGGTCCATTTTAACGGAGGAGAAAACACTGGTGGAGAGGAGGAAGAGCGGCGAGAGGCTGGAGACTCAGGAGGAGGTGGAGAGGAGGAATCGGGTGGGGGAGGAGAGGGAGAGCAGGGAGGAGAGGGTGAGGAGGAGGACGACGAGGGACAAAGGGAGGACGGGGGAGCAGAGAGGGACGAGGATGGAGAGAAGGATAAGGATGAAGATCAGGACCGGCAGGGCGAGGAGGAGGAGGAGGAGGACTTTGATGACCTCACACAGGATGAAGACGAGGAGGAAGTGATGTCATCAGCGTCGGAGGAGTCGGTGCTGTCTGTTCCAGAGTTACAGGTAAACAGGAAGTCGTTTATTAGCCACAGGATGGCACATCCCTGAAACTTGGGTTATTGATGACCAAGGTCAACGTTTGATCTGTAGTGTGTCTGACCTCTGACCTCTGACCTCTTTAGGAGACCATGAAGCAGCTGACCTGGCTGGCGGCGGAGCGGCGGCTCTGTGCAGACGGCGACTCGGAGGAGGACCACTCTCCGATGTCAGCTGGCTCTCAAGAGGAGGAGGAGGAAGAGGAAGAGGAGGGACCTAAAGGGGAGGAGTCCGGAGAGGGCAGGAGCAGTAAGACGGGAAGAGACAAGGAGACGCCGTCAGGAGAGGGGACACCTAGAGGAGGAGGGAGGTGTCCGGGACGAGGACGAGGTCAGAGCTGCTGTCTCTGTATATATGTGCACTGAGTGGCTCCTTACTGTGTTTTAACAGCGAGTCTTCTCTCTGCAGGTCGAAGCCGACCTCTCCGCGGTCTGAGGAGGAGTCGTCAGGAGCGTCACAGTAAAGACGCTGCCAAACTGCTGCTGCTGTACGACGAAAACATCCTGGAAAACGACCCGCACCGGGAGAGCAAAGACGTGGCGTTCGCCCAGAGTTATCTCAGCAGGGTGAGAACACATTAAATCAGGACCAGGTGAGCTCATGTTGATGCAGGTGTCTGTAGGTGACTCTTAACTGTGTGTCTTCAGGTGCGTGAGGCGCTGCAGGACATACCTGGGCAGGTGGAGGAGTTTGTGTCTCTGCTGAACGATTTCGAGCAGGTGGGTGAAGGACCGGAAGTGATGTTGTTGTTCAGGAAACTGCGCTGCATCCTGGGAGACCGGACCGACCTCCTCCGAGACTTCGCTGCGTTCCTGCATCCTGAACAGGCGCTGCAGTGTGGACTGGTGAGCAGCACAGGTGTATCTCAGGTGTACCACCGCAGTTATTGATTACTTATAACCTATCACTGGTAACTCTGTATCGACTGCAGTTTCAGGAGCAGCAGGCGTTTGAACGGAGCCGTCGTTTCCTGCGACAGTTGGAGATCAGTTTTGGAGATAATCCGTCACATTATCAGAAGATCATCAAAGCTCTGCAGACCGGTCCAGACCTGAGTCCAGCCAGCATCCGCGAGGTACCAGTTAAACCATTATCAATAACTACTGATTATTCATTATTGATGATACTGATCAGCGTTTCTGTGATCACATTTCAGCTCAAGTCTCAGATGGCCACACTGCTAAAAGGCCACAACCACCTACAAGCTGAATTCTGGGTATTTTTTGACGAGCTCCGCCCACCCCCGGCCCGCCCTGGACAGTTTGAGGAAGCTCATTGGCCGGAAGACGGTGGGGGCGGGTCAGATGGTGGAGAGGGCGTTGGCCAGGTGCCAGGAACTGGACTCAGTAGCGGCTTTGAGGAAGTGACTCTCCCTGAGCTTGAGGAGGAAGAGGAGGGGCACAAGATCCAACCAATGGCAGGCCGGCGCCGCAGGAGGAAGATGGACGCCCACAGAAACTACAAGGTCTGAAAACACACATGCAGTGTGTCTTTACTGAGCTTTCACTCATGGACTTCTTCTCATGCTGGTTTGATGTGTTCTAGGACTGTGATTGGTCAGATAAAGACTGGCCTTGCCTCTGTCGGGACGCGAAGATCCGCCGACACAGGAGGAAAGGATGCTCCCATTGCCATGGCAACAAGGTCTGTCCTCCATGTTTCATCAATGCAGAATGAGCGACAGGTACAGAGGTTAACAAACACCTGACTCACCTGTTCATGTCCCCTCTAGACCTCAGGAGGCGTGTCCAGAGCTATGAAAAGTCTGGACCCTCTCTACTCGCAGATAAGCTCCGCCCATGACGACCCAGGTGACAAAGACCTGGACCTGAAGGGGGACGACGACAGTCCACAACCAGGTATTTAACAGGATCACCTGTCCTGAGTTGTGATTATCAGACAGGTGTGTTAGTTTTTTGTGACTTTATTGTTTCTGTCGACAGACCGAAGCGGTGCATCATGGGAAGGCTCGTTCCCTCTGATAGATGAGAAGGAGGAGGAGGAGGAGGAGCTGGATGATGAGGAGGAGGATGAAAATGAAGAGGAGAGGAAGACGACTGAGAAGGAGCAGAGCCCGGTGGTGAACAGGAGCAGGAGAGAGGAGGTGGTGGAAGGATGCAGTGTCTCCTCTATTCTCCCCATCACCTCCTCTACCTCTCCGTCTGTCACCTCCTCAGACCCCACCAGCACCTCCTCTATTACCTCCATCACCACCCCCACCCCTCCTACCACTTCCTCCATCCTCCCTCCAACCTCAGTTCCCTCCTCTGTCTTATCCTCCTCCATCACATCTATCACTCCGCCCTCTACCTCTCCCACTACCACCTCCTCCTCCATGTCTCCCTCCGTATGCACCACCTCCTCTGTTCCTCCTTGGCCCAGTCCTCCTGCTGATGTCCCAGTCTGTGCCAAAAATATTTCTTTGACAGCGAGCGGAGAAAAAGTCATCCTCTGGACCAGGTACACCTCCTCTTTTTGGAGCAGCAGGAGCACTGACTTTATATTTAAACTGCCCCTCCTCCTCTGTGAGCAGCAGGAGGAGCAGCAGGCAGAGCAGCAGGAGTACACACTGTTTATGTTGTTTTTCAGGGAAGCAGATCGAGTCATTTTGACAACGTGTCAGCAGGAAGGAGCCAATCAGAACACTTTCCAGGCCATCTCTACTCTGCTCGGCAACAAGACCCCAAGCGAGGTGAGTGGCTGTTAAGTTTTCTGTTTGGATTGTGATTCGTTGACTGACAGTAAACGGTGTCAGTAACTCTTCCTTGTCTCTCCAGGTCTCTCGTCGGTTTCGGGATTTGATGCGTCTGTTTCGGACGGCGGCTCGTCAGACCAGCTCAGAGGACGAGGCTCCGCCCACTGAGCCGCCAGCAGCCGATGAGGAACCAGACTGATATGAACCAATCAGAAGAACCGAAGAAGCAAAGGAAGGTTTTTTTTATACTCCCAGGACTTTTACTGTGAAAGGATTCACAGCTGAGTTTGCTATCCATAAAAAAATGTAAATATGAAAATAGGAGATTATTTAATGTTTTTGTAAAAAAAGGTGACAGTTTTTTCTTTTTACAATAAACAATTGTTTCATCAAAGTCTGTCTTTTGTCCTGGATCAGACTGAGTCAGATCAGAGATCAGTGGGAAAGCGGCGTACGCTCAGTCTAAAGCCAGTTTTCCGTGTCATGAAGGTGGTTCTCTTTAAGGGTATTTTCACACTTGGTCCTTTTCAGCCCTCTTTATGGACTCCAACACCCATTCACACACTGGTGGCCAAGGCTACCGTACATGATGTCACCTGCCACTCAGTGACCATTCACACTCACTCACTCACTGATGGAACAGCCATCTGCAGCAATTTGGGGTTCAGTATCTTGCCCAAGGATACTTGGACGTGGACTGGAGAAGCCGGGGATCGAGCTACTGATCTTCCAATGCTGGACGACCCACTGTACCTCTGAGCCACAGTCGCTCGCATATACAAACACTCCAAGAGAACACAGACCCCTCTGAAGCGAATCGAACTCAGGTCAGTTCATTTTAAGTCTGTGGTGCTGTTCGCTTAACCTGTGCCTTGTGAACACAAAGCGCTCCAGGTTTGCTTTGCTCTATGCTGTTGTTTAGCCCTCTGGATCATATGCTGTCGTCGGCCTGTGACGCTTGCAAGGATGCAGGACAAGGAGTAGTTTGTTCCACAGAAGATACTGTAGAACGTAGAACACATCAAACCACAACAGTGTACAGCACAGAAGCCCAGAGGATTTCCTTCAACTATGGGTTCATCTGAAATCGAGGGGCTTCATAACTGCAGTGCAGCATCAAAGTAAAAACACCCTTAGTTCCTGCGGTGGAAACGGGCCTAAAGAGGACTGAGTTCTCTTTCAAATTAACTGACTGTGAACACAAAAGAACTGAGTCCCTTTTCTGTTGGTCCACTTTTTGGTGCACTTTAAGTGCATCGATTACACTGTTAAGAGGCCTGAAAGAGACCAAGTATAAAAACACCCATAAACTTGCTAGATAGCAAATTGAGGATGGCGTTAGTTCAGGCAGGACACAATGTCAAGCTCAGCTCACGTCCCTGCTACATCAGCTGATCTCAAACAGCCAATCAACTGATGGAGCAGCTGATTGAAGGAAGATAGTCAGCTGATAGATCACATGATTCCTTTCTATGCAACCAAGTGGCAAATCTCATTCAGGGCGTCCTATTTAAACTGCTCTGGCCTGCCTACCGTTGCTGCTTCCTCTGCAACCTGCCTCCACCCCAGCTCCTCCTTCTCACGCTGTGTCTGACTTATCAATGTCATTTCTGTTTGTCAGTGATGCTGCTCTGTTCTGATCCTGGAGGTCTTTGCTGCTGCTCTCACTGCTGTAGGCTTTCCTTGTTTGCACATGGAAGGGCAACAGTGTGTCAGTGATACAGAACATCTGTGGAGAGATACTGTTTTACTTTACTTTGTCTCACTGAAATTGTGTTCTGTTTTCAGTGTTCTCTGGTTTCCATAATGGCTTCTAAGGAAGACTTACATAAAATCACAAGTAGCATTAAACATTAATAGTTCAGTATATTATTCACGATGACATTAACTTACGTATGAAATGTAGTACAACTCCTTCAAACCACCATATCATTAACACTTTGGATTATGTGTTTAGCTCTATGATCACAGCTTTTTTCATTCACCATCCATGAGCTAAACTCAGAGTTTACTCAACTGATTAATCAGCTTTTCTGGAGCTGAAAACTCAGAATTTGTTAGACTCCAGGTAAAACAGTGGAGCTAGTTTAACTCTTTATTGACCCTGAAGAGAAAAACACAGAAAAGACTTAAACACACAAAACACAATAAAATACACGCTCATATACAACAAGTCTCATCAGAATATAAAACCTGGAGAACAGTCAGCTATATGTTTCCTCAAAAGGATCAATAGCTCAAATGTCAATGACTTATTTAATGACGACTGATCATCAGCTACCTTTTGACAGTTTAAAGTTCTGAAGAAAAGTCTTAACTCTTAACAGACCACTTTCTGTGGATAAAAAGTATGTACACGTTTTTTATGACTTGACCTTTTAAAATAACACACGCCTGCTGCAGGTGCGGTTTCCTGTTTCTCTACACAAAACAAAAGCAATGATTTGATCTCATTTAATCGAGATAAGATCAGATCATCCAGAGACTGGTATTTAGTTTAGTAAAACTACATCAGGAGGTGGAGGAGGCAGGGCTGCTGTGACTGACGTGGTGGGTGGGGTCAACCCTGCGCTCTCTCTCCAGTCTCAGGGTCAACGCCATCGTCCAGATCTGAAACAGGGAGAAGAAAAACAAAAAAAGGAATCAGAATTTTCCCCTTTGTTTAAAAAAGAAATCTGTCCATGCGTATCATGCGGTGGAAGTTTGAAATAAGTTAAAAGTTAAAGTTTGGAAAAATCTGCGGCTTGAAGGCATTCTCAGTTTATCAGTATGTAGCTGTAGCCCCACTGTTTATCAGCACATAGTCATAGCCCCACTGTTTATCAGCACATGGTCATAGCCACGCTTTTTCTTTACATATTTGTAGCCACGTTATTAACCACAGGGCATCATGATGATTTCGGAACGGACTTGAGTTTAATATGGTCGGAACTATGGGATGTCGAACCAATGGGCTGTTCCCCTGTTTATCAGCACATAGTTGTGGCCCTGCTGTTTATCTGTACATAGTCTTAGCCCTGCCATGTAGTAGTCATAGCCATGCTTCCTCAGCACGTTGCTGTAGTCCCAGTGTTTATCAACAAGTAGCCTTGAGTTTATCAGTACCTAGTCCTCGCCCCACTGTTAATCTACACATTGTCGTAGCCCTGATGTCTATCTGTACGGAATCCTAGCCCCATTGTTTATCTGTACATAGTCTTAGCCCTGATCTTTATTAGTCATTGCCCGCTGTTTGTCAGCATGTGGTCATAGTTTGACCCACTTTTTTTTTTTATCAGCGCGTAGTCGGTTTGTCTGTATGTAGTGGCAGCTCCGCTGTTTCTCAGAATATTGTTGAAGCCCTGCTGATCAAAGCCTCATGTTTGTTAGTATGTAGTTGTGGCCCAGACTTTTCTCTGCAAGTAGTTGAAACATTGCTGTGTTCAGCATGTAGTCGTAGCCCTACTGTTTATGTAGTTGTAGCCTCGCTGTTTGTCAGTACATAATCATAGCCCTATTGTTTATGTAGTCATAGCTTCGCTGTTTGTCAGTACGTAGTCGTAGCCCCACTGTTTGTCAGTACGTAGTTGTAGCCTCGCTGTTTGTTAGTACATAGTCTTAGCCCTACTGTTTATGTAGTTGTGGCCTCGCGGTTTGTCTGTATGTAGTTGTAACTCTGCTGTTTGTCAGGACGTAGTCTTAGCCCAACTGTTTATGAAGTCGTAGCCTTACAGATATTAGTAAAATATGAGATAAATACAAATTTAAGAACATAAATGTTGTTGTTGTTGTTTTCTTCTTACAGTTCATCAGAACGTCTCAATTCCTGCAGCTTTAAACAAGTTAAAATACGACACTGAAAAGATGAATCTGTCTGACTGTCTCACCCATGTAGTCCTCAACTATGTTCTCTGGGTTCTGCTGGTCCTGATGGTTCTGCTGGTGTTGCTGGTTCAGCTGGTTCTGCTGGTTCTCGTCCTCCATGTGAACATCTGCACGTCAGACGGCAGAATCATCAGACCAATAAACAGAGTTTGGTTCAGACTCTAAACTTTACTGGTTTCACTGGACACTCACCTGCGGCTGCCTCTGGTTGGTCGGGAGAGCACCTGTAGGGAGGGGGGAGGGGCTGGGAGTAGACTGTGCTGATTGGCTGGTTACTGGTGGGCGGGTCAATGTTGTTCCAGTAGGAGCCAATGGGAGAGGAGTTTGCTGTCGACACATCTGTTCAAGAGGAAACAGGAAGTGATGAGAGATCAGAGGTCAGAGGTGTGAATCATGGAGGTATTGACAGACTGATGGATGTATCGATGGATATAGGGATCTATTGACAGATGTATCAATTGATGTATTGATAGATGTATTGATAAATATATTGAGGGATGTGCTGATAGATTCACGCATGTATTGATATATTGACGGATGTATTGCTGGATGTATTGACAGACCTATTGATGGGTGTATCTATGGATCTGCTGATAAATGTATTGACCGATCTATCAACAGATTTATTGATGGATGTATTGATAGTTGTATCACTGGATCTATTGATAGGTGTATTGATGGATGTCTTAATAAATTGACAGATGTATCAAAGGATGTATTGATGGTTGTATTGATAGACTGACAAATGTATAGATCTATTGATAGATGTCTTCATGATATATTGATAGATGTATTGACAGATCTATTGATGGATGTATTGATCATTGTTTAGACAGACTGACAGATGTATAGATCTATTCACTGATGTATTGATAGATGTATTAATGGATGCACTGATAGATGTATTGACAGATCTACTGATAGATGTATTGATGGTTGTGCTGATGGATGTTTTGTTGAAAGTCACCACAGATACAACCACATTATTTTGACCATTTGTGAAAGTATGAATATTGTGTGAGAGTGTGTGGGTGTGTGTTTGTGTGTGTGGTGCATTTGGCCTCCTGCAAATATGAGCGACTGCTGAAGAGCTGCAGTGATGACTGTGTGAACCTGGCTTGCTGGCTGGTATTTGCAATGCGAGCAGGAGGCCGATCAGAGTTGTATCGCTACCGTTAAGCGTAAATACACTGCATATGTGTGTGCATGCTCCGTGCAAGCACTCAGAAACAGCAACACGAAAAGGTTTAGGTTTTATTGTGTTTTGAATTAACTATATTGTCCCTTTACTCTGTGAACTTTGGCTGTAAACCTGCTCAGCTTTATTGTGTGCAGGTAAACCCCTCAGTGCATGCTGGGAAACACTGCAGTCCCTTATAATGGCTTCAGAATAAACTTCCTGTAGTAAAAACTTTGAGGAATGAAAAGAATTAGAGTTATGACAGAACAACTAATATATAAAACACTTACACAAAAATATAAACATGTAGAAACTAATATGTGTATCTAAACAATCTACACTGATGGAAATAATTAAACAGCAGCTGGCGGTTAAATCGTGTCTGTTTAATAGATTCTGCATCATTTTAAATGTTGAATAAAGACACGGAGCTGTGAGACAAACCTTCAACCTGAATATAACTTGTTTCTCTGCTGAGTTTCAAGAAGCTCCAGCTCTGACTCAGTTTACATGTTTAATAATGTGAACCTGAACTTGTTATTACAGTTTAATTGAACTTCATTGAAAGATGAATAAACTGACCGTATGTTTTTCTGCGGAGCTTCCTGAACGGACAGTTTTCTCTGAGGCGGAGCAGACAGGACTTCCTCCTCACAGGCAGAGACTCCATAGAGACAACGCTCCACTTTCACTTTAAAACTCGGTCCAGACGCGACCAGTCTGAATAAAACAAACTGTTTCCTTCAGTTCAGCCGCCGCTTCAGTCTGTGGACACCTCGATCCGCACAAACATCCTCAAACACCGAGTGTGTGTGTCCGCAGAGTCGACCTGAGCACGACTGTAACACACCTGAGCCTTCAGAATAAAAGCCCACAACAGGCTGCTCTCTAAACTTCCTCTCTGCATGTTCCTCTTTACTGACAGTTAACAGTTTTACAGCTGAGCTCAGATCAGTTTCTGCAGTTTCTCTTCACTAATTGTAACTGCAGTTAATGTTCTGCTTAAATGCCACTTAGATAGTTTGCCTCAGTAATTATTTGAGTTATTCAAACAGTATTTTCACAACACAAATTAAGTTACACATTGATAAGAACTTCAATTATCATTATCATTATCATTATTATTATTATTAGTAGTAGTAGTAGTAGTATGAAACCTGCTTGTTTTCTCACCTGTATGAACTTCCTGTCTATGTCCTTATCAGACTCTTCAGTCCAGCAGATGATAATGATTCATTGACAGGTCAAAATATCTGCTGTGAACAAAACACTGAGCTTCTCTGAAGGTTGAAGGTAAAACTCACCTGTCAGGTATGTGTTAGATCTGTTCATAATAATACACTTTATTTATGTAGCACCTGTCACATGAGAAATGCAGCACAAAGTACACATAAAACAGACAAACCAGGCAATTCACTACAAAAGGACATTTAAAACAGTTTAAAACATGGATTAACTGTTAAAATATAAATCATAAAGTCAAGTAAGATTTTAAAAGAGTTGCAGCAGCATGAAGCGTGAAAAGAAAGCGTTTCAGATCTGTATGAGGAAAGTTGAAGGCTAAAATGAACAGATTTGTATTTTAGTTTTATTTTAATAATATTTAGCAAGCTATCTTCTCTGTTACCATGTTCATGTAATTACTGATTTATCAAAATCAAGAGGGAGAGCACATTAAAATGAAAGGAAATCAACTTGAATCAACATCCCACTGATTATAAACACTGATAAACGTGTTGTAAATATTCAGGAATTTGTCTTGATTGTTTTCAGAACAATAAACAAAAATCAAGACATAAAATACAAACAAAATATAATCTATTAAAGTGGAAGAGCTTGTATACATGACTAATATAATAGTAATAATAGTATGAGTCAATCATACATGGGATGAGGTGATTTTAAGATTCATATACGGGAAGTTTCTTCAGGAGCATCACATTCTTAAACGTGTACACTTTGTGCTTTTATCTTGAAGTCAGATCACCAGTACTTCCTGTGTGCAGGTGTTACTTTGATGTTTGGTGTCAACTATCAGTCTGACCGGTCCAACAGGAAAACACAAACAGCAGCTTCATGTGACTCAATAACAGACTGATCAGTAACCATCAGTCTAGCGCAGTGTATCCGTGTATACATCATATTCTAAAGGTTTCACAGACTTGTGTTTAATCACATCTGTTATTAATTATAATTAAAGGTGGAGCTGCAGTTCAAGCTTTTATTGTGGCGTACATAACTTAGTGTAAATTATACAAACAGCTTGTTGTGACCATCAAATTTTAATGATCATAAGATGATTTCTCAAAAAAAAATGTTGAAAACTGGACCAACAGAAACAGACTGAACAGGAAGTAAACAGGAATAAACAGGAAGTAGTCCGACAGCTAAATATTTCCACAAACTACCTCAAATCGGGAAAAAAAAAACCTGTTTCCACTGAAAATACTAACGACACAAACATCAGCTGTAGTGGGTGGGGTTATACCATAAAAGTCTTTCAACAGTTCAAAAGAATTAAACTTTATAAACACATAAACAATTTACTTTTTTTATTTAATCTTTTTTTTCCAGTTTGTAAAAAATTAAGTTTAAAAAAAACAAAAACAAAGTAGGTCAGAAACACTTCAGCCTGACAGGAAGTTACTGATTTCTGATCATCCCCAGAATCTCTGTTTGCCGGCAGGTGGAGTCGCCACCTCCTCAGGACGAGGCAAGTGGCTGAAGACCGACCCTGACGCGTCCACTGTGAAGATGAAGTAGATGTTGGCGACCATCATGGCAAGACTCGGCAGGAAGGAGAGGCCGAAACCAAAACCACGAATGCTGCTGCTGAAAGCTGCGGCCACCCAGTAAACCAGCCTGGAGACACAAAACAAACGCACCTTTAATTTAAAGCGCCTGATTAATCTGAGACACAGGTAATTAAACGTTCTTCATAAACAGCCTGTGGATCCTTTAGAACGTCACATTAACCTAAAAACACCACAGTTAAACATTCTGCGTAAACACTTTGTAGATCCCTTAGAACGTTCCACCATTAGCCAAAAGAGTTAATTTAGTGCTTCATGGTAACAGCCTGTAGATCCTTTAGATCGTTCCATATTCATCCAAAACATCACAATTAAATGTTCTGCATAACCAGTTTGTAGATCCTTTAGAACGTCCCCAATCATTCTCAAAAACTACAGCTCTTTAACTTTTTGTCTAAACATCCTGTAGAACTTTAAGAGCTTTCCACTTTAATCTGAAACACCACAGTGTATTAAACGTTCTGTGTAAACAGTCTTTAGATCCTTTAGATCATTTTTCTGAAACACCAGTCAATTAATGTTCTGTCTTAACAGCTTGGAGATCCTTAAGAACTTCCCACCTAAATCTGAAATGCCAAAAGGTAATTAAGTGTTCTGCGTAAACAATATTTAGGTCTCTTAGAACGTTCCACAATTATCTGAAACCCTTAATTTAACGTTCCGTAATAAGTCTTTGGATGCTTTAGAACGTCCCACATTCATTTGACACTCAGTAAAATGTTTTGTGTAAACTGCTCTGAGATCTTTTAGAACATTCCACATAAATCTCAAACACCACAGTTAAACATTTTGCGGGAACAGTCAGTAGATTGTTCAGAACGTTCCACATTAATTAAAAAAAACACCACAGTTAAATGTTCTGCGTAAACAGTATCCACGTTCCACAATTATCTGAAACACTTCATTTATCGTTTCATGGTGTTAGTCTGTAGATATCTTGGAACGTTCCACCATTATCTGAAATGTAGGAAACTAACAGTTCTGTGTAAACCGTCTATAGATTATACATACATAGATTATTATACATAGATTCTGCATGTTTTCTTTAAATCTCACCGTCCTAAGGCGAAGACGATGGTCAGCAGAGGGATGAGCTTCAGGTGCTCTTGGCTCAGGTACATCGCCATGACGACCAGCTGCAGGAAGTAGATCAGGAACAGGGAAACGGAGTCGGAGATGAAGCGCTGGTGGACGGTGACTTCATGAAGCTCCTCCTCCTTCACCTCCTCATCGAACAGAGGGCGAATCGCACCCGACCTGAGCCGACTGATGCCCAGAACCAACCAACCTGAGACACGTGAGACAGACAGGTGAGACAGACAGGTGAGACATCGTGGCACTGACAGTTAAGAGCTGCTGGGTCTCTTCTTCTGCTCTGGTGTCGCACTCACCGAGGATGATGGGGATGGCAGCGAACACGGAGCAGCGCAGCGTGTAGACGAGTCTGAGGGGGGCGCTGTCCAGCAAGGGGGCATCAAACGGCAGGAAGACAAACCCCCCCCACACCAGGAGGGGGAAGAAGAACGCCGCCGTCATCAGGGACACGCCCACCTTCAGGACGTCCCTGTGGGGACAGGCCTCTCCACCTGAGAGACAGACAGGTTAAAACCCCACTCATCTAAGAGCCCAGCCCACCTGAGACAAAGACAGGTTAGAGTCCCACCCACCCAGGAGAGAGACAGGTATAAACCCCGCCCCTTGACAGAGAGACAGGTGAGAGCTACAACAGGTATATTTACATTTGGCAGGAGGTTTGTCCTCGGTCCACTCGTACTGGTAGCCATGTTGGTTGTAGTCCTGTGGGACTCGGGAACTCAGGAAGGGGCTCTTCTCCGACTCCATTTCCCAGAATGCCTCACTCTCTCTGGGTGATGAGGGCGCATGGAGAACGGTCACTGCAGGATTAAACACCTGTGCTGCTTTCTCCGGCATGTGGTTCTCTGTGGGCTCCTCCTCCAGGTGTGTCACTGGCTCCGCCCCTTCCTCTCTGCCCTCGGCCCTCCTCTTCCCCTCTGCTATCAGCTCCCTCTCACTCTCTGTCCAGCTCGCCGCCTCTCGTACAGAATTATCCGACCTCACACTCATCCTGTCTCCTTTACTTGTCTGTCCAGCTGTCTGTCCCCCTGTCTGTCTGTCTCCAGGCCACTGCAGGGTGCTGGGCTCCATCATGGCGGACTTCACCGCCTCCTCCTCCTCTTCCTCTTCCTCAGTTTGTTTATTCTTCATCCCCCCACCGTCCCCCATCTTGGTTCTTTCTGTCGGACTCTGGGCATCCTCAGGCCGATTATCTGTCAGCAGAGACATCTGTCTGTCTGTCAAAGAGAACAGTGGACAATTACATACTGTATGTAACTGTATATATATTTATATATATACAGTTACATATATAAATATGCTGTAGTGACATATATAAACTTATTACAGTACCATACCATATATATTACAGTTGCATACCATACATACGGTGTATATTAGAGCTGCCACGATTAGTCGACTAATCGATGACTAATCGACTATTAAAATAATCGATGACTATTTTAGTAGTCGACTAATCAGTTTGAGTCATTTGTCATAGAAAAGTACTATAAAAGTAACCAAAAAACTCTTTCTGCAGCTTCTTACGTTCAGATATTGGTAGCTTTACCATATATATATATATAAAAGTTCAATAACGTACATGTTGTAGTAATATACCGTATAGATATAGGTTTGATAACGTAAATATTGTAGTAACATACCGTATAAGTTCGATAACGTACATATTGAAGTAACATATCGTATAGATATAGGTTTGATAACGTAAATATTATAGTAACATACCGAATCTATAAAAGTTCGATAACGTATATATTATAGTAACATACTGTATATATAAAAGTTCGATAACGTCAATATTGTAGTGACACAAAGTATATATAAAAGTTCGATAACGTAAATGTTGTAGTGACACACAGTATAAAAGTTAGATAATGTAAATATTATGGTAACATATTGTATATATATAAAAGATACACGATGTAATTATTATAGTAGCATACCATATAAATGTAACATACCATATATATAAGTAACATAATGTATAAATAAGTTACAAACTGTATATACTGTAGTTACATAACATATATTATAGCTTCATACTGTACTTGAGACAGCGCTGACCACTTTCAAATCCAAGCTAAAGACCTTCCTGTTTTTATAGCTTTACTTAATTTACCTTTAAACCAAATTTATTTCTTTTTGGTCTCTATGCTGTGTGCTTTTATTTGTTTGTTTTTTATTTGTTTAACCCTGTGTGTGTGTGTGTGTGTGTGTGTGTGTGTGTGTGTGTGTGTGTGTTTGCCTGCTTGCTTTATTGTTTCTCTCATTTGTTTCCTGTGTTTTTACTTGTCTTCTTTAAATCACTCTGGGTTACCTCTGGTTAAATAATGTGCTACAGAAATATATTTGCCTTTCCTTGTAGACGGTTACGTAATGTAGCCTCTGTTACAGATAAACACAGTGTATGTACATACAGTAACTTACCTGCACATAGTGTGTATTACAGTAACACGTGAATATGTTACTGTTGTAATATCGCACTTTCCTCCTTTCTGGTCTGCAGCAGTGTATTATTTATCTTTATTGATCTTTATTGATCTCTCAGTGCTGATCAGACACTGAACTGTATTTATGATCTATAAATGTAATCTCTGTACCTGCAGCAGGTAAGTCTAGCCCCGCCCACTGTGAGGGCTTGAGTTTCACTCCAACATGGCGGCCGTGAAGCGTTTCAGATTAAATATTAGAATAAAAATAAATTCGAGTTGACTTTGGTCTCTGATCGAGTTTTACGTCACCATCTATCGGTTACGCTGCTGCTGACAGTTTGTTCGGTGCTGTCGACAAAGAGCCGGTCAGTTCTCAGCGGCAGAGCAGGAGCGGCTCCGTGCTAACATGCTAACGTGCTAACACAGCTGGACACGGACTAATTAAATAAACTGAGATTAAACTCAGAAATCAGGCTGAGATTAAAGATTTACCGTGATAGTGTGATCGTCTTCTTCTTCTTCTTTTCCTCTCTTCTTCCTCTTCCTCCTCTTCCTCTGTTGTTGTTGTGAAATGCTCCGGAAGTGGAGCTCAGGTGTGGTAGCGTCAGGTGAGTTAAAGGGAAAGTTCTCTTAAAGGAAAAGTTTTTACAGAACAGTGTTGTTGCTTTTTCTGCCCCCGTACTTTAATATGAAAATATATTTATTTTGCTGCCTCTGCATCTCTGGCTGAGGACATATATCTATCTACCTATCTGAATATGACCTTTCTGGTTAAATAAAGGATAAATTCATTTAAGAAAACTCACTGCTAAAAGCACACTAGTAAAAGTATTTATCAGTTAAATGAACACAGAGTGTGAAAGGAAAGTACTTGAAGGAATATTTCACCTGCAAAAGACCATTTCCATATATATATATTTATCATTTAAATGATCATTTTCCCATTGAGTTTGTGAAGAAAACTTTATGGCGAATCAAAAAAAGGGGATGATTTTTCATGAACTCAAGGAACAACACCAAATTATATCAAAATGTCCTTTTACAAACTGAGACAGCTCCTGAAGTGAAATCCAAGTGTCATTTATCCAGCTGTATGCTCAGTACTTCACAAACACATTCATTTTCTTGATTACAACCAAAAAAAATTCATAATCATGAGATTTTATTTTGAAATTATAAGATCTTTTCTCATAATTACAAGGTTTTTTTTTATAGTAACAAGATTATTTTCTTGTAAATATAAGTTTTATACTTGTAACAAGATGTTTTCTCATGCTTACAAAATCTCTTTTCTCATTTTTCTTATAATTACAAGATTTTTTGTCCCTATAATTATTTAATGAGTTTTGTATTTGTTATGAGATCTTTTCTCAAAATTATGAGAGTTTTCTTATAATTACAAAAATATTTTCCCATATACTTCCCATACTATACATTATTTCCTGGAGTCACTACATCTTTCTTCATAATAAAGAGAAATTGTTCTTCTTAAAATCTTTTCCTTTAATTATAAGGTTTTTTTTTCTCATTGTAAAATCTTTTCTCCTAAGTTCAAGAGTTTTTCCTCATAATTGATTTTTTTTACTAGTTTTGTATTTGTTATGAGATCTTTTTCCAAAATTATGAGATTTTCTCTTTTAATTGCTCACCAGATCATTTGTTTCATAATGATGAGAGATTTTTCTTGTTACATGATCTTTTCTTATAATTATGAGATTTTTTTTCTCCTTGCGAGATCTTTTCTCATCATGACAAGTTTTTCTTATAATTATGATTTTTTTTTTACGAATTTTGTATTTGTTATGTGATCTTTTCTCTCAGTTTTTATTATAAGTACAAATCTTGTCCCATAATTATGAGATCATTTTTCTTGTAATTTTTAGATCTGTTCTCATTACAAGATCTTTTCTCATAATTCTGAGACAGTAACTCATTATTACAAGATATGGTGTCTGTTTTTCTCCTTTTTCTTTGTCTGTATTATTATCTATCTCATGAAAATGCGTCTTTTGCTTCTCCCAAGTACAGGAAAAACGACACAACACACCACTGAACACATACAAATATACAGTCTACAAAACACAATCGTGCAAATGGTAGCAGCAAACAAGTTATTGTAAAATACAAATTGTTTCCTGCTGCAGTCACTGTGTTTAAAACCTGTGTGGTATAGGTCATAAAATAATGATGATGATGATAATAATGAAAATAATAATGACAATAAATTGTATTTATATAGCACCTTTCATACAATAAATGCAGCACTAAGTGCTTCACAATAAGGACAGTATAAGCACTGACTGCTTCACATGGAAATACACATAATGGACATGAAACAGACAAACAAGACAATCCAATATAAAACATTTATACAGTTTAACATATGGATGAACTGATTCACGAAATCATAGAGTTGTAAAACTATAAAGCATAAAATCAAGTAAGATTTTAAAAGAGTTGCAGCATCGAGAAGTGTCAGAAGAAACTAAAAGCGTAATAAAAGACGTCTTGTATGTTCCGGCTGGTGACTGGGAACAAGAAGCAATGACCAAACTGTGAGTGTAGAGAGTGTGTGAAGTTTCCACAGTAATGTATGTTATATGCTTCCTGTGTTCAGATGACATCAGACTGTGCTGCAGGTGTAATTCACAGTGCTGCCAACAGGTGGAGGTGTCGTGTTAGTGTCAGGGTGTGTGTGTGTGTGTGTGTGTTAGTGTCAGGGTGTGTGTGTGTGTGTGTGTGTGTGTGTAAGGAGGTGTCAGCTGGTGGTTTCCTCTCTGATCAGCGGGGATGACATCACTTCCTCCTGACTGTGTGTTATCTGTTGGAGTTGTCATAGTAACAATGGTATCAGGCAGTACTGTTGGAGCCGGTTGTCATGGTAACTGTGGTATCAGGCAGTATCAGGAGGCAGCTGTGAATAGATGTTTCATTCAGAGGCTGTAGCAGCACACAGTGTTACTGTTGTAAACTCATTTACACCAGTGAACTGTAATAAAACGCAACAAATGTAGTATTTATATGAGCACATGATTTTTGGACCATTTCAATAACGTGACATGAAAAATCATTCATTTATTTTAACACACAGCAGGTACAGTGTGTACTTTTACGACAACACAACCCCAAAGCATCACGCGACATTATTTAAAATCTCAACTGAGGTTCACACAAATTAATTTTTCAAACAATTCAAATAAGTCAAAATGTGTAGTGTTATCAAGGTTACATTGCTCTCTGTGAGTATTTACTGATGTAAACTGTGGTTTTGGTGACAGTGACTGAAAATGCAGGGCTGCATTTTTTCTGCATGGCATTTATCAGTTTTAACAGTACAAAGTTACACATGTGGGAGATTATTTTAACAGACTGGACAGGATTCACATTTAACACCTGTACGGTTTGAAATGTAATTTGTTGACAGATCACGTCAACACAGGAAAGACAAAAACTGCTCTACAGCTACACACACAGCACAAAGGAGGAAATTACAAAATTAGAGGTGTAAACAGGAAACTTATAGAAGCTGGGTATAGAAGCTATTTTAGAACTGGTTGATTAGATTTTTTTTTTATTATTTTGAATATGAGACCCTGTGTCCTCATATATGGACATCACATTTTGGGTTTACTTGACTTTATAAAACCTAACTCAGACCTGTTGTCCTCAGTCATGGACACTTTTGTCCCATCTAATGGTAGTAAGAGCATGATACAATAATCCATGTAAAAACAAAATGGCAGCCATCTTTGCGAAGTCAGTCTGCAGCTGTTCCCGACAATAAAGTGGACAAGGTCCAAAACCTGATCAGATTTTATGGTTGAACTGCAGCAGAATAAATAGTAGCTGCTGTGCAGTGATGGGTTGGGTCCGGCATTTTTAGGCAATTCTGAGCAAAAAGCAGAAGAATTGGAAGACATTTAAGAATTTAGCAACACAATCTGCCTTTTGCATCAGCTGAGGCATGAACTCACAACCTTTGACCCTAAGAATCAATTTCTATCTCACTGAGCTAATTAGTCAGTTCATGTGTAGCTTCACAAACTGACTAAGCCAGACGTGCAGGAAACAAAAATCTGAAAATACACATATTGCATCTAGACAGCATGGAATGTTGGTAATTTGTTTGTAACAATGATTGATTTGCTCCATAAGTGAAAAACTGATGGTTAAAATTGCCGTTTTTACATTGACTCCAATTGTTCACATTTAGAGCAAAATTCAAAATGCTGTCAAAAATTCAGTTTTTGAGATAAAATTCTGAAATTTGCCACAAATCATCTACCATGTCATTTCTTTTCATGAACATTGAAGATTTATTTAGCGAGAATTTGCATGTATGTGTTTACAGTACCGTTTACAGTCAAACATTTGATGCACTGTAGACTCAATTTTTGATAAATCAAAAATCTGAGAAACATAGTTTTTGTAGGACAGTCTGAAGATGCTCTGTAGCAAGTTTGGTGTCAATTGAGCAAAAATTGTGGGAGGAGTTAGGTTTAAGAAGTTTTACAGTTTTTGAAAAAAACAGAGTGATGAACTTCAGAATTTTTAAAAGGTTTAAATGTACAAACATTTCTTCAGTATTGGGGCTACACTTTGATGAAAGTTGTGAAGTTGTAGCACGTATGGTTGATTTGTTATGAATTTTCAAATTTTGAACTTTAGACGCTTGCTGTAGCGCCACCATCAGGACTATTGGCTTGAGTTTGCAGCTGAGGATATCTGGCATGAGACTGGACCTTTGTGCAAAGTTTGGTTAGTTTTCACCCATGGGAAGTAGGATTTCCTCAAGAAGAAAGAAGAAGAAGAAGAAGAATACCTAAGGATTACAATAGTGTCTTGGCAGCTCAGCTGCCCGGACCCTAATAAAGTTCATTTCATGAGCCATTTTTCCTCGATAAGGTCTTATAAAAAAGAGTCCATCATCTCTTCGGTGATATTCACATAGCCCATTCCATTGATAATATCCATGAAGTCTTTTAACCAGTCTTCCTTATTAAAACAATTTGATTTGTGTGATTTCCAAACATCATAACAATACGTTTAACTGACTGTGTGATCTTCGACTGTATATTTTCTATCCTTGTGCCTCAGAGACAGACTGATGGAATCAGAGGTATTTTCACACCAGGATAGAAGACAGACTTAATATCACCTTGTCCCAAAAATATCTCACTGGGGGACAACGACACAACAGAACTGACTGACCATAGTTTGATGTAATGCTTCACATATTCCCCGTTATTAGTGAAAGTCAAGATTCACCTGAAAGGAATTGACTCAGGACACATTTACAAAAAAAAAAAAAAAGGTCAAATAGAAATGATGAGAGAATATCTCTGATGGATGATGATGACTGGTTCAGTCATTGTGCACTGAATAACTAGATGCAATGCACTAATTAGCAAATGTTTTGGGGGTACGACGGTTCAACAGAGAACAGGTGTGATGCATCTTGATTAATAATTGATAATGTAGGAAACATAATGATTTGCATAAATGTGACTTTTTTTTCAATTCATACTTTTATATTAGAGACATTTTATATTTATTTTAAGGAACAATGAGAAACTGCTTTTATGATGTGCACAAGTGAAGACACGATGTGAAGGTCAAACAAGTATTTTGATTTGACAAATGAAGCAAAGTGACTGAGAAAAAATGTCAGATATTAATTCATATTAATTATTCTTAATAATTGGTTTCTGAATATTAATAAATAGATGACTTATGGTCAGTTTCAATGAGTCTGCGGAGAAATAAATCAAAAACTAGTTAGAATTAGAATCTGAAATACTTTATTGATCCTGGAGGGGAAATTATGATTCGTTAAAGCTGCTCTGATGCAAATAGAAGTAAGAATAAGAGCATGAAATAAAAGAGTGTAAATATAAAGGAATGAATAGAATAAAATAGAAATGTGCATTAAAATAAATGAAATGTATGTAAAATATTGCACAGCTGAATAACTGCACAGAATAGATAGATAAATAAACAAACCAGCAGGACAGTAGTAAGCTGCTGCAGCAGGCTGCGAGTGCTTGTATTGTATCAGGGTGACGTCACTCTGATCAGTTGATATCAGTTATTGATCACATTAACAGTTTTCTTTGTGTTTCCGTTATGAAGCGGGAGGTTTGTTTCTTATGAGCACCGGTATCCACTCGGGAGGGCGGGGTCAGTGCGCGGTGGTTCCACGTCACACAGCAGCGTGTTGTCCTCCCTGCTGCTGGAGGTGGGCGGGGCTAATCGAGCTAATATTCATCAGTCACGTGACATCACGCAGCTCTCTGATTGGATTCTGAGCACCACGTGGTCGGTTGACACGTTGTCATAGAGACCTGCTCCACCCACGCCGGACACGCCGCCGCCCCGGTGTCACAAACAAGCGCTCCCTGGCAGATGCTGCTGGGCGGGGCTTGAGGTGCGTGCGGTAAGGGGATTGGCTGAGCGCGGCAGTAGCGGGCTGAGCTGTGATTGGTTGGAAGTAGAGAGCGGAGCTGTCAGTCAGAGAGACGCCCCGCCCCCCGGGCTCAGACTGCGGACTGCTCCGGGACCAGAACCCGACGCTTCGGATTCCTACTGATTAATTATAGATTGGCTTGTGATCAGCTGATCGATCAGCTGTGATCGGTTCGGTTAGTCGGAGGGAATGTCCCGGCTGCTGGAGAGCAGGAGACAGGACAGGATGAAGGAAATCAATCTGAAGGTGAGTTCACCGGAAAAAAAAGAGAAAGAAAAGGACTCACGGGCGCGTGCACACTCACTTTAGTGATCGATAATGATAGTTATTGATAATGTGGGAGTGATCGGAGAGTTTGGTGCCTATCGATCGCACACAGAGATCTCTGTCTCACTTTCTGTCTGTTCCGCTTTGTCCGCTCACAGCTGGAACACACAGACCCGGTTTGTTCCGTTACAGGCTCCGACAGATGTTGGAGACATTATCGATACTTTTATAGGCGATCGATCAGTGATCGGCGGTGTGATCAGGTGTGTGTTGAAGCAGTTTGTTTGAGAACAGATTGGTGAAGTTGGCGGAGACAGAAACGGGAAACACACTTTTTTTCCCCAGTTGAGACAGAAACGGTTTAATGTGTCTATACAGAGGAGTGTGTGTGTTCGGTGTGTGTGTCCCGGTGTGTGTCGATGTGTGTGTGTGTTCGGTGTGTGTGTACAGACTGACTTTCAGTGTGTTTTCGGTGTGTTTGAGTGTGTGTCCGTTAGCAAGCAGCAGCGTGGCCGCTTTGTCCTGCAGGAGGAAACGAGCGGAGCGGGGGGAGGGGAGCCTCTGTGTGTGTGTGTGTGTGTGTGTGTGTGTGTGTGTGTGTGTGTGTGTGGGTTCATACAGGAAGTGTCGGTCAGGAGTGAAGGTGGATGTTTGACCTCTGACCTGACGATAAAACAAACAAACTGTCATGTTTTTGGTTTGAAGCCTGAAAGAAGAATTTTAGTTTCTTACGAACCACACACACACACACACACACAGACACAGACACAGACACAGACACACACACACACACACACACACACAGACAATTAAAGTCATGTGTATCTGTCAGATACACAGTCACACACAGTTCAGTGTGTAGTAAAATGCTTTTGTGCTCCACAAAGTGACAAATTAATAAAGCCTAGATTTGCACATGGTTTGGGCGGCTGTGGCTCAGCACTACAGCGGGTCGTCCATTCGTCAGAAGATCAGCGGTTCGATTCCCGGCTCCTCCAGTCTGATACATGCTTGAGACACTGAACCCCAAATTGCTCTGGATCGGTGTGAGTGTGTTAAATCGGAGTAGCAGGTGGCTCCAGTGTGTGAATGTGACTCATAGTGTAAAAAGCGCTTCAGGTGGTCGGAGGACTAGAAAGACGCCATACAAGTGCAGGTCCATTCACCTCTTACAAAAGGAGACAGTTAAACGGTGTATCACCGTCACTAAGTCCCAACCCTGGAGCCAGACTGGCCATTATAACGTAGCATCAGGCTCTGACCACAACTTTCAGTAACCCTTCAGACATGGTACCTAGACCCTAGTGTTTCCACAGCAAACAGTCCTCTTAAATGTGGGCGGGGTTGTTGTCACTCACTGTATTTCCTCCTTTATCAGTCTGCACCTGGTTTATCGTCCACAGAACGAGGCAGCACGCCATCATTTTCAGAACAAAGTAAAACAGGCTGCAGTGAGAGTCTCTCTCCATGAGATATTTAAAAATAGTGAGTTTGTGCATTTAGTCCTTCTCGGGCAAGCTCAGGGGTTTAGTGTTGCTGTAGCCCACAGCAACGACGCTTGGCGATGCTTTTTTTTTCTCTGAGTGTGACAAAGTTGTCACAGTGAAATATAAGGTGTGCTGATGGATTCACGTCATCATCTCATGCAATGAGTAACATTACAAGTTAACGTTCCACCTTAAAAGTTGCCGGCAGTCGCCCAGTGAATGAAGTTATTGTTTCTCAGACTCCAGCTGCTGTGAGAGGCAGCACAACATCCTTTCATGTTATAGTTACAGTAATAAAACTCTCCACAGTATGAACAGTGGTTACATGAGCCTCAAAACCAGACACAACTCAGCCCTGAGCAGAGTGACCGTCCTCTACTGACCAATCAGACTGCAGTGTTCACAGCTCCACCTTTTAGCACCAGATCTGTGTGCTAGGTGCCCCAACAGAGGGGGGGCCAAACATGGGGACGGTACAGAACGGTTCTATTGGCATCCACAACTTTTCACAGTGGAAACGGAAAAAATGGTCATCAAGCTGAACTGCTTGGTGGAAACGGGGCTTAATGCAGTCGTTTCACATTTCCTTCATTTTCAGGCTGGTTTTGTGGATTTGGAGCTAAATGTTGTGTCTGGGGCACGTCGTGTATTAATGATACTCGTTACCTGGAGAGGTTGGAAAAAGATATACGTTTCTTCCCTGTTCCAAAACCAAAATCAGACCCTGAAAAGTGTCGGGTTAGCTAGCTAGCTACTGAAGATATAACCTACTGTGTGTGACAGTGAAACAAAGACCGACCCTGCTGTACAGGAACCAGTGAAGGGAAGCAGGGAAACTTTGCTCATATTCAACCAGCTGTGTGGCATCGCATTGTGCACAGATAAACGTTTGTTTGACTTCCCCTTGAGATCCCTGCCCGTCAGGCGGTGGAGCGGCACGGAGTGATGAAGAGAGTGTGTTGTTTGGGTGATGGAGGTCTTTCCTGATCCTCTCAGCCCTCGTCCTGCACCGCCTGGTCTAAATGTCTTGTCGTGCTGAGAGTTTACATCTGCTGGTGCGTTCAGCTGACTGCACCGCCCTCTGCAGGGTCAGGTAATAGTGTTGTTCCTGAACCAGATGGTGAGATGACGCCTGTCAGGACGCTCTCTGCGGTGCAGGTGGAGAAGACTTCAGCACCACGAGGGGCAGCCTGAAGCTGCTCACCCTTCTCCATCTCTTCTTCTCTGATATCTCCATCTCTTCGGTCTGACATCTCCATGTCTTTGACCAATATCTTCATCACTTCCTCTCCATTTTCTCCATCTCTTCTTTTTGAAGATCATCTCATTTTTTTAATCTTCATCTCTTCTTCTCTGATACCGTCATCTCTTTTTTCTGATATCTTCATCTCTTCTTAAATATTTCCATCTTTTATGCCTGATTTCTCCATCTTGTTTTCTCTATTTCCATCTCTTATTGCCTGGTATCTTCATCTCTTTTGTCTGTAACTATGTCTTCTTTACAAATATCTCCATCTCTTCATCTCTTTTTAGCCAGATCTTTCCATCTTTCTGGTACCTTCATGTCTTCTGCTGTGATAGCTTTATTTCCTCTGACTGATGTCTTCATCTCTTCTTCTCTGATATTGTCATTGCTTCTGGCTTTGTCTTGCACCTGGTGCAAAGTGTTGCACGATGCAGTGATACTTTCATTGTTAGTTTCAGACTGTTTGCCAGCGCCCACGATGTGTTGGAAGCAAATGAACTTCAGCCTTTCTGTGCGCCCATGGGTGTGTGCCTCTTAAAATGAATGTGGTCAGGTGCATAGTCGGTGTATTTCTATTCTGAGGCAGCAGGTAATAAGATGCGGGTACACAGGCGGGTTTGCAATGCACAAACACTCCTCTTGTTACACACACACACACACACACACACACAGGGATCAGCAGGTGGATAAAAAAATACATCATTAATGAGGAAAGTATTGATGGCGTTCTCTACAATGAAACGTAGCAGAGCCGCAGTCTGACCCCCATTAAAAGAGACGCTGTACGTGTCTACGCACAGGAAACAGCGTAACTTCATTTTAACTCTAGTTTTTAGTTTAGCTGCTTGAATGTCTCAACATATTTGCTGCAGCCACTTTCTTCTCCACTTTGCTGAATGTGCCATGTAAACAGCGGTGCAGCAGGTGCAGACACACCTGGTTTTAAAGGGAATGGGAGACGACACTCTGATTGGTTGAATACATGTTATGCTCAGAACACACCTGTGATTAATTAAGAGACTAAATACAACACCAGTTCCACTCTGCATTATGTGTCATTTAACTAGCAAAGTGGAGTTGGTCACGCCCTAAATGATCTTAGATCCGTTAAACAGGGTCCTTCGTCCGTCTGATGCCTTCACCTCTTCTTCTCTGACATCCTGTAAATCACTCCGTCACTCCTCCCTCTGTGTCTTTGAGAGGGAGGAGTGACTGAGTAAACAAGGGAGTGATTTCAGACACAACCCTGAACTGTGTTTGATTTTGACACGTGACAGCCAATCTGAGAGCAGAATTGTGACCATGGTGATTAGTAAGCTTTAATAAACTGACCCAGCAGCAGATAGTTTGTAGGTAGTAGGTAACCAGAGAGCTAGAGGTCTGTTTTTAATGACCACACTGGAACATTTTACATCTTTAGATAGTGAGACAACTGAACGTTTTACATCTTTAAATATGGAGATAACAGATGATTTTATATCTTCAAATAGGGAGATAACAAAACATGTTTTATCGGTAAATATTGAGATAATTCGTTGCATTTTTTATCTTTAGATATTGAGATAACAGATAATTGTATATCTTTTAATATGGAGATAGTAACACATTCTTAAATATGGAAAGAAGGGATTTTATATCCTTAAATATTGAAATAACAAAACATTTTATGCATGCTATCCTACCTCTGAACAGAGATAACAAGACATTTTATATCTTGAAATATGTATGTAACAGAGTGCATTTATATCGTAAAATATGGAGATAAAAACACATTTTAAATTATGAAATGTGGAGATTATAGACCATTTAAATATGGAGGTAACGGAGAACATGTATATCTTGAAATATAGAGATGACAAGATATTCTATATCTTGAAATGTGGCTGTAACAAAGCATATTTTATACCTTGAAATATGGAGATAAAAACAGAATGTACCTCTTAAAATGTCGAGATAACAGACCATTTAATATCTTTAAATATTGTGATAAGAGAGTATTTTGAAATATGGAGGTAATAAAGTACATTTCTACCTTCAAATGTGGAGATAACATTCTCTATTTTGAAATATGAATATAATGACATATTTTCTATCTTTAAATATGGCGATAACGCTTTATGTCTTAAAAATATGGAGGTACCAATACATGTTATATCTTGAAATATGAAGGTGATAGATCACATTGTATTCTTTGAAATATGAAAATAACATTCTACATCTTGAAATATGGAAATATGGAGGTAACAGAGCACATTTTTTATCTTGAAATATGAATATAATGACATATTTAATATCTTTGAATATGGAGGTAACGGAGAACATGCATATCTTGAAATATGGAGATAAAAACACAATGTGCCTCTTTAAATGTCGAGATAATAGACCATTTAATATCTTCAAATATAGTGATAAGAGAGAACATATGTATTTTGAAATATGGAGGTAATAAAGCACATTTCTACCTTCAAATGTTGAAATAACACATTCTATATCGTGAAATATGAATATAATGACATATTTTATATCTTTAAATATGAAGATAATGGAGAACATTCTGTTTCTTCAAATATGAATATAACAACATATTTTAGGTTTTGAAATATGGAGCATAATTGTGATCACACATCAGATTTAAATAGTATATAATTAAAATTCTGAAATGTGTTCCAGGGTTTTTACAGTCATATATGTGTATATATAAATGTCCTATGTCTGTGTGCTGCTGTGTTGGAGGTTTGGCACAGAGTGAGGTCATAAATGAATGAGCCTCTGCTGCACTCAGATCAGTTACCTGTCACCTGAGTCTCACCTGAATCTAAGTCCTTATTGTCCCTGTGTCCCCTGTGGTTTCATGTGTCTGCCTCTTTTCTCAAAACTCAGGTCTCTCCCTCGCGCCCCCCTTCCTCTCCCGTCTGTCTCATGACCCCTCCTCCACCCTCGGTCAGACAGAGGTCTCTTTATTTCTCCCCATCACTGAGCTCTTTATTTATTGATCAGCTGATTACTGACTGTCACCAGATCATTGAACCTGCGTTAAACCACTTTCAATGTGTGACAGTTTACTGATCAGTAATGACGATCGAAGTGGGAATGTGTTCTAAAAATATTATAACAACGTCCACATGAACTCACAGTGCAGACAGAAAAAGACTTTTATTGTGAAACTCTGCGATGTTAAAACGTCCCTTCTTCTTTTTGAAAATATAAATCTATAAAATAATCCTCAGCCGCAGCTTTAGTCTTATATTTATACAGAAAATGAAGAACTGAAGTTGCTCTCTGTTTCTGTGATCTGATCTGTCTCTCTGTCTCACACACACACACACACACACACACACACACACACACACACACACACACACACACTTCCTCTTCCTGCCCCTCCTAGTTCAGAGCAGAAGTTAATGTGCAAAACAGTCACAACAGAAAGGAGAAGTTCAGACAGAGGCAGTCAGGCAGACAGGCAGACAGACAGGCAGATAAAGTCACATCTAATCAGCCTTACATGGTATATTAGATTTCAGAGAGTTGACATGTCAACAGATGTTTCATAAAGTCAGTGAATCATTAACTGACGCCGGTTAGTGACTCGGACGATGTGTCATAAAAGTTCTATTCACATTAAACGGCCTGTAACCGGCTGGTTGATGGTTAACCAGCACGATCGGGGGCTGTGATTGTTTGTTGTTGTCAGTCAGACAGGTGTGACCAGGTGAGAGGCGGGTGATCTAAATGTTTCCTCAGATTAAAGTTCAGAGTATTATCTCCTCCAGTCAGTGCGGAGGTGTGACGAGCTGCTGGTTTCTCTTCAGTCTGTGTTTCAGACTTCTGATTGTGACTCAACACAGACAGACTCGTCTGATGGTCTGATGATGTCACCATCCCACAGGTTTACGTTGTGACCTCCACTGTGGATTATTTACACAATACAAAACCCTGTAGCCTCGGCCCTCATTCAGAAGCCTTCATTGAGTGTGTTTACATCGACACGATAAACCTGATTATGACCAAGTTTTTTGGAGAATCCTGTTTATGTGTTAGTAATGTAAACACCATATTCCGCTTATGAAAAACAAGAATATGTTGGTGGGAGTGCTCTGAGGCTGCTTTCACACCCGCCTTGTTTGGTTAAGTTCAATCAAACTCCAGTACGTTTGCCCACTAAGTGCGGTTTGTTGTGGCAGGTGTGATCAAGCTGCGTAGTCGTCCCTCCATTGTGACATTAGAAAGTGTCACATTTATCTTGCAAGTGTTCTCTTCTTCAACGTTTGCTTTACTTCCTGGATTTTTCCCACATGAAAATTTTGACCAATCAAGAGCAGCTTTCTCACACAAGGCATTTGATCTGGTAAATGCTGCCATGAGAACACGAACCAACTCTAGGCAATTATGCAACTTTGGAACAAAATTAGTCCCTGATTCAGACCAAAGGAGACGACTCTATGTCTGACAGCACCCTGAAAGAAAGCACGATGTATACGGGGAATATAATTAACCTTATTTCTCTGTGCTCATGTGAACGCCGTATCCTGAATATGATCATAACCAGGATAAGCCTCATAAAGGAGTTATTCACTCATTGAGTGGGATTACATGTGCATTGAGAACAAAACAAGTCATCATGGTTACTGAATTTACACAGAATTTAAAAGTTAAGCTGTTAAACTTGATACTATACACTAACAGCAACGATCACCTCAGCAATCTTAAATCAGCAAACTTGTTTATTCCTATTGTCATTTTCAGCTGTAACTGAAACGTTGAGATATATATTTAAAGACAGACCCCAGTCCCAAATGGATCCCTTACAGACTCGTTGACTCAAGCCCTAAGCCCTTACAGACCTAGGACCAATTCCATTTCTTCCCCTTAGCCCTTGTCTTCCCATTTGTTTTGCGCGTTCATGTGATGGGAAGTGGTGTCCCAATTCTCCGTCAGGTTAACCTGATGGAGAACGAGTCTGTAAGGGATCCATTTGGGATTGAGGGAGTCTGACTTATCTTGTGTTTCTGCTGTGTTTATTTTATGTTCTGTGTTGCTTCGCTACGGTCTTTGATAAACAGAATCTACCGGTACGGAAGCTAAGCAATGTACTGCTGTGTACAGGGCTGCAGCAAAACGCATTCTAACCACCTGAAAAGACCCACCTAGAAAAAATCAATATCAGTTTAAGTGTACACTCTGGAATATTTTCACTGCTTTACCTTACACACTAGGCTATCAAGGCAGCGGTAGACCAGTAAATCAGAATAAAATAACTAATGCGGGATTTATACTTCTGCGTTGAATCGACGCCGTACCTACGGCATAGGCTGATGTGCACCTCCCCAGACATGCAACTACACGTCACGGTGACGCAGACCTCCTGTCTACGTCTGTAAGCTGAAACCATTTCCCTCAGTGGAAACAAAGATTTTATTTTCTTTAATTTCACAAAGAAGAAACAATAAATTGTGAAGACAATAAAGCCTCCACAAATTTTTTTTTAAATCTTGTGTGTGATTTATCCTGGCTTCATGTGAGCAGAAGAAATCTCCTCTCATTGCTAGGCTAATTTATACAATATAAAATGCTATTGGTTTGTGCTAATAATGTTAGCATGTTGTATTTGTTTGAAAAACGTGTTTAGTGTAAGACATTTGTTTTTGTCAGTGAACCTTGTGAGTCGTAATGGAGCCAAATTTTATAATGTTACCTTTGGTAAATGTTGCTGTTGTCCCTGGCTTCATATGAGCAGAGGAAAAGTCTGCAGGGCTGCTCTACCCAATATTAACTGTAAACAAACATTGTGATTCTGTCTATTGTCAGCCACTATTTATTTAAGTGTATCTACAGGTGTATCTATTCCACTTGCCGTTTCGCTTTGCTGTATTTGCATTTTTTTCAGCACAGTGTCCGCGCTTTTCTTAGCTTCATGTTGGATGTGTGCTGCTCACTGTCTAGAACCTGATTGCCATCTTTTTATAAAGTCCCAACCTAACCTTTGTGCTGTGCCCAGGAACGTCCTGAACACAGCACAGTAAAATGAAAATAAGAAAATCCAAAGATATCTCCAGATTGTCTCATCTTTAGCTACCACCTGTTGTTAGCTCTGTGATTGGACGTCTTTTGCCGAAATGCACCTTTGGAGCCATAGTTAACATCTACTTCAGAGTTTTTAGTAGCAGTTTTATAGCCTTATTTCCTTATTGGTCGCCATAAACACTGGCAGAACTGTCTCTGCTAATGAAATCATCCTAGCATTTAGGTCAATCTGTGTGTAAACACAACCTCAAAGAGCTGCTACTGTAGCATGACTGCAGACTGTTAGTCTGGGTTACCCACAATGCCTCTCTGTTTGTTCCTGTCTATAAACCACAGTTGTATAACTTTCAATCCATTTTTAGATTCAGTGTGGATCATCTGACTCTCGGAGTTTATCTTGAATCTCTTTAATGTTTGTTCTGCGATCAGAGCAGCAGTGATACATTCGGAGGTCAAAGGCCATCGTGCTGACGGGGCTGCTGGTCCCTGTAGTTTCCACCTGGACTACAGCTCCCATGAGGCCATGCTGCTGTGTCCTGGAGCAGAGCTTCTGTCTGTTTTGAGTCTGACCTTCATCTATAATTCATATCAGCAGCAGCGTGCCCCTGAGCAAGGCATCTGAGACAGCCAATCAGATCAGAGGAGGTGCTGAGAACATACACTGCTGCAGTCACATGACCTGACTGTGTGTGTTCAGTCTTTAAACCTAAACTCTCTGTGTTGTGTTGAAGTTTGAATAAAAGTCAGTTTACACCTCCAGCCAGTAGTCGGTTGTCGGCCCTTAGTCGGTCCTCTGTTGGCCTGTGATCAGTCTTTTATTGGTTTGTGGTTAGTCTTTCGTTGGCTTGTAGTTGTTTCTGTCTCGGCCTCTGGTCGGTCTTTTTTTGGCTTGTAGTTGGTCCTTTGTTGGCCTGTGGTTGGTTTCTCGATGGCTTGTAGTTGGTCCTTTGTTGGCCTGTGGTTGGTTTCTCGATGGCTTGTAGTTGGTCCTTTGTTGGCCTGTGGTCGGTTTCTCGATGGCTTGTAGTTGGTCCTTTTTTGACTTGCAGTTGATCTTTTCTTGGCTTGTAGTTGGTCCTTTGTTGGCCTGTGGTTGGTCTTTCGTCCGCTTGTCATCGGTCCTCAGACTAAAAAGTTTTTTAGGTTATAACCTTTATTTGAATGATATTTGATTTTACTTTGATCCTTAAACGTGATTGGTCAGTACTCACAGCAAAGTACTTCAATGAGATGCGCATTTGTTAAAGCTGCTTAAAGTTTCCTTGTTGAGAATTAAACCAGCTGATTGGTTGTTTTCAGGTTGACTTTTCATACAAAATTAAACCTTTTTCAACTTTCCCATGATGCCCTGCTGCTTTCTGCACATTCACAGTGAATAAACTCCTGTAGTGCCTCCAGTGTTCGAGACTCATCATGTGACCACTTTATTCCAACAGAGATCAGGATGCCCCCCCCTTTCCTCCCCGCAGTAGACAGTAGACAGGAGGTCTCCAGGTATTAGACTGTCCCCCTCCTCCCCCCTCTGTTCAGTTCTTTGTTCTCTGCTCTGTGTTTCTACAGAGATACAACACGGCTGAAACTGATCTACATCATTCATTCGTTCGTTCAATCACTCACTCACACAGGACCCCTGTGTCTGATTTACTGAACCTGTGGTCACATGACACTTAGATCAACCTGAGTGTGTAAATGAATGAGGTGAAACAAAGTGGCATCAGTGATCAAATAAGTCATAGAATCAATAACATGTCTGTCTGTTTGTCTGTCTGTCTGTCTGTTCAGAATAAGGAGAAGGCGCGCCTGAAGGAGCGGGAGAAGGAGGCGCGAGAGAGGGAGGCCAGGTCCAGCAACGGTCACCTGTTCACCTCCCTGACGGTGTCGTCCACCACCCTGTGCTCCTCCTGCAACAGGAGCATCACGGCCAAGGAGGCGCTCAGCTGCCCAGGTAACATGCACTATATATACCACTGATGTATACTGTATGTTTACTTATATACATGTACTACTTACACACACACACACACACACACACACACAGTATATACATAAACATATAACATAGAGGAAATACATACACATAAACGGTTTACACAAAATATAACAACATACAAAATATACAGAAACACAACACATCCCCGCGTGTGTGTGTGTGTGTGTGTGTGTGTGTGTGTGTGTGTGTGAGACAGATGGTGTGTTAATCCTCCTCCTTCACAATGAACAGATGTACCTCTTCAGATTAACACACACACATTTCAGTGTGTGTCCATGTCTGTTGTTCTGCTCTGTGATTGGCTGCTGCGGATGAACCCTGAGAACTGGGTCGCGGGGACACATGTGTGCGTGTGTATATGAGTGTGTTTAATGTGTGTGTCTCGGTTCAGTTTATGCATGTGTGTGATCAGTGTGTGTGTGAATTTAGTTTGTATGTGTTTCGTGTTTGTGTGTGTGTGTGTGTGTGTGTGTGTGTGTGGTTAGTTTATGTATGTTTGTGTTCAGTGTGAGTGTGTTTAGTTCATGTGTTTGTTTAGTGTGTGTTTGTATTGTATGTGTGTGTTATTGCTCATGTATGTGTCTTTAATGTGTGTGTGTGTGTGTGTGTGTGTGTGTGTGTGTGTGTGTGTGTTCAGCTTCATTAATTGATAACTCCTGAGCGGTCTGATAATTGTCTTTATATATATATCTGTGACCTCACAGACGGAGGAGACGTGAATGCATGTTTATCTTCAGTAAATATGATGATGGACCTTATTAATGTTTGCTGTTCCAGAGACGCTTGTGTTTATATCATCTGAAGGAAAACACTTGTAAAGACTTTATAAGTCACAACCTATTCGTACTGTACTTCTACTTTAAAGTATTTAATACTGATGATCTTTATCCACCAAATTTAGAGCGTGTACACAGGTTTTTTTAAAGCAGGAAAACCTGTTAAAAGATTGGCGATAGTCAGACTCTAGTTTGTTTCTTTTTTCTGCAGTGTCATATTCAAAGTCACAAATGTGCCAGAAAAAGGGTAGTAAACAGAAGGAAGCAGCACAGAGGCCACTGGCAATGTTAAGGTGCTTTCACCTTGCTGCTAGTAACCACGTTGACATCCGCCTGTGTGCAAGAGTGTCCCCCCCTTAAAAGCAAAGCGCTTTTTAAAAGCTGCTGCTGCTGCTGCTGCTGCTGCTATGGTGCACAGCTGTGATGACAGGCAGCTGCTTCGTTGAACACTGGCAGGAGTGTGAACTAGCTTGTAGCTGCATACTGTAGTAAGACAACGGAAACCACTGACACCACCAAAATATTTCCAAATTTGACAATACATCATCTCAAGTTCGGTGGAAATGTTTCCCAGGCCCACGTAAGAACAGTATGAACAGTGGTTACATGAGCGTAAAAACCAGACGCAACTCAGCCCTGAGCAGAGTGACCGTCCTCTACTGACCAATCACACTGCAGGGTTCACAGCTCCACCTTTTAGTACCAGATCTGTGTGTGTGTACCCCAACAGAGGGGGGACCAAACATGGGGACAGTACAGAACGTTTCCATTGGTACCATCCACACACTTTTCACAGTGGAAACAGAAATTAGCGTACTGAACTGAACTGTATTGCTCAGTGGAAACGGGGCTTTGCATCACTCATGGTTCCTCTTGTGCTGGGAGAGTACCTACTCTGTAATAGGAGCTAAAAATATCCCCTTAAAATGACGTTCTAAAAACTGTGATCATTCCTACCGCTTATAATGGGGACACAACACAAAGGGCACTTCTCAAAACTATGACAAAGTTCCTACAATCTAACCTATGACCTGTGACTATGATGTCAGCATCTTAAACCAAGACCGTGTGAATTAATACCGTCGCCCACTAAAGATGTGGTTTCAGATCAACACCGCGTACACGTCGCTCAGAGAGATGATCGTGTTTGATGTGAGTGGATCGACCCACATTACAGGAACATGAAGCAGCAGCATGTTAAATACAGTGATTAATGAGCTGCTGCTGATAAAATCTTTATACTATAATCAGCAGGTTTCACTTAATGTGAACCAGACTTTACTGAGAACGTTTCCAACTGGATTTATGCAAAGAAACACAAACAACCACAAACACTTTACACACAGGCACACCCAACATATGTGTGTGTTTCAGTCTGCAGACTATTTTTACCTCCTCTTCTCCCAGTTAGGTTTTTTTCAGCAGGAATGCGGACTGAGATTTTTTGAGGTTTTAAAGGCCGGGCTCCAGACTAACTTTTCCACTGGTAACACTGGTGCTTACGACTTTCCCTTTTCTTTATTTTATGTGAAAGGGATGATGCAATTTTACTTAGCTGCAGCACAGATTATGAGACTGTGTGTTGCACAGAGAGTTTAAAGCTATTGCTAATTTTAAATTCTTGTCCCTAGTGTGGCCTTCACATGTAGACCCACAATGTTATTAAATATGTCCGGTTTTAAACATCATAAAACCACAATACACTTAAAACATGGAAGGCACAATAAAATACATGAACCACAGTACACATACCACAGTACATACATCACAGCATATACCACAAGTTGGTCGCCTCAGCAAGTGATTTGCTTTCACCCTTATTATTTTATTTTATTTTCTATTTGGTAACCAAAATAAATACATACATTGAAAAATGCTACTTTGTCGTCCGATGGCCCCGCCTCTCTCTGTCTGCAGTCACCACTCTGTACCTCGCTCAATGTCCCGCTGACAGCACCATCTGATTGGTTACACGTCATAAGCAAGAGCCTCTCAACATTGAAGGGTGCCGCGGCACAGATGGGCAAAGACGAATGCAGACTGGAGCTGCTCCGATACTGAACCATAAATCCAAACTTAACATAAGAAAGCTCAAACTTTCTGTTGCTGCCTTTACATAGCTGGACTCTGTTGTTAAACCTGTTAATAATTGCTAGGCAACAGTTAGCCCTCTCACTGTGTGTGTGTGTTTGCGTTTGTATGTGTGTGTGTGTGTGTGTGTGTGTGTGTGTGTATGGGGAAGGACTCACCCCCGCAGCAGCAGTTTCATTTTTCATTTCATTTTAACTCACACACTCACAAAAAGTGGTTACATTCACAACCATGTTGGTCGCAGTCTCGGGCCCTGAAAGGTCCTTGAGGAAGTTCTTTGGGCTCATGGAAAAGGTTTTGGGGATCCTTGCAGAGCTTTAAGGGTCGTTGAAGAGGTTCTAGGTTTTCTAATGGCGGTTCAGGAGCTGAGTCCACACACAGTGATCTGTCTGCAGACTCATGCTCACTTCATTTAACAAAACAGCCTGCAGTAACGTTCGCTAATGTAATATTAACTTGCTAACTTGCCAGGATAAGTCGACTACACACACAGTAACTAACATTATGTGACGAATTTAATCATGGGTTAGCCTAACTCTGTTATCTATCTGTGGGTCTCGTCTATTTTCTCTTCTACATCTTCTTCTGTTAAACTGCAAGTGGCAGCTGGCGGTTAAGTGGCATATGTGTCCCCTCTCCTGCGTTGCATGATTTAATCATACTGAACATGCTCAGGCCTAAGTTGAATGTTTTGTGGCAGGATTTTTTTTTCTCGGCATGTTTCATGGAATTATTTTTTGTAATTTGTAATTTTGTTGCATCATGGCTTTTTGTTGTGGCAGGACATTTTATGGTTAACTGTTTTGTGGCAGGACTTTTTATGGTTAACTGTTTTGTGGCAGGACTTTTTGTGATTTATAGTTTTGTTTGATGACTTTTTGTAGTTGAAAGTTTTGTGGCAGGACTTTTTGTTGTTGAATGTTTTGTGGCAGAACATTTTATCCTGGCATGTTCTGTGGCAGGACTTTTTCTTGTTGAATGTTTTGTGGCAGGTACTTTTTGTAGTTTAATGTTTTGTTGCAAGTATTTTTTTGTAGTTGAATGTTTTGTGGCAGGACTTTTTGTAGTTGAATGTTTTGTGGCAGGACATTTTTTCCTGGCATATTTTGTGGCAGGACTTTTTGTAGTTTAATGTTTAATGGAATGACTTTTGTCATTTATAGTTTTGTTTCATGACTTTTTGTAAGTTGAATGTTTTGTTTGATGACTTTTTATCTTGGTATGTTTTGTGGCAGGTACTTTTTGTAGTTTAATGTTTTGTGGCAGGACTTTTTATCCTGGCATATTTTGAAGCAGGACTTTTTTGTCCTGGCATGTGTTGTGGCAGGACCTTTTTTCTTTTTTTGTCTTGTAATTTATAGTTTGTTGCAGGACTGATTTGTAGTTGAATGTTTTGTTGCAGAACAATTTGCAGTGTAAAGATTTTTGGCCGTGACAGGCCCAAGTCTTTGTAAAAGCTTTTATAATAGGACGATTTCTTAAAAGATTTTTTGTGACTATAATTTTTTTGTGGTTACATGTTTTGCTGCAGAATGTTTTGCTGATTGTGAGCTGCTCACTCTTCACAAAGATTGAGAAAAATACCAGCGTACAGTTAAATGTCACAGCAGGCGAGCGTGGAGGCTGATTGTTAACACATGTCCTGAATGAACCAATCACTTCACTGCGTTCAGAGGTTCACACAAACTGAACTCCCTGGTGTTTTATATCAGGATCCAATCAGCTCAGTTTATCAACACAATGTTTGGTTTCTACATGTATGTAATATGATCTGAATACAGACTGTTGCACAGCAGACTCATCTGATTATTTATATAGATACAGTATCATAACACAGATAACCTGATCAGTACATCTCAGTACCACTGGATTAAACAAATATGCAATATGAGTAACATTTTTCTGTCTGTCTGTCTGTCTCTCAGCCTGCAATGTCACCATCCATAACCGGTGCAGAGACAGTCTGGCCAGCTGTGCCAAGATGAAACAAAAGGTAAGACCTGTCTAATTTATTCATAAAGCACTTTTTAAATCAGATGTTACAAAGTGCCTCATAACACAATAAAAACAGATAAATGAAGCAAGTGCAAAATCAATGAGGTAACTGTAAAATAGTTAAGCGGTGAAAGAAGGTGATAAAACACAAAGATATATAATAACACATTTCTTTACTGATTACCTTTCTGACTGCCTGCCTGTCTCTCTCTTTAATAGCAACAGAAGCTGGCCTTGGCGAGAAACAATTCAGCTCTGCAGAATGTCGCCATGCGAACAAAAAGTGAGTCAACCTGTCTTGTCTGTCTGTCTGTTTCAATATCAACCAGATTCCTCATCAAATATCAGTTTCTTTTTTAAAGGTGATGACGAAGAACTTTTTATCTTGCCTTCTGTTTCAGTTCTCTTCAGGAGTTTCATCATGTGTTTTACTTCATTTTTTCTGTCTCTTCAGCTCCGATGATGAAGGAGCGTCCGAGCTCGGCCATCTATCCCTCAGACAGCCTTCGTCAGTCGCTGCTCGGGTCCAGAAGGGTTCGCTCTGGCCTCTCACTCGCCAAGAGCGTCTCCACCAATAACATTGCAGGGTGAGAGTGAACAGCCACCTGATTGGATGTTGAATGTAAAATATGTTTTACATGGGGGTTGGGGGTTCAAACCCCAGGGTGGGTGGGGCCCTTCTGTGTGGATTTTGCATGTTCTCCCTGTGTCAGTGTGAGTTTCCTCCAGGTGCTCCAGCTTCCTCCCACAGTCCAAAGACATGCAGGTTAATTGGTGACTCTAAATTGTCCTGGCTCAGTGTCAGCTGGGATAGGCTGCAGCCCCCACATGACCTCCAACAAGATGAGCAGTTACCAATAATGAACGGATTAATTTATATATATCTCTCACCTGTCCGTCTCTCAGTGTGACTGAGGACTCTATAGGTCTCAGGAGGATTCTGTCTCAGTCCACTGAGTCGTTGAACTTCAGGAGCAGGACCTTGTCCATGGAGTCTCTGACTGATGACGGTGTGTTGTTTTCTATCACCTCTTTATAATCATTTAAAGGTCCAGTGTGTGAGATTTAGTGGTACTAGTAGTGAGGTTGCAGAACTTCTCCCATGTGCCAAGCGTGCAGGAGAACTACTGCATCCAACATGTAAACACAAAAAAGCAAATGGGCCTGTCTAGAGCCAGAGTTTAAACTGTCCATGCCTGATGACTGAAGGACAACATGGCGGACTCTGTAGAAGAGGACCCGCTCCGTATGTAGACATGAATGACTCTTCATAAGGTAATAAAGCAAGAACAATTCTTTTTTTCAAGGGATTATAAACTAATTACACACAGTCATGAATATTTCATACCATTTCTGCAAATAGGTGCCCCTGAATCCTACACACTGGACCTTTAATCTCTCACTATTATCATGATTATTACTGTTTATATCATCAGAGAACATTTGATCACAGGATCAGTTAAATATTAATTTGATATGGTCACTATTTTTGTAACACGCTCCTCGGAGCACCAGCAGGAGCTGCAGGCTGGTCACACCAGACACCAGCTGACAAGATTCATAATGAAGCTCTTCAATCAGAAAGCAATCAACGACATTAAAGTCCTATGTGAACATTGTGTTATGTGTGCTGTGCTGTAGGTGAGTGGTGGTGGAGCTCCCTGCTGGAGGAGCTGCAGGTGGAGGGCAGCTGTGTTCAGGCCGACAGCTGGAGTCTCGTTGTGGAACCGAACTTCTTGCAGACGCTTCATAAAGACCTCATAAAGAAACAAGACGTTATCTACGGTATGTTTATCTCATATATCTATATTTATATCACTATGTATGTATCTATAAATCTGTGGTTGTGTATGTTTCTGCTGCCATGACGACTGCATCAGAATAAACCAGTGCCTTTTCTCTCAGAGTTGATCCAGACAGAGTTCCACCACGTGCGGACGTTGCGGATCATGGAGGGGGTGTACCGGCGGGGGATGCAGGAGGAGGTGATGCTGGAGGCGGGTGTGGTTCACACCATCTTCCCCTGCCTGGACCAGCTGCTGGAATGGCACTCCAGCTTCCTGTCGGAGCTGCTCAACAGGAGGAAGGAGGGTCTGATGGAGGGTAGCTCAACCAACTTCACCGTCCGCAGCATCGGTGACCTGCTGCTCAGACAGGTACGGCAGCTCTGGGGACTCACAGAGGGCGCAGACAGGTTGTTATCGGGGGTGTCACGAAGGTCAGAGGTTAAAGAGCAACCTCAGATTTTTATATTTACATCACTGTGAGAACAGAGAGACTGTGTTCATCTGTTGTTACAAAGAACAAAGAAGTTCATAGTCTTTTAAAAACAGGCTAAAGTAGTGAAACAGCTTCACCTGCTGGACACTTTGAGTCATTACAGTTACTGTGAACTGGGACCTGACAAGTTTCTCTCAGGTGCTTTAACACACGGGTGGGCAACATTACTTAAGAGCCTTTTTTAAGAAAATATTTAACCAAAATCAGAAAAACAGCAGCACCCGATGCATTACATTTAAGTGCTTAAAACACTCTTCCCCACCCACCAAGGACTAACCAGCACATCAGGGGAGACAAGGCTTTATCCATTGCTGCTCCCACCCTCTAAAACTCATTCCCTAAAGACATCAGAGACTCCGCCTCACTCCCCACCTTCAAGAAGTTCCTCAGAACCCACCTCTTCAAGACTGCTTACAGCCTCTAAAAAATGTTTTCATCTCCCCCTCTGAATTGTTTCCCGTCTTATGTTTTGTTTTGTTCTTCGTTTCTCTGTAAAGTGTCTTTGAGTATCCAGAAAAGTGCTATATAGATCCAATATACTATAATGCTAATTATTATTGTCATTTAATCCTACACACTGCTCCTTTGAGTTAAAGCAATAATACGACCTTAGTAAAAGTCTTATAAGTCTTATTTATAATTTAACTTCAGTAAAACTACAGAAGTAATATCAACTAAATCCACTTAAAATATCATTAATATATTTATTCTGATCAGTTGCCCCTTAATATTTATCACAGATACTTTTAACAGCTCTGTGTATTTTGAGTCTATAACAATACTTCATATTTAACCAGCTGATCATGTTTCAATATTTATCCTATCATAATCCCTCTGGAATATAGTACAGGTATATAAAGTTGCAGAACATAATGTTTTGTGTTCTGTGTGTGTGTGTGTGTGTGTGTGTGTAGTTTTCAGGTCAGTGTGCGGACGACATGAAGAAAATATACGCTGAGTTCTGCAGTCGACACCCGAAAGCTGTGAAACTCTACAAAGAAGTTTTAACTCGAGACCGAAGACTGCAGCAGTTTATCAGGGTGAGAATCAGAACCAGGACCAGGACCTGAGACTGGACCCGTGTAGACTGCTTTAGACCTCTGTGATTCTAGACCTTCAGCCAGGTTTGACTGGACTCAACTGGACTGACCTGTCAGTCTGGACCTGTATGTAAATGTAAACTGGTTTATTATCTGATCTGGTCTGGACGTGTTTTAACTTTGATGGACTGTTTTCACGGCGGACATTTTGATGTGTTGTAGTAGGAAAAGCACAGGTGTGTTCATTAACATTAATGATGGCTAGACCCAGACCCAGAACACACTGGAGCGATTATATACCTCATCTGGCCTGGGAACACCTCGGGGTCCCTCAGGAGGAGCTGGAAAGTGTTGCTGGAGAGAGGAATGTCTAGAATATTTAGCCCAGCCTGCTGCTGCCACAACCCAGCTTCGGATTAGTGGTTGAAAATTGATGGATGGATCAGACCTAGTTTACCCATCATGTTTATTGAAGTTCAGACTGGTTCAGCTTTTTAAGTCCAAGTCAGGTTTAGATCCTGTTTTTTCTGATGTAGACCTCGGTTTGCTCCAATATCGAAAGCATTTGGACCAAAAATGAAATCTGATTTAAACTAGTGGAACATTGTGTTTCCGTGTTGGTGTTTACTCTCTGTTTCTCTCCATCCCATAATGCTCAGCGTGCCTGTCGTGGTCCTCTGCTACGTCGCCATGGTGTCCAGGAGTGCATCCTGCTGGTGACACAGCGACTCACCAAGTACCCCGTCCTCATCCAACGAATCCGTGACTACACCAAAGGTACCCTACGACCTCTGACACTGAAGGCCTTTGTTCACCAAGTCTGTGTTTTTCATATATATTTTTTAAATCCATCATATGGTAAAAAGTTTTTGCACTGAAACCTCGCACAGTCCGAATGTGTTTTATTGCGAAAATACGCAATATGAGGTCTTGCATTTGGCACTGCAGCTACCTGAGTTATGAAATGATGCTGTGAGGCTACTGAACTGCACTTTGCTGTAAGCGCCATCGTTGCTGTTGTGCATTTCTGGATAGGCTAATGTTACCTTCTCTTTCCAGATTCGAAAACGGACATTGCTTAGATAGTTCACTTCTGCCCTGCTCCGCTGTCTTGTTGCACATGTATGTGTCCCGCAGGTTACGTCAGATTTTCTGCACTGCTTCTAACTATTTTGACAGATGCGAAAAGCGCAGAAAATCAAATCAAAAAAATCTTTTTTAAAAACTTTAATGTCGGACGAAGGTTTTGAAGTTGGTGTGCAAAAGTGATTGACACAACATGAGGTTGGATTTATTTTTAAATTTTTCAGTTTCTGACGACAAATACAGACCTGGTGTACAAAGGCCTTTAGTAGTCTGACCTTAAATATCCTCTGAGCCCTGACCTCTGATGTTACCGTGTCCCTGTGACCTATTGCAGGCAATGAAGAGGAAGCGCAGGCGTTGAGCAAGGCACTGCAGCTCCTGAAGGAACTGATTAGCTCGGTGGACCAGGAGGTGCTGGAGCTGGACCGGACCAGGAGGCTGCAGGAGATCCAGGCACGTCTGGACCCCCGGGCTCAGGCGGAGGTCCAGGGAGGAGGAGTGTTCAGAGGAGGAGAGCTGCAGAGGAGGAGGCTCCTTCACGAGGGGATGCTCCACTGGAAGGTCCAGGGCTCCAGGATGAAAGGTAGAGGAGGCTGCTGCTGTATCACCTGTTCACCTGCTGCGATGTCACACCTAGATATTTGGATGGAGCTTACACCTGCTGACGAGCTTCTGTGTGTTTGTCTCCAGATGTTCAGGTCCTGCTGATGTCAGACATCTTGGTTTTCCTTCAGGAGAAAGATCAGAAGTTTACTTTTGCCTCACTGGTGAGTCACACCTGCACCTCCTCATGTTCACTCTGTACATTCATCTTTCAACCGTTCACCACTTATTTAGGTTCAGAACATCGTAGTAGAAGGAAGAGAAAGTATCTCGACATCTCCTCCAGCTCCTTTTTGAGGATTTCAAGGTGTTCACAGGTCTGACGGGATATATAATCCCTCCATCATCCAGGATCCAAGAGGTGCGAATCAGATACTGAACCACCGTTGCTGACTCCTTACAACATGGAGGACTATGGCCAAAAAACTCAGGTCACTGCTCCCGTTTGGAAGCAGTGACCATACGGCCATCTTTTTGAGGTCAAGATATGTAAACAAACCATTAGGCTCGTCTATTGACACGAGGGATGGTGTCACTGCAGAGCTGTACTACCTCAGTGACTCAAGTCCTCCCCAGAGTCTGCCAGAGTCTTCCAGTTGAAGATCTGCCTCCTATTGAGTTCTTCTGGCCTCCTCACACCTGTCTATTGCTTCTGGAGTCCCCTGGGCCAACCAAGCCTGGATTAATTCAATGACTGCCTGTGTCCACTGGCAGGTTCTTTGCTTGCCGCCATGTCAGACACTGATGATCTTTTAGGCAACCCTTAGAGAAGCTCATGAACCACTCCATGATCCCAGCCCCCGTCTGTTCACCTTTCTGTGTGCATGTCTGTTAACCCGACCATAAACCTTTCTCTCCACCTGTCTCTCTGTCTCAGGACAAGTCTCCAGTGGTCTCTCTGAATAACCTGATCGTCAGAGACATAGCCAACCAGGAGCGAGGGATGTACCTGATCAGTGCCACCACCCCTCCAGAGATGTACGAGCTGCACGCTTCATCCAAAGACAACCGCAGGACCTGGATGAGCCGCATCCAGCAGGCTGCTGTCAGGTTAGTACTGCAGTACTACGGAGTACTACAGAGTGTGGTGAGGTACCTAAGTGAAACTGAGATCTGAGTCATTCTGTGAGGTGCAGTATGTAGGCACTGTATGTAGTACAGTGTAGTTCAGGGTGTAGTAATCATAACTTCGCAGTACCGTGTGTTTTGTCTGCAGCTGTCCGTCCAGAGACGAGTTCCCTCTCATCGAGACTGAAGACAAAGCTTTACTGCGCCGACTGAGAGGTACAGCACCTCCTCCTCATTCATAACCTCCTCCCTCTTTACCTCCTATTTCTTTTCCTTATTCACCTCCTCCACCTTCAGCTCGAAACACACGTGGCATTGCAGTGCATCATATGACAAATGTTGGGTGCACCAAAAGAAAACATCACATCAACAGAAGACCACACACAGCACGGGGCAACAAAATGCCGGGTTTTTGTTTTTTTAGCTTTATATGTTAATATATAAGGATGGGATTGTGGGACATTGTGGCAGAGAAGAAGAGCAGCTATGTGAGCAGAAAGGAAGAGCTGCCACAGGGGCAACAAAGAAGAGCTGCTACAGGTGCAAAGAAGAAGTGCTGCTATGTGAGCAGAGAAGAGCTGCTACAGGGGCAGATAAGAATAGCTGCCATTGGAGCAGAGAAGAAGAGCTGCTATGGGAGCAGAGAAGAAGAGCTGCGAGCTGCTACAGGAGCAGTAGGGAGTGAGTGCAGAAAAAATGTTTTTCAAGGGCAGTGAGGCTGGAAATTGGACAGTGGCGTCAAGATTTGTTGCGCATCTACAAGCTCTGACATACATCGTGCCGGTTTGGTGTCTGTACATAGAAAATAACACCTTCATCTGCTCCTTCACCTCCTGTTTAATGTCCTGTCACTTATATATAAAATAATAAAATCTATATCAGATCAAAGTTAACATTCTTTCCTCCTCCTCTCCTCTCCTCCTCCTGCCCAGCCGACATTCAACAGAAGGACAGGGAGATTCTGGAGCTGCTGCAGGAGAGAGTCACTCTGTTTTCTGACCTGGTGGAGGCGACAGGAAGAGGAGGAGGAGAAGAAGAAGAAGAAGAAGAAGAAGGAAGTGAGAAGCTCAACACTTCCTCATCAACCACCACCTCCTCCACCAGGAACCTGTTCAGAGCCGACACTCCTCACGCTCCTCAGGCCGAGCCGCTCCTCAGCACCTCCATCACTGAAGGTGAGTCTTTGTTTTCAGGTCTGATGAGACTAAAACAAATAAAAGTACCAAACTGAACCTGTTCTCTGTGTTTCAGTGGACAAACTGACCGAACTGCTGCTCAACTCCAGCGTCACCAAATCCACCGTAACCAACGGCAACCAGGAGCTCAGCAGTGAGTCACTGTCAACACCTGTAACATGATGAAAGATGAAAGAAAACGAAATTTTTAATAAGAAATGTAAAATAAAGTGATTTTGATGAAAGATCACTATTTTAAACTAAGATTGTTTTTTTCCTGACATTCAGATGTGTTCAAGAACCATCGGAAATTTGAAACTCCAATGATAATTTCTTTTTTGTTCTACAGTTTCTGGCTGTGATGAACGATATAATTTTTCTTTTTTTTTTTTAATATAAATTTTTGCCTTAAAAGTCAAGTCAAAACATGAAGGCATGTTTTCTTTAAAAAATAGGTGTTAAAATAAATACAAAATACACCCATTTAAATTTGTATGTCCCTCCCCTAAGCCGAAATAGTAAACACAAGTCCCTCCCCAGAGCTTAAGAAGTATTTGATAAGATGTTACATGTTACAGCAGCTCAAATAGCACAGATAGAAAAGCAAGTTGAATGGCAACAGAAAGCTCAAAGAGTAAAGATAAAATACAAAAAGATATATGTCAGAATTTGCACAAGATAAGGGAAGTGCCTCCTGCCTGGTACCTCCTTCTTTCTGCACCACCCCCTCATAAATAACAAACAGTCCCTTAAAGTTATTATTTCTCAGCGTCAGAGGTGATGTCTTCAGATGTTTTAATCTGTTTGACCAACAGTTCAAATCCCTAAAACATTCAGTTACTGTAAAATAAAACTGAGAAGAACATTTTCACCTCACGTCATCTGCCTGAATTTGACCACTTGACTGAGTTCTTTTCAGTTACACAGCGAATGACACCTTTTGTCCTCAGAGTCTTGATTCAGATAAAGCATAAAAAACAAACCTTCAGCAGGAAAAAAGGAAGGAAGCTCAGGAAGAGAAACAGAGGAGGAATCAGACAGGAAGTGAATGTCATGTGCACAGAATAACCAACAGTAAGATAACTGACTGACCATAACTGTTAAGTTCAGCTTCAGACTGATCGAACGATGAAATATTAATGATGTGTCTGAACACAGTGTCAGAAAACAGCAGCTGTGTTTCATATGAAACGTGAAAACTTCCCTTTTTTCGTCTCTGTTTGAAAAGTTTGTTCAGCTCTGAATGTTTGTTGTTTGTGTAACCGTGAGCAACGGATGTGTTACTCTCATGTGATGACACTGTCTGTCTTCATGTCTCTGTCTCTCTCTCAGATGGTGACTCAGGTTCTTTTGAGCTGAATAGCGGCTCCTCGAAGGTAAATCACCTCATCACCTTTGACCTTTGACCCAGATCAAAGCTGCAATTTAGTCTTTATTTAAACTAAAAATGTGACAGATCATCTACAGGAACACAGAAACTAAAGGCCTGTTTAGTCTGTAAAGACTCCTCTTGATGAGGCGTGTGACTGAGTGTAAACACTGGCAGATTCTGATCAGTTCCTAAAAAAAGAAAAGTAAGATTAGACTGATAAGTTTCCAGTCAGCCTGTTACCACCCATGTTAGAGTAAACTATCAAAATAAGAGCCTGGCTGGAAAAAGCACTGCAGGTTAGAACGATGTAAAGAGGAGTGAAAAATAGCCTTTGACCTTGTTGAACATTTTCTGCCTTGTTTTTCTCTTTCAGGACAAAAACGGTAACCAGCTACAAGAACGAACCCTAAAACAGGTAATAAACACTTCCTGTTTTCCATCCAGTAGATGCATCTCTATTCTTTGATCTGATCGCTCTCACACCTTGATTCTCGTGTGACGAAATTCTACGAAAATTCTTAGAATGATGAAATTTTCTAAGACTTCCCCCTCAAAGTTAAGACTAGATCTTACTTAGTCATGAAGCGTCTTCTCGTGTAAAAAACTGTAAGGAGTGTTGATGAGAACTTGTAAGAGTTTCTTCAGCACAGGAAAGAGAAAAAAAAACACAGGAGAAATGTTCTCCAAACACCGGATGACAGCGAGTTAATGAAATGCCGCAGATTAGATGGTGCAGAGATCATGTTTGTGGTTCATCTCATGAGCGCTCACCAACAACACCAACACAGTCCCATGAGCAGAGTAATCACACAAACACTAACAGCGCTATCACAGTCTCATATTGAGATACAGTTCACTTCATTTGTACTGGATGTCCTCAGCTAGCAGCTCACTAATAGATTAAGTACTGAAATTAAAAACATGGTAAATAAACGTATGTAACAAATGTCAGCATGTAGGCTGTAGTGTCAGTGTTACGCCACAGAGAATGACAGAACGTTAGTGTAACACAGTAGAGACAGAGAAAGAGTCAGTGTTTCACTGTGGGGAACAACAGAGTGCCGGTGTTACACCACAGGGAACATGAGAGCTGTGTGACACACAGTAGAGAATGAGAGTTAAGGGAACAATAGAGCATCAGTGTTACGCTGCAGGGAACTTAAGAGCATCAGTGACACAGCAAAGAGAATGAGAGAGCGTCGGTATTACACTATAGGGAACAACGGAGCATCAGCGTTACGCTGCAGGGAACAACAGAGTGTCAGTGTAGGGAACGACAGTGCGTTATAATGAAGGGAACAAAAGACAAAGACAAAATGAACCTGCACTGTAGCCTGTATGCAATGAGCAGACAGCGTGTTGTTAGTGGTGTCACGACCACACTAACATGTAACCAGACCAAAGTGACATTTGCTGTTTAATGTGCTGCAGCTTCAGCTAATTAGCTTTCTCGCGTGCTAAATGAGGTTAGAGCTGCATTTTTCCCCAGTGAATGTTTGTTTGGTGGCTCGTTCAACAAGCTAAGATGTGTCTCTTGTGTTGTGTAGCTGTGGTGTGGCTGACAGTGTGACTATCTGCTCTGATACAACGCTGATGTTACGCCTTTATGCAACATTTGATTGGCTGTATCAAAATAAGGTCATCTAACCAGATAAATACTGGAACAATATTTTGTCGAATTAATGCAACTTAATAATTTGATTACAGGACAAATGATTTACAGAGTAGATATGTGTGCCATATCCAACAATGAAAACTGTTTAATTTCAGTTGGGATTTGACAGAATTGAGGTGCACCCAGTTTGTGTCCAATCAGATCAGTCACTAACATCTTACACCTGTTCTCTTCACAGGAAGTCTGTCAGCGACTGGTCAGTCTGAGCACACAGCTTCACGCCCTGCAGGTCTGACAACCCAAAGTTATTTTTTCTACATACGATCACGATGAAGATGATTGATGTTTTATTCTACTGTACATAAAGTGACACGTCTGTCCTCTGACCCACTGACTCCGCTCCAGGCTGCTGTGATTCGTCAGGATTCTATCCTGGAGCTGTTTATCAAAACAGGCCCCGCCCCCAACCCCACTCCAGGACCCCGCCTCAGTCGGTCAATGTCGCGGGACACAGGGCTGGATGCCAGCGGGGAGGCGGTGCTGCTGCGACGGCAGGTGGAGCTGCTGCAGGAGGAAGTGACACGGCTACGTCTGAAGGGGGAGGACCCAGCGAGAGAGGGGGCGAAGCTAGGCACCAACGGCGAGATCAGTGATGTCATCAAGGGAGAAAAGGTAAGGTCAGGTGTTTTGCAAAAGTGAAGGTGTCAAACCTAAACTAAGCTATGCTAAGCTAATATAAGCTACGCTGAAATGAAATTAACGAAGCTACAAAAGCTATAATAAGCTAAACTAAAAGAAATTAGACTAAAGTAAGCTAAACCAAGTTACAGTACGCTTCAGTAAGCTAAGCTAAAATAAGATAAACTAAGCAATGATAAACTACAATAAGCTCAACTAAAATAAGTTATATCACAGTAAGCAAGCTAAAATAAGCTAAATCAAGCTACAATAAGCTAAACTAAGCTACGATAAGCTACAACAAGTTAAACTAAAATAAGCGAAAGTAAGCTACAGTAAGTTACGATAAACTCCAATAAGCTCAACTAAAATAAGCTAAGCTAAAGTAGGTTAAACCAAGCTATAATAAGCCAAAGTAAGATTACTAAGCTACGATAAACTACAATAAGCTAAATTAAGATATGCTAAACTAAAAGAAGTTAAACTAAAATAAGCTAAGCTAAACTAAGGTACAATAAACTAATATAAGCCAAACTAAAATAAGCTAAGCTTGAGTTAGCTAAACTGAACTAAACTAAAATAAACTTGACTAAAGTGAGCTAAGCCAAGTTTTCCGTGTCAGCAGGGGAGCAGGAGGCGTGGCAGCAGGGAATTGGAGTCCCGCCCCCTTGCACCATTGGCCAGCCAGGATCCAGTCGACCAATTAGACGGTGTCCAGGAGGGAAACGAGGAGGAAGAGGAGGAAGTGATGCGGATCTCTCCTCGCTCTGACAGCCCCAGAGGTCAGTACAGCTCATCAATAAATGTTAATTATTTTAGAGCTGAAAATATTGTGTCACTGTACAAATAAGAATAATGTTAAATTTGATTTTAATTATGATCAGCGCCTCTCCCTGCACTGTCATTTTGTGTATTTTAAATTGTGCAACATTAAAAACATAAATCATAAAGAAAACATTATGTTTGTCACCATGGTAACCTGTGACCTCTGACCTCTCAGACCTGCAGGACATCCCAGAGGAGAGCGAGTGTGGAGCTGATCCCAGTTAACATCACACCTGTGACTGATGACCTCAGGGACCTCTGCTGATGTCACGGTGATGTCACGGTGATGTCACTGACAGACTTTTACACAGAAAGCTGGAGCTGGAGGTGACATCATTTCCTGTTTTACAGAAGCGTTTTAGACCCAAACAGACTTCTGATGTCGTACTTTTGCTCCAAAGTGTTTTCTGAACGTTGCTGTTAGGTTAGAAACATGAAGTGTAACCGTGCCACCTGTTTACATTATCACGTTGGCTGGAGCCCCGCCCACATGTGCTGGAGTGGGTGGGGCTTTGTATCAGGAAGGCGGGGTTTAAATTGTGTCGTAGGAACTGTTTTTTTTTTCTGTCTGGTTCCCTTAGTGAAACTCAAAGATGAGACACCACACTACATTACCCAAAATGCCTTTGGATATCAACAACTTGAGTCACAACCTGCTGTTATGATCTGTGTTATGACACAGTTTTCTTCTTCTGAGAAACAAACAGTTTAAACTGTATTTATATGGTAACTTAAAACTAAAAGTAGTTTACATTAGAGATATTCTGTAGGATTTTTAGGCAAAGAGACTCAAATTTGTGTTTCTGTCATGTGTGAAACCAAAAAAACTTTTAAAATTCAGTAACAAAGTTTGGGAGCAAGTTAGTAATTTATACATTTACAGAAATCTCTCCAGGATTAAACAAGTGAGTCAGTTTTTAAAAGGTCACAAAATTTAGTTTGTATCAGCAATAAATAATAAAAAAAATAATCTTCCACGCCTTTCAAATGTTATCAGCCCGTTAACGGTCAGTGTGCAGGATTTAGAGGCATCTATCGGCAGAAATGGAATATAATATTCATAACTAAGTTTACATTAGTTTATTATCATGTTAAAATAAGAATTGTTGTGTTTTCGTTAGCTTTGTATGAGCCGTTTATATCCACATACAGAGCAGGTCCTCTTGCATTTCTACAGCAGGCCGGAATTAACAAATCAAGCACTGGCTCTAGATCGTGCCTTCGTTTTTTTGTGTTTTCGCGCTGGCTACTATAGTCCTCCTACAAGCTTGGCATAGGGGAGAAATTTCAGTTCCATAACCTCACCACTAGATGTCACTAAATCCTGCACACTGAACCTTTAAATGTCTGCTATCAGTTGTTATCACTGCCAGTATGATGCTTCAAACAGGGCAAACTGCACTTATCAGTGGGCCAAAACATGCATATCCAGTTACAGAAATGGTCACAATTTTGTTAGGTTTTGGAAATAATCATGGTTTGGGTTAAAATAAGTACATTTTATACACTGTACAGTGTCTCGCTGAAAAAATCAAAATGATTATAGCCTATAAAAATAATAGTACGTTGCATACTCAAGTTACATATGCATGTTTCCTAGGACTGACACAATATCGTGTTAATTTCGTTAAATTAATCACAGAAAAAAATAACGTGTTTAAAAAAATGAACACTGATCGTGTTCTGTGGTGCACTTTGACCCTGTGTATCGCTGAAGGCCACAGTGGCTTTGTTGGGCCTTGATGACGAGATGACGCTGCTTTGCCCCGTGAACGGAACATTTACAAATGAAAAGACGCTCAGATGGAGCTGTTGATAGGAGCACTGTTCTCTGCTGTGCCTGCAGTAAGGAATATTTGTACCATCGGAGAACTTCAAGCCTGAAATATCACCTCAACACAGCATTATGTAGCGAACCTTGAGGTCCTCTGATGCTAGTGCTCGCAGCCAGCCTCGTTAAGCCGCACTCGACCAGGCGTTAAAACTGAGTAAGTCTACCTGTGACCGACTAACTCGCTTCCTGCAAAATGGACTGTCGACCAGTTTGGGTGTTAGAGGACAGGGGGACAATTGTGTCCAAAATCCAGCAGCCTTACTACGACGCATCTGCCAAAATTCATTTCAATTTAAATGTTTTAAATACTTTCTCAGCAGATATTGATGCATGCGGTTAATTTAGATTAAACAAACACAGAGTATGTGGTTAATTAGATTAATTTCTTTAATCGCTTGCCTGTGCATGTGTTAAAGTACGTTACATATGAGACTCCTCCAGTGCTGCCGAACAGTACATGTAAATATAGGAGGCAGAGTAGAGCCATACCACCTCAGATCTATGCTCCTGATGATAAATGATAACTGTCATTTAATGGGCTGATAACATTCAAAGTGACTGATTGATGGCGGTGATGATTTTTATGGATGCATGAAGAGAACTGGAGACAGCGATTGAGGCTCAGTGGCGCATGAAGCCGAAAACGTTTGACTTCCCAGGTGTGAAATTACCCGGATCTTCTGTATCACTGGGTCCACAGAGCAGGTGCACTACAGACCTCCACCGGCTGAGCGGCTAACTTTAGGTTTGGCCCTTCGCTCATTTAAATAAGGGATAAAATGATTTAATCGTGCGGCTCTTTCAGACTTTTGAAATGTTATCTGGATCAAATCCTGATAGTGAAAGAAGTCATTTCGTGGGGGTTGTTATGCTTAAAAAATGTAACCACTGATTTACAGACGTCTCTGAAGTTTAGGGAAAGGTAATTTTGCACCCAATGGTCTTACATTTCAGTTGTAATTTGGCCACTATGAAAATTGGCATCGTTGGGGCCTGGTGAATCTCCACAGAGAGATGTTGGGGGGGGGTTGATGAAGAAACAGGAAACTGTTTGCTGTCTGACTGAAACATGAGATCACTGCTGCAGCGCTCCTAATATGTCTGATAGCATGTTAGCATGTTAGCGTGGCTGTTTCCTTTATAGCCTACTTGTATAAACTTGATCGTATATTGTCTTATTGATTGGTTGGTTTTGACCAATGTTTTTTTTTTTTTGTTTTTATTGAGAACATGTTTTATATTAACCAAAACACTTTATTGACAGTATTTACTGATGAAGAACAGCAGCAGTGTTTCATACAGATGTGATGTTGGTGACTCCGGCCTCTGTCTCCATGTTTTTCAAAACAGATATTTTCCTCTGCGTTTTGGGCTCTCGTCCACAAACAGAGTTTCAGGTCACTAAAAATTAGATTTTCTGACCTTTTAAGGTGCTGATTTTTCTAAACTCCAGTTTCAAGTTGTGTACTTTTACCCTGTCGTTAGTCCACATTAGTCACATTTCAGTTTCACCATAGCACTTTGGGCCGTGAACCAGAAAGATTTTCTATAAATATAGGAATCAGATTTGGATAAATAGATAAGTAATTTATTACTATTAGTTTACTATTGTTTGACTTGTCCAAAATAAGCTCACTGCAAATGCTCAGAATCTTCTTCTCTGGTATTTGACCGACTGGCCCGGTGAGTGTTGGGAGTCGATTTTACATTCTTGTGTGGACAGAGACATTTTGTAAAATGAAGGTGGACATTTTTTTTCTTTTAACCTTTTGAACCCTGGAGTGACATCGCTTTTCTTGGGCTGCTTTCAAACACCTTTCGCAAGTATTTAAATGCTGAGCCTTGAGCAAATGGCGAAAGAGGAAATGACCCAAAAAATTTGCAAGAAATTAGTAAAAAAGTGAAAATTAAAAACCAGAAAATCGGTTTTTAAAAAAAAAGGAAGAAAAAGAAAGTTAAAAACAAACAAACAAGGAAATTACCTGGAAAGAGTGCTTAGAGATTTTAAGAATTCTGTAACATAATTTTAAAATGTAAAAATAATAATTCTTTTTTAAAAATAATTTTCTAAACCTATTTTTTTCCAATTTGTGGGACAAGTTCCCATGTTTTTAAAACAAATCAAGTCACTTTCCTCAGGTTTTAAAGGGTTAACAAAGGGGATAAATATCTGTTTTGAAAAATATCCGCATACGACAGGGCCTACGTCTCACCAGAAATAATGTGTGAAAGTTTCTTGATGCGAACTTTCAACATCTGCTGCAAATTCGTAAAATATTTTATAATGACCTTAAAACATTACGGATGAAGGAGCACCGTCATGATGGGTGCTGCTCTGTTTCCACTGTCTGAGTTTAGTTTGTGAATTTATATCAAAGATGACGCTGATGTCAGCGTGAACGACGACTGCTGGATCCACGTCTCACGTTCAGGTTGTGACTGTGAGACGTCTGACAGCAGTTTGAAGACTTTCCTTAAACTAAACTGATCTGGAGTCAGCTGCAGAAGCTTCTTATTTTAATGTAGTTTTTAAATAGTAGAAACGTCGAACTGAAGTTAGTGTCTGTATAAAGATTTGATCAGAAAACTGTAAATGATTTTTGCTGTAAGTTTATTGTTTGTATGTGTGCTCATTATAAATCTAATCAGCTGGATAAAGAGTCGATTGTGGTGTTTTTATTTCTGGAGATTTAAACCATAGAACAGGGGAGACCGGGTGTGGTTGTAACGCTTTATGTCTCAGCATCTAAAACCCCAATTCCAAAAAAGTATCAATATCTGTATTAGTATTAATATATTATGTGTATTTCGTCATTGTGTAATTTTTAATTCTTCATTCTTGTTGTTACCCTGGCAGCGGGGCAGGTAGTAACACTAGAAGTTCTTGTGTTTGACGCATTCTGTGATATAGCTGGAGACCTTGGAAACATTGCTGTTTTTAGTAGATATATAAAGATACTTCATGCCAAAAACTGAGAGCTCTGACACATACGCTGTCTAAACTATAAATCAAAGCAAAATGCAGTGATATATAAATCCTTTTTTGACCTAAATCCATTTAAATACAGCACAAAGACGAGATATTTAATGTTCAAACTGTTAGACTTCATTGTTTTTTGTAAATATGCGCTCATTCTGAATTTGATGCCTGTGACATGTTACAACAAAGTCGGGACAGTGTCATGTTTCCCACTGTGTGACATCACCTTTTCTTCCAACAACACGTAGTAAATGTACAGGAACTGAGGACACAAACTGTTGAAGTTTTGAAAGTCAAAATTTTTCCCATTTATGCTGCATATACAACTTCAGTGTCTCAACAGCCCGGGGACTCTGTCGCAGTGTTTTGCGCCTCATTATGCACCATACATGTAAAACAGACAGGTCGGGGCTGCAGACAGGTCAGTCTGGTACCTGCACTCTGTCACTACAAAGCCACACTGACGGAGCATGTGCACAATGTGTCTCAGTGTCTCGCTGGAATAAGCAGGGACGTGCCTGAAAAAGATGTTGTCTTGATGGCAGCATATGTTGCTCCAAAACCTGTATGTAGCTTTTAGCGTTACAAGTTACACATGATGCCATGGGCACTAACACACCCCCATACCATCACAGACACTGGCTTTGAACTTTGAGCTGGTAACAATCTGGATGGTCCTTTTCCTCTTTATCCAGGTGGACTGGTCAGACCACAGCAAGATGAGCTCAGCTCAGTGGGTGCTGTGCTGTTTCTAGATGTTGTTGATATCTGGCGTTCACACTGATGGTAGAGTCTGAGCTGTCATTTGTAGATGCAGCGATGTGTTCACAGTCGACAGTGGTTTTCCAGAGTGCTCCTGAGCCCATGTAGAAATATCCTTTATGCAGTCATGTTGGTTTTAACGCCCTGCCATCTGAGGGGTCAAAGGGTCTTTTGATGTTACGATTGTAGATGGTGAAATTCTAAATTCTTTGCAACTGTGTTGTGAAACGCTCTTAAACTGTTAGACTGTTTGCCCCACACAGTTTTTCACAATGCGGTGAGTCTTGCGCCATCCTTGCTTGTGAACGACTGAGCCTCTCGCGGACGCTCTTTAATACCCAGTCATGATACAGTCCTGTTACCAGTTAACCAGTTTAACTGTGGGGCGTTTCAAACAAGTGTTTTTTGAGCAGTCCACAAATTTCCCAATCTTTTGTTGCCCCTGTCCAAACTTGTTGGGACGTGTTGCAGGCATAAAAATAAGAATGAGTGTATATTTACAAAAAGCAATAAAGGATATTAGTTGAACATTATGTCTTTGTGCTGCACTCAAGTGAATATGGTTATAAAAGCTCAAAGGATAATATGATATGTTATAATATAATATATAATATGTAATGTATATGTAATTTAAAACGTTAAAGATATTTCTTAACAACCACTTTGGGGGGAAAGAGATTTGTTCCTGCTAGTTATGTTTTAAATCACTTTAAATTTGAAAAGATCCTCGTTGTCGCGTCACTTCCTGTGGAGGGAATTTAACCCGGAAGAAGGTGGAGTCCTCCTCAGTCGGGAGTTGGCTGGATGAGGAAGCGGCTGAAACTAGAACTAGAACCAGATTCAGAACCAGAACCAGAACCAGCGGGACGTGAACCTGACAGCAGGACCATCTAACTCTGAGCCACGAACCCGGTTCCGACCGACAACGAGCCGCAGTTTGTCCGCAGTTTGTGAAACTTTCTTCGCTAACTCGCCCAGTTAGCCCGCTAACGGCTAGTTCACCTGCCTGCTAACGGGGAAGTGACGGTGTCAGGTGAAGTCGGGCTCGAGCAGCAGGTGTCTTTTCTCCAGAGGACGCAGACAGGTGAGAGGACTCGCTCAGGTGCACATCACCTGCTTTCTGTTGGCTCTCCGAACACTGGGCGCCAGCATGCTAACAGGCTAACAGGGCGGTGGTCCGCTGTTAGCATCAGAAGCTAACGTGCTAATTACAGAACAACAACACGTCACACTGACAAATTATACATGTAAGACATGCAGCAAATATATAATACAACATGCCTTGAATATATAATGGTATTTTAAGTAGCTCTGTGACGTGACACACAATAAATGCACAATATAATATTAAATATACATTAGAATGTGCAATAAGCATAACATTATTTTAATGTATATTAATGATAATATACAATAAATATAAGATTGTAGGAGCACGTAAGCGCTCGGATCTGTAATTAAATAGGAATTAATCTTTGTCATGTTGGGGGTTCCACCCAGAAGGTCAACAATTTTTGACCAACCACCCACACACACACACACACACACACACACACACACACATATTACAGGCACGCACACACACACACACACCACGCTGCTGCAATAGCTACTCATGGTTCTGGATGTCACTGTTTGTTTGTCGGAAACCTGTCGGAGTTTAATGGACACTGCAGGGACAATAAATGGACTGAGTGCTCAACTGGAAACTTTTTGTCAGACATTGATTCATCAGTGGCTTTAATATAATAAAATAAAATATACAATAAATATATTATAATCAGTGAGTTACCAGGCAGATCAACATAGAACAGACATAGATACAACATACAGATGCTGTAAATACTATATATGACAACTGTTTTATTAACACGCAGGAGACAGTGTTGCTATAATAAACTTCAATTATTTAGTTCAGTCACTTAGAGTTGACGACCAAAGCAATTATTCTGTGACAGTATACATGTTTTAGTGAAACACTTCTGAACATGTTGATGTAAACATTTTAAGAATCAGTGAAAAGCATTGTTGACTGACACGCAGCAAGACCTTTCTCATCTCCTTCAGGTTTTTCAGGTTTAGTGGGACGGCTGGTGATGTAACTGATTTGATCTTATCTGAAACAGTGAGTCAGATAATCAGCAGTAGACTGACAGTACTACACTATAAATCTGCAGCTATTTGGTTTTGTTAATTAATATTTCACGACATTTGTCAAACAAAAATGACCAAATTTGACTTATTTCAGCTTCTGATATACTTCCTGTTATTTCCCTGAAGAAGAAAACTCAGAAATTATTTAGGAAATTATTTTTACAGCCCTAGACAGGATTTAGGTTCTTCAAGATAATTAGATATGCAGTTAAAGGTGCAGTTGTGTTTATAAAATAACATTTTAATCAGTTTTAATTTGTTAAAATACTAAATACAGCTGAGTCAAACTGAAACTAAAATCTCTTGTTTAGTCTTTATAATCAGTTTTGTGAATGTGAAACTAAAGTCTGTCCATATTTAAACTGTAAAAGCTTGATCTTATCTTCTCAGGTGTGGTTTAAATACAAACAGTAAGTTCATGCATCAATAAAATCAGTGACCTAATTCAGGGCTCCAGACTAACTGCTCCACTTGTAGCAGTGCTGGTGACTGAAAATGAGACAACTGAACAGACAACAGTGCAACACATTTATATTTTAGCCATTTTAATTTCAGACTGATAAATACTTTGGTCATAAATAGACATTTTACAGAATTACAATGTGCTTTTTATTTTCTGGAAACTTTATTTTATTAGATAAATATCTGATGCTGACAAAGTTTTCCTTTTGGGGACATAATTTGCAGTTGAAAAACGGTAATAAATTGCAATATATGTTACCACAATACTCAGTAGAGTTGGCTTGATTTCCTGTTATGCTGGTTGGGGCTGGTGCACAAGCTAATACCGGTTTGATTTTATATAAACAGGCTGAACAGGAATTGGTCATTATAGAATGTATGGCAATTTAAAAGTAGATTCAAGTTGCATTGTGTTAGTAATAAGCAATATGACGACTTGATGAACATTATGTTATGTTTATAAACAGATTAACAGAGCCTCAGTGTCTGACAGGTGGTGGGTGACCTGAGCATGACAACATGAAGGAGATTCAATTTCAGTAGAGGTGGGAGGGGCAGAGCTGCACACGCTGTGTTTGTTTACTAAAAAGTTCATGTGATGTTTGGGTTGACGAGAGGAGGCGTGACAGAGTTAGTATCTTAAGAAAACTAGTAGCACTGCAACATGTGCTGTTTTTAGCTGAACTTTTGTCAGATGCTGTTTCTGTTTATTCCTTTTGCTCGCTTTGAAAGTGCCACAGTGGAGTTGAAATGCAGAATTATTATTAAAAGTAATGTGTTCATGTTTGCAAAACATGAAGTGCATTGGACTGCCTAAAAATAAATAAATAAATAAAATAAAAATTTTATTGTTGACCCCAACACGTCCCTTCACTAACCTTCCTGTGTTATCAATCTACTGTTTTTTCTCACAGTAAATAAACAGAGATCTGTGTGGGTACATGAGACCCTAAAAAAGAGGGTGGATCACGGGGAGTAGCACCAGTTGGTCCAGGAGCTTCTCCTCCATGATGGACGTTTTCAGATATATTTTAGAATGACACAGGAGCAGTTTGACAACCTGCTGTCTCTTGTCGGCTGTATATATCTGGGTATCCAGCAACCACTACGACCAGTTTCTCCTCCATTGTTTACCAACTGTAAACTTGTTGTTGTGACCACAGAAGGCCCGCCTCTCAAATCATCCCATTGGACAATGGGGGGGGGGGATGACGAATAAAGCAATGACATGGAGCATTTTTCTGCTCTGATTTGAAGTTTCAGAGCGCTCTGGCAAAAACGGCAGGTGCTTAGAGTGCAGAAACATGAGGCACGTCGCAACGCAAAAACAGGGAGCAAACGGCTTTATTCTCATTAAAATCAGTTACAGTTAGGAGCATCCAACTGCTAAAATGCTTTCTGTGTGATCAGGGTTTAACTCTTCTATGTCTCTCTTGTCACACATGAACCTTTAAGTAAACAAACAGCTTGCGCCGCTCTCCCACTTTTTTTTTTTTTTTTTTTTTTGCTGTTAGCGCGGGCTGCTGATATAAGCTACTTTTTAATCTTTTTAATTTGCCAGAATGTGTTGTAATGACAAATGCTGGTTCAGCTGGTTTGCATTAAATCAAACTGGTTTAAGCTCGTACACCGGACCGGACCAGCACAACTGGAAAGCAACCAAACTGTAGTTCCCAAGCTAGGTGTCTGCCAGAACATCTTTTCTATTGTAATGTTCAAAAGCCACTTTATTATCCTCATACTGTACAGGATGTGTGTTCATGGTGAAGGAGGAACATGTAACTCTGTTAGACACATTCACTGCATATAAATACTGATGGCTGATGCTCCTCCTGCAGTAGAAGAAGAAGATGACGAGCGGGGGATTGAACAGCATCGATGCGGTGAAGAAGAAGATCAAAGTGCTGCAGGAGCAGGCGGAGGAGGCAGAGGATCGAGCTGAAAGACTGCAGAAGGAGGTGCAGAAGGAGAAGAAAGGCAGAGAGGAGGTACACACACACACACACACACACACACCTGGGGTCTGTCAGGTTGTGTCAGATGCTTTGAATACTTGTGTTGAAAGAGGAATGTGAGGTATGTCGCAGGTGACGAGACTGCCTGCTCTGTGGTACTCGGCAGTAGAAGTGGTATGCAAGCTGTACTGCAGTGAACCCGACTGTGAGTTGTCTTCTCCCTGCTGTATGTCTTGTAGGCAGAAGCGGAGGTGGCGTCCCTCAGTCGGCGTCTGCAGGTTGTTGAAGATAACCTGGATCAAGTTCAGGAGAGACTGACCAAAACCCTGTTTAAATTGGACGAGGTGGAGAAGGTTGCAGACGAGAGCGAGAGGTCTGACGCGCCTGAGACACATCTCAAACTCATCTACAGGTTTCAGACTTTGTTTCTCAAGCGAGGCCAGACAGCCTGATGAATCTCTTCCTCCCTGTCTGTCTCCTTGTCAGGGGTATGAAGGTGAAAGAGAACAGAGCTCTGAAGGATGAAGAGAAGATAGAGCAGCTGGAGAGTCAACTGAGAGAAGCCAAAGAGATTGCTGAGGAGGCCGACCGCAAATATGAAGAGGTACATTTACAATGTTATATATTATACTAGAGACACAGAGCTGCTCCTCTGTTAAATCTGTCTGTTAGTTAGTCTATGAAATTAGTGCAGTCGCACATGTGCAGTACAGCACTGTGCTGCATGTGTGAGAGACAGAACTGCTTGATTGTGTCAGGTGAGGATTTGTTTGCTGGTTTGTGTGTGAGGTGGATCATAGTGCGCTGCCGCTCTTCTTGGTAGCTGTAGTCTATTGCGTGAGACTGGGACAGCGCCTGGATGCAGGCGACAGATGTTACAAAAAATGCAGTGACGACACAGATGTTTCATGTACAAGACGTATATAATGAGGACAAAGTGCGGCGCTGCCGGCTTCAAGGCAAGACAATGCTGCCTCACCAGTTTGCAGCCATACATTTTTATATACAGCAGAACAGGCAGCGTGGCGAATACAAACATGTCATACTTTTGACGTTTTACTTCTTTTAGTTTTTTTAACTTCTGTCCAGCTGCTTCATGTTGTGCCGACTTCCTTTGTCTCTGATTTTACAAACTGTTTGTCTGTTTGTTATTATAAATGTTAATTGAATATCAAAGGGACAACAGTCAAACCCTGATGCTGATTTGATGTGTACTGTCTCTTTAAGATAACGTGTACAGATCACCTGTATAAACATCACGTCAAAGAGATCTATGACATCATGTTGTGTGTTTGACAGATCGCTCGGAAACTGGTGATGGTGGAAGGAGACCTGGACCGAGCTGAAGACAGAGCCGAGCAGGGAGAAAGGTCTATAACACACACACACACACACACACACACACACACACACACACACACACACTTACTGTAAACAGTAGCTCAATCCTGAGGGACCTTGCTTGGGGAAACTGAGGGCTGCTGCTTCAAGTGCTGGCAGGATCAGGCACTGCGTGTGGACTGGTAGCTTGCAAAGTGTCAGGCACCAAACCCCCAAATAGACCTTTTTCACAGCAAACGTCTTGACACGTCATAGTAGGAAATGCGCAGGTGTATTTAATAACACTAATGGTGGCTGCGTATCACTTAGTGGAGCCCCTGATATCGTGCATGCTCGCTGACTGGAAAAGTTAACTGGGACACCTGTGCTTTCCCTTCTATGACAAGTCGAAATGTCTGCTGTGAAAAAGGTCTGTGCTGAGGGTGCTGCGCTGGGGCAACCAATCATTCTGATACATGTGTGTAAATAAGATAATAAAAACAATAAAGAGCATTGTCATTATGATTATTTTATACACAGGTGCATGTCTAACAGCTGCTTACAGCATGAAGCTGCTGCTGCTCTGATACTGCTGACAGACAGACAGGTAGAGACAGAGAGACAGGTAGATGAGACCAATCACAGCCTGACGTTCGTTATCACCACAGAGGTCTGATATTATATAAATATCTTCATCACAAAGTCAGGTGTGACTGTGAGCGGTTATTATAACCTACTTATGAGTTTGTATAACTTGTAATAAGGGTCAGTCAGTGGTGTAGTAACAGCTGATGTTCCTCAGCAGAATGTGCATGTGATATCACCAATAATCCGACTGATGACCTCATTATGATGTCATGCTGCTCCAGTAACAGTGCTCTAATTTTACTGCATCCATCCATCTTTCTCCTCCTGTCTGTTTCCATGGAAACATGTTGATGCTGCTGCTGCATGTCCTGCTGCCTGTCTTTCTGCCTGTCTGGCCATCTGTATGTCTAATAGTAAGGTTCGGAGGTTGGAGGAGCAGTTGAGGGTTCACGACCAATCATTGAAGAGTCTGCAGGCATCTGAGGACCAGGTACTGAGGGGCACCTGACCGCCCCCCTAACCCTAACCCCCACTCACCTGCTGTTGTTTAAATGGGAGAAGCTCCTTCTCCTGACCTCCTGCCGCATCCTATGACCTCTGACCTTAAGCTGCTGCTTCAGCTCCTCCTCCTGCTGCTGCTCATTGCATGACTTTAACCTGCCACAGGCACCAAACTACACACCACACCTGTCCCACATCAAACTACACACCACACCTGTCCCTTGACAAACTACACACATCCATCCAACGACAAACTACACACACCTGTCCAATGACAAACTAAACACATCCATCCAACGACAAACTCCACACAACACCTGTCCCTCGACAAACTACACACACCTGTCCAATGACAAACTACACACACCTGTCCAATGACAAACTACACACACCTGTCCAATGACAAACTACACACACCTGCCCAACGACAAACTAAACACACCTGCCCAACGACAAACTAAACACACCTGTCCCTCGACAAACTACACACACCTGTCCAATGACAAACTACACACACCTGTCCAATGACAAACTACACACATCCATCCAACGACAAACTACACACACCTATCCAACGACAAACTACACACACCTATCCAACGACAAACTACACACAACACCTGTCCCTCGACAAACTACACACACCTGTCCAATGACAAACTACACACACCTGTCCAACGACAAACTACACACACCTATCCAACGACAAACTACACACAACACCTGTCCCTCGACAAACTACACACACCTGTCCAATGACAAACTACACACACCTGTCCAACGACAAACTACACACAACACCTGTCCCTCGACAAACTAAACACACCTGTCCCTCGACAAACTCCACATACCTGTCTAGACACCAAAGTACACTAAGGTAAAGTTGCCATAGAAGAGTTTAAGTAACCACAGTAACTGAGTTTAAGTTAACCTGTAGTTTACACTAAACCAGCTCTCAAACAGTCCCAGACACCAAACAACATAACTCACCTGTTTGACACAATCTATCGTCTGATTTGACCTTTGACCTGCAGCAAGAGTCGAATGTTGGAGGAGGAGATGAAAACTCTCTGCACTAGTTCAAAGTCTCTGGCGGCCCAGGCTGAGAAGGTAGGAGGAGGAGGAGGTCCAGTTTGAACATGAGTGTTTAACTGGTGTTTTTGGTTCAATATTTCACCACCCAGCATCACTGATGGGTTTGGTCAGACCCAGCAGTGAACAACACACTCAGCTCTATGCTGTATACATCACTGCAGTAAGGTTAGAGGTCAGCCGATGCTGTCAAAGGTGTTTCATTACTTATGTTGTCATCATTTTTAAAAATTGAGTCTGAACTGTATTAAGAACAGCCAGCCTGTTCTTAATAAACTGACCTGTTACACTCACCTGTTAAATGACCTGTTACAGTCACCCATAAGCTGACCTGTTACTCACCTGTTAGCTATTAGCTGACCTGTTACTCACCTGTTAGCTGACCTGTAACAATCACCTTTTAGCTGTTAGCTGACCTGTAACAATCACCTGTTAGCTGACCTGTTACTCACCTGTTAGCTGACCTGTAACAATCACCTTTTAGCTGTTAGCTGACCTGTAACAATCACCTTTTAGCTGTTAGCTGACCTGTTACTCACCTGTTAGCTGACCTGTAACACCCACCTGTTAGCTGTTAGCTGACCTGTAACACCCACCTGTTAGCTGTTAGCTGACCTGTAACACCCACCTGTTAGCAGAAGAGAAATTAAAGCCTCTTTCATGATTTGAATCCAAGGTGTCCTTATACCTAATAGGCTGATGTCTGTGTGTCAGTCCACCTGGTTCTCTGATTGTCTGTCTCTGTCTTGCTCTCAGTACTCTCAGAAGGAAGACAAGTACGAAGAGGAGATCAAGAACCTGACCAGGAAACTCACGGAGGTGAAGCACTGACTCCTTGTTTGTATTCATTTATTACCTGTCGACCTCCTGTTTTAACCCGTTAATTACCTGTTGCAGGCTGAGTCCAGAGCTGACACTGCAGAGCGTTCAGTTGCCAAACTGGAGAAAACCATTGATTGTCTGGAAGGTGAGAGAGTTTGTATTTAATAGTAATAATAATAATAATGAGCAGTGGGAGGACCCAGTATTTATCAGTTTTGGATGTGCCTGCTTTTTTTTGAGTCCTCAGTTTGTATCAACAACCAATCATCAGTCTTTGGCCTAGGAGTACACTTATGAACCACCCTGTGCTCGAACATGGTGTTCGTTATGGCCAATCCATGACTAGCACATAAGTCCAGTAACAAAACACCACTCGAGTTCAGATCAGGCGGGTCGTTTCTCCCGTCAACCCCCTCCAGGTTTCTGTGTTGTTGCCCACAGTAGCGTTGAAGTCGAAACAGTAGAACTAGAGACCTCAGACAGTATCCCCTCCAGGATACCACCCAGAGGAATTGCTGTGTGATGCATCGGCACAATCAACAGCCAGAGATTTTCCCCCCAGCGACTCGCAGTCATGTAGAGATGATCATCTCAATGGCCGGGGAGAACTCCAACACAGCGGCGCTCAGCCTGGGGCTCAGGAGTATTCCTACTCCAGCAGATCACCTCTCACCCTGGACATCTCTGGAAGTGAGAGTTTAGACCCTCTCCAGGAGTTTGGTTCCAGAATCAGCCCTGTTTGTGGAGTTAAGCCAAACTGTATTCAGGAGCGATTCCTCCTCAGTCAGAGAGGTGACGTTTGACGTCTCTGAAGCCACTCTGATGTCCTCACCTTTTTATTTTGCCTGCTGCCCGGCTCACAGTGCACCTGTCAACAAGTGATGGACCCGCAGGGCTAATGATGATTATTAAATGTTAAAGAACGAATTACAAAGTAATCATTAAATGTAATCCTGAAGTAACTGTCAATTGATCTTTTTGTTTCAGAGGCTTTGACTTCGGCCAAAAACGCCAACATGGAGCTCCAGGCGACTCTGACTCAGACCATGGACGAGCTCAACTCCTGCTGAACCTCCCCCTCTGCCTCTCCCCACTGCTCCTCCCACCCCCCTCTGCTGCCTGACAAGTGGACGTCAGGGACTCTGTGGCCAAATCATTCCTATGACTCCTCCTCCTGTCCTCCCACTCTCACTCCCCTCACCTCCCCTCTGCTCTCCTCCTGGTGGACGTTTGGGAGGTTAAACATTCCTCCTCCTGCTTCTTACCCTCCTCCTCCTCCTCCCTCTGCTGGCTGCTTGGTTGACATCAGGAAACATTCCCCCTCTTTCTTTGACCTCCTCCCCCTCTTCTGCACCTCCTCTCCTCGTGGATGTGAGACAGGAGTCAGTGCCCCCCCCCCACCTCCTCTTCTTAATGATTCCTGCTTTCACACATTCCTTCTCTGATTTTTAAAGTCTTAATTGGAGTGTTGCTTTAATTTACTCCTTGTGTCTGGAGCTCCGCCTCCCTCCCAGCTTTCTTCCTTCTCCTCCCCACCTCCTCATTCACTGACAGTGCCAACTCCCACCCCACCTCCCCCTCCTCAGTATTATGTGCAGGAGGCCAGACAAGGAGCTATAAGGGAGTTTAACAGTGACTTACAGCCATTCCCTCGTAAAGAACTAATGAACGACTAACGAAGTGTTTGTCTTAATGGTTTGTTGTTACTTTGTTAATGATTAATTGATTGATTGATTTATAGAGCAGACATCCTGTCAGCCAATGATCTTTAGTTTGGTTCCTGGGGGCGTGGTTTGAAGTAGCCAATCACTAAGAGGCATTCCACTACTGTGCATGGTAGTCCAGGGGCCAATCACAGACACACTCGACCTTCCTCCCTGAAGACACAAATAAATAAAGTTTATAAATGTTTTTACCCTGAAGCTGGTGATGAAGTCATCACTGTGCTGATGTCACAGCTCATTGTAATTAATCATGAGACAGGATTTTATAAAATAAAAGCACCGTTACTGGTATTTAGGTCCAAGCTGACTCACTGTGGTTTTTTATTCGCTATCAGACATATCTAGCTGAGATCCGAGTTTTTGTTTGGTATGCATTTTTAAATTCTCCTGGCTATTTGGGATCAGTAGGACCCGGTAAGTATGAAAAACTAAACATTTTTAACAACAAAGTCCCAGTGTCCTCAAAAGTCCTTCCTAACTAACAGTGTCTCAGCTTGTTACTGTTGCTAAAATTGGTCAAATTTCTTGATCAAAGTACAAACATTAAAAATAAACAAGTGACAACCATAAAGTGTGATCAGGCTGCTACCACCAGACGGCACAAAGAAGTGTCTGTGAACAAGGACAAAAGGTCTAAGTTAAATTGAATGAAGTATAAGGTCAAGTAAACTCAAAGTGTGATTTCCTCATGAGGACACAGGGTCTCAGGAGGATACAAATTTATTTAATTAATACCAAAACATTTATTCTTATTTTTTCAAAAATTTAAAAAGTAACTGCAATAAAATGTACAAGTATGTATCACAAAATAGAAATACTTAATTGTACCTGAGTAAATGTACTTTGTGGCTGTAAGTGGTTTCTGCAGATGTTGGTGAAACAAAACATGATTACAAAGTTAAAACTAAAAAGTCCACTGAAAAAAACAAACAAAAAAGATTTAAAAAAATTGCTCATGATCAGTGGCCTTTAATTCCTTTCACACAAAACTGTTGCTCAGCAAAGATGGGAAATACGATTCATTATACGATAGCTTTATTTAAACCAGTATGAATATTACTCAGGCTTCAGATAATATATCAGTTATGAATCATTAATTTGCTCCAGCAGACAGCACTTTACACCACTTTATCCTGTTAAAACATCCTCACAACGTGGATTAATTTTTTTATGAAAAAGCCTTTTGATTCTTTTGTTTATACTTACACACTAAAGGAAAATGAATAACTTAAAGGGTGAACGAGGAATGGACACATAATTAAAGGTGGTCACTAACCAGGCTTTATACATCTGAAGAACTTCTATTAAAAAATGAAGTGCTTGGCAACCAGACCAGGCCTCTAACTGAGACAGGTCAAAATGTGCAGCTACACCAGGCTAATGAAAAGGACTGGGCGTTAAATTAAAGTTCTGTGTTTTTTTTAATATTTATATTACATTATTTATAGCATTTATTGCTGTTAACTCAGTTAAATATTTTTATCTCATTCTGGAGCTGCAGTGATTAATCAGTTGTCTGTCAGTTCTGTTGTTAAATTAATCAGAGACGGATTTGATAATTGATTAAATGGCTTCAGTTATAGAAAAAAAAGAGTTTTAAATTCTCTGATTGCAGCTTCTTACATGTGAATACTTTCTGGTTTCTTTACTCTGTGACAGTAAAGTGAATGTCTTTGGTTATTTGCCTCCTGAAAAGAACTCTTCACAGGTGAGAATCTCCCATCAGCCTTTGCTTCGAGTAATGATATAAACAACCTGAGAGTGACGGAGCTGCAGACTTAGAAAAACTTTATTGATTATCAAAGAGAAAACAGTGACATTCATCAGTTATGCGTAAGACTTCTGCTCAGTGCGATGAAGATGAAGATGATGAGGATACTTCCTTGGCTAGCTTCAGGATTGGCTGCAGCTGCTCTTCTAACGAGGGGGCGTCTGCGTCGTTAGTGATCACCCAGTCAAATTTAACCCCACTGTCCAACCCGCACTCTGACTCTGCATCATCCACACCTGAGAGACACACAGGTAAATGAGCAAACTGTCACGTTTAAAATATAATTCTCTGTTTCTCTTGTTGCCTTCAATCACGTCTGTTAAACATGATGTAATGTGCTGAGAGACAGACAGGTAATCTTACCTGGGGAGAAGCTCCACCCCCTCTGTTGGCGTGTTTTCTCTGAACATTGAACTCTGACACTTTGAGTCTGTTGAGGAAACTCCGACCAGAACCACTGCAGGTCTGACAGCCGCCGCGCATCACTCACCACCTGACCAACCAGCAGATACTTAGTAAAAACCTCCTGAACACTGAAGGACTTCTAACCAGGAGAAGTTTCAGCTGGTTGTAATGTGCAGTCTTCACCACTAGATGTCTCTAAATCCCCCAAATCTTAAACACTGTTCCTTTAACATTAGATTTAAGTTATGTCTAATGTGTTGTTTTCTAACTGACAGCTGGCAAAGGTTAATCTTTGTGATATTAAACATTAGCTCAACAGAAATGTTACATCTTTGTTGTTGGTAGAAGAACAAATGTTTGTTAAATGCTTGTTACAGATCAGCTGCAGCCTGTTCTCCTTATACAAGGCTGAACTGTAACAGTGTTGTCACCACAGGAGGTGAGTTAAACTGGTCTGATGCCAGTTTGGCCCCATCAGAACGAGCTCAGGGATGGACGGTGACATACCCAGACAGGTTGTTGTGCTCCTCTGGTTGCTAGGCGACAGAAGAATCCGGGGTCCTCGCGTCGCCGAGCTTCTCCCCAACGAATCATATCAGCTCGATACTGCTCCTTATAAAGACCAGGACCCAGCAGCTGGTCCAGGTCCAGACTGTGCTCCTGTGGAACCAGCAGACCTAACATGACTCAGCAGCAACTGAGTGATGTGTGTGTGTGTGTGTGTGTGTGTGTGTGTGTGAGCAGGTGTCTCACCTGAGCGTACTGCTGTTTGAGAGGTCCAGACAGACGCAGGATGCAGCAAACATCAGGTCCTAAACTACAGAGGAAGAAGAAACAGGTGAGCTGAGGAACAGCAGGCACATCTGAAGGAAAGTCGGACATAAAATACTACAGTAATCTTTTAAAGTACTGCAGTATTCTCACAGAATGCACTAAAATAATCTGACATAAAGTACTGAAGTAATTTTCCAGAATGTGCTGCATTAAACTCAGCGAAGAAATCTGACCGTACCACAACAATATGACAGAAAGTACTGCATCAACATGGCAGGCTTGATCAAATGACAAATACTGCAGTAATCTATAGAAAGTACTGCAATAATTTGACACAGAGTACTGCAGTAGTCTGACAGAAAATATCTCAGTCATTGGACATAAAGTATTGCAGCAATTTCACAGGAAGTACTGCAGCAATCTGACAAAGTATTGCAGTAGTCTGAAAGAAAAAGTACTGTGACAAAATTACAAAGAGTATTCAGTAATCTTACAGAGAATACTTCAGTAATTGGACATAAAGTACTGCAGTAATCTGAAAGAAAAAGTACTGTAACAAAATTACAAAGAGTGTTCAGTAATCTTACAGAAAATACTTCAGTAATTGGACATAAACTACTGCAGTAATCTGAAAGAAAAAGTACTGTAACAAAATTACAAAGAGTATTCAGTAATCTTACAGAAAATATCTCAGTAATTGGACACAAAGTACTGCAGTAATCTGAAAGAAAAAGTACTGTAACAAAATTACAGAGTATTCAGTAATCTTACAGAAAATACTTCAGTAATTGGACATAAAGTACTGAAGTAATCTATTTCAAAGTACTGCAATGAAACAGTTACTGCAGTTTTCTGATGTCAGGTCAGAGCTTCAATTTCGTCACAAACAAAAACAGATTTACAGAAATAAATAATCAATAAAGTTTGAATCGATTCCTGATCAGAGACTCACGGAGCAACAAACCAGAGACAGTAATCACTGATTAATGATCAGGATCAATACTGATCACTGACAGGCAGAAACAAACCACCCGGACAGTTTTACCGGTTGTGGATCAGGTCCGTCACATAATCCTTTCCGGACTTCCGCTTCCCGCTGAAGACCAGAACCAGTTTGGGTTCACGGACTCGATCCTCCATCTGTCATCAATAACACTATCGATACCTGCTGCTGATCGATCTGCTGCTTCTCACCATCATCTCCGTGTTCACACTGTCGGACCACTGGACCGGTACCGTAACTGTCCGAGCAAACAGGAAGCGCTTCAAAATAAAACCACTGTCTTCGTGATTATAAAAACACAACACGGTTCATCCGCATCAGTGATCGATATTAAACTGATCAGGTATCGATCAGAAGACACGTGAAGTGTGTTTGTGGGGAGGAATCAGAAAAATACTGGAGTGTTTTTCTGAAGGCGCAACATGTTGGAGACATTACGGTAACACGTGATCATCGTCACATTGTGGACTGAACCACCGCAGCTCACAGCGGGGGGAGTCAATGTGGACATTACGCCTGATTCTGACATCGAAATGATATTTAAATTAGTTCATAAATATGCTGATTATAACAAATAAAAACATGAAACTCATATTATAAATATTTTTCATACATTATGTCGTAATCTATTTTGTCAACAGTCATTGTAGCTCATCTTAAACCCCCACAAAGTTTATTGTCCATATTATAAGTGTTTTATTATTATTATTTTTATTATTATTGAAATTATTATAAACAGATTGTAGCTGCTATTATTTATTTCTTCTGGTTAATATTTCTGTTGTTTAGATTTCTGTGCTGTATTTCTGTGTCATGTGTCTCACGTGTATTTGTATTTTAAAACTTCAGCTGTGAACTGCATTTCCCATGAGCACGTGCATGACCGAGCACAGGTGTTCTTCATCAGATGTCAGAAGAAAAGCATGAAGAAAAGTCACATTTCTCTCTCTCTCCCCTCTTTGTCTCCGTGTTGGAATAATCCGGGTAAAGGGTCATCAGATGTTGAACAACATGGCGGCAGCAGTGTTTGGGAGGAGCGGAGAACTTCTCAGATCAGTGAGGGCTGCAGCCCACAGGGTGAGAAAACTTTTTTATACTCAGTATTTATATTTATATATGCAAGACAAAGCAAAGTTATTAAAGCTGCAAACTGTGACGTCACAGGGAAGCTGCAAAACAACAAACATTCAGTAATCACCTGTCAGAGTCTCTGATGCACGAGAAGAGAAAATATTTCACTTCACTGTCACTTGTTTTTGGGTTTAAAAATCTGCTGATGAAAAATGTAGAATATCATGAAGGTCAAGTGGCGTCTGGTTCTGGCAGCAGCTGCTGTAGGTGAGTGATGTGAGCACCAGGTGGGGCTGAGACACCAGCATGAGTCTTCATCACCATCAGCTTCAGCGTTTGACTTAGTGATAGTTTGGAGAAATATTCCCTGAGTGTTTTCTCTCAGAGAGGGATCTGTTGGTCAAGGTCAAGAACAAAGTCATGAATGGATTTCTGTCAGAAAAGACTTTCTGGGAGAAAACCTACAGGGCTGAATACAGCCGCAGGTGCTGGTGAGCAGAATATCCAACAGCTTCACATCCCCCAAAACAAATACACAACAAAAAGTCAACAATGCTGAACAACAGCAACGATATTTGTACCGTACAAACTTAGTTAATTAGATACTGTACATTAACATGCATAAGTAATATTTGTATTATTATAAGTAATATTTGTTGAAAGACAGAACTTAAATGTTTAATTCTCAGTTGTTCTTCTTCTATTTAAAAAAAGAAATAAAGAAGTGGTAGTAAAGTGTGTCATAAAAGATACATTAAAAAGTCATAGTGTAGTATGACATAAAAAAAAAGTTATATTTAGAACTAAAAAAAAAAAAAAAAATCAAAAGTCATTGTATAGTGTACATTTATAAGTTATAGTACAGTATGTCATGAAAAATACTTTAAAAAGTCATAGTGTAGTATCTCATAGTTATTTAAAAAAAAAAAAAAAAAAAAAGTCATAGTATGTTAGCCTGGAAATCCAGACCCAAATCTAGAAAGATTTAGGCTCACTGAGCAAATTCAAATTATGCTCTCGCGAGAACTCTGGATTTCCAGTGTAATAGTACGTCATAATTTAAAAAAGTCATAGTGTAGTATGACATAAAAAAAAATAAAGTTATATTTAGATATTAAAAAAAATTTATTTATTTCAAAAAAGTCATTGTGTAGTGTGTCATAAAAAACAATGAAGTTATAGTGTTATAGTATAGTATGTCAAAATTTAAAAAAAAAAAGTCATAGTGTAGTATGTCATAAGATTAAAAAAAAGTCATGGTATAGTAATCAAAAAATATTTTAAAGTCATTTTATAGTATGTCATAATTTAAAAAAAAAAAAGTCAGTGCAGTATGGCATAAAAAATAAGTTATATTTAGAAATTAAAAAAATATATATTTCAAAAAAAGTTGTAGTATAGTATGTCACTTTTTTTAAAAAAAAGGGTCATAGATTAGTATGTCATTAATAAGTTATAGTGTGTACAGTTTTCCTGGGAGATCGTTATATGCTGCCTCCCTAACTGGCCGAACTTCTGATCTGATTTAATTTGTTTTTTGTTTTTGTCAGACAGAGTTTGATACGTAATGCACGTTTGTCAGAAAAACATGCAGACTTTAAATAAAATCCTGATGGACCGGACAGTTTATAACTGGGTCTGAAGTGGAACCAGTTCTCGATTCTCATTTTTAGTCCACGTGCAATAAAAAAAATGAAATTACACAGTAAATACATATAACTTCTTCACACACACACACACACACACACACACCACACACACACACGTACCTTCTGTTCTCTCACAAACACTGTGTTCTTTCAGTCATGGTTCCACAGCTCGGCAGTTCTTCCTCAGCAGTCCGGTTCTGCTCCTCCTCAGTCGAGCTTCTTCCCGCCGGTTGAAGGCGCCATGCTGCCGGCAGGAAGCTTCAAAAACAAAGTGGCGTTCATCACAGGAGGGGGGACGGGACTAGGCCGAGCCATGACCACCACCCTGTCACAGCTGGGAGCTCAGTGTGTCATCGCCAGCAGGTCCGACGTCATCCTGCACTGCTGACTGTTATTATTTATATATCAGTATGTGAACATGTGATGGACCGACGACGTTTGTAACTCTAGAAAACATCAGATAAAACTGGACTTTTGAGCTTTTTAATAAACTTAATAAAATAGTTTAAAATATGATTCATGAATCTGAGGTTGTGTTTGTGTTATTTGTTCAGGAAGTTGGACGTGCTGCAGCAAACAGCCGAGGAGATCAGCAGCCAGACTGGAAACAAGGTGACAAACCAGAACCAGAACCAACCAGCACACATTAGAAAACAGCATTTTAATTTATGTATGTACAGTTTTATAAATCACTGAGGCTCCTGGTCTGAGCTGGTCCCCCCTCTGTCTCTGTCTCTGTCTCTGTCTCTGTCTCTGTTTCTGTCTCTGTCTCAGGTCCACGCGGTTCAGTGTGATGTCAAAGATCCAAAGGCCGTCTCTCAGTGTGTCGACCAGATAGAAACTCTGACAGGACTTCCTGATGTAAGCACACACACACACACACACACACACACACACACACACACACACACACACACACGTTTGTTAGGACCACTGACATGATGTGTTGCCCAACCCTCACCCTGACCCACTGATGACGACTGTGCCCGTGTGTCTTGATTGGTCCAGGTGATCATCAACAACGCAGCAGGAAACTTCGTCTGTCCGTCGGAACGTTTGTCGCCAAATGGCTGGAGGAGCATCACCGACATCGTCCTGAATGGGACGGCCTTCGTTACCCTGGAGCTGGGCAAGAGGCTGATCCAGAGTCAGAAAGGTCAGAGGTCTATGAAAGATCAGAAGTAATTTAAAGTCTGATTTTGTTATTTGTTGTTTGTATTGTTATTGTGATTTTATTGTTCATGTTGATTGTGCATTGTTTACTGTTTGTGCTATTCAGCTCCACGGTTCTTGTTGTTTGTATTTATTGTTGTTGTTCAGGTGCGTCCTTCCTCGCCATCACCACCATCTATGCTGAGTCTGGTTCAGGTTTTGTGGTTCCGAGTGCGTCGGCGAAGGCTGGAGTCGAGGCGCTCTACAAGTCAGTGTGGCCTTTAACCTTTCAGCTCAACACAGCTGAACTCACACTCACTGCTTTATCATGACGTCATTATGATTGTTGCCATGGTAACACTAATGTTGTGTGTGTCAGGTCCCTGGCGGCAGAGTGGGGGCGCTATGGCCACAGGTTCAACATAATCCAGCCTGGACCAATCAGAACGAAGGTACTGCCCATCTGACCACAGCTGATGAAGTTTGTTTATCTACAGTTGTCTGTTGTCGTTTACCTGTGGTTTGTTGTGTTTAGGGGGCGTTTAGCCGCCTGGACCCGACCGGAGCCTTCGAGAAGGCGATGATCGGTCGGATCCCAACAGGTCGACTCGGAACACCAGCAGAGATCGCAAACCTGGCAGCGTACATGAGCAGTGACTACGCTACCTGGATGTCTGGAGCTGTGAGTCTGACTGATCCTGGATCAGAGTTTAGACCAGAGTTGAGACTGAAGCTTTACACAATTTTGGACGCCATACTATACTATGACGTTTTTATGAAATTTTTGAGGCCATACTATACTATGACGTTTTTATGAAATTTTGGAGGCCATACTATACTATGACGTTTTTATGAAATTTTGGACGCCATACTATACTATGACGTTTTTAGGAAATTTTGGAGGCCATACTATACTATAACGTTTTTAGGAAATTTTGGAGGCCATATTATACTATGACATTTTTAGGAAATTTTGGACGCCATACTATACTATGACATTTTTAGGAAATTTTGGACGCCATATTATACTATGACATTTTTATAAAATTTTGGACGCCATACTATACTATGACATTTTTATGAAATTTTGGAGGCCATACTATACTATGACATTTTTATAAAATTTTGAACGCCATACTATACTATGACATTTTCGTGCAATTTTGGACGCTGTTTTTAGGCAGTTCTGGACCCCATGCTAGAGTTTTGACCAATGTTAAATGTTTGACTTATATAACCTTGTTTGTTTCCAGGTGATTCGGTTTGATGGGGGAGAATACGTGTCAATGGCTGGAGAGTTCAACGAGCTGCGCAGGGTGAGTGAACAATAATAATTAATAACGCAGTCATAAAAACCAACATGTCTCCACTCCTTTATTTCAGTTAGTGTTTCAGAGTTTGGAATATTTAGATCAAAGAACACACAGATACATGAAGGACTTTATTTTTGACATGGTCATGATTTACATTTAAAGTGTTAGAGATAAAAATAATAAATAACGTGTTTGTGTCTCAGGTGACCCCAGATCAGTGGAAGATGATGGAGGCGATGATCAGAAGCACTAAAGGATCCTAAAAACACAAACACTTCCATCAGATCACAAAAACTGATCAAATCAGAGATCAGGTGGACCCGCCCACCTGCTGATGTCATCATGATGGTGGAATCAGATGTATATTTGCCAAGAGTTTTGATGTTTTACTAAATGATTGAGCCTTACTTCCTGAAAACAGTGAGCCTGTTAGCTTGTAGCCGGTGAAGCAGTCACATGACTAACTGCACATGCTCAGTGTTAACACAAATTCACGTTTCTGGCAGCTTGATAATAAAACATTGTCATTGTTGTTTAAAGGGTGTGTGAGAGATCTGTATGTCACTCCAACATCAAATAGTCTGTTTATAACTAAACAACAGAGGTACGTTAGACCAAACCAGCTTCAAGACACATCTGATAGAAGTGACCCTGCAGGCGGAGGAGCTGAGAGGGGGAGTCCATCTCTACAATGGAGCCTCGGTCCATCACAATCACCCTGAGGAAAGAGACAGGACCATGAGCCAATAAAATTTAATTCAGTACTGTGACATATCCAGTTATTGTTGTCAATAATAATCAACTTCCCTGTCTCACTCTAAAACAATGACCAATGATCAAAGCAGTGCAGGTGGTACCTAGTGTAGTCCATGATGGTGTTGAGGCGGTGTGCGATGGTTAGGACTGTACAGTCATCAAACTGAGTACGAATGGTGGACTGGATCAGCTGGTCTGTCTTCAGGTCCACAGCTGCTGTTGCCTCATCCAAAACCAGGATCCTGGTCTTCCTCAGGAGAGCTCTGGCCAAGCACAGCAGCTGCCTCTGCCCCAGACTGAAGACAAAGACGTCGCACTTGACAACAAATCTGCTGCTGTCACCAATGTAAATAAATAAAATGATAAAACTGACTGCACAAATGTGTCACTGTTATTTTGAAGATGTCTGTAAACACAGCAGAACAATCTGCAGGTGAAATAAGTCGCCATTCATGTGTAAAGAATTAAGCATATCTCTGACTGGAGTTTAGGTTTTTTTGAGCCAGCTAACACAAAGAAAGCCTGACTCTGTCCAGCTGGCTTCATGGTAAACCACGTCCAGGCTAGTTTTAGGTGGAACCTACCTCAGGTTCTCTCCTCCTTCACAGCACTGATGGTCCAGTTTTTGTGGCAGTGCAGACACAAAACTGCTGAGATGTGCCAGTTCCAGAGCTTTCCACAGATCCTCCTCTGAGCAGTTATTAAAGGGGTCGAGGTTCATCCTCAGAGAACCAGAAAACAGCACAGGGTCCTGAAGATGAAGACCAGAAGTCACCATGAACATTATTAATGACAAACTATACTATGACTTTTTTATGAAATTTTGGACGCCATACTATACTATGACATTTTTATGAAATTTGTGAGGCCATACTATACTATGACGTTTTTATGAAATTTTTGAGGCCATACTACACTATGACATTTTTATGAAATTTTGGACGCCATACTATACTATGACATTTTTATGAAATTTGTGAGGCCATACTATACTATGACGTTTTTATGAAATTTTGGACGCCATACTATACTATGACATTTTTATGAAATTGTAGAGGCCATACTATACTATGACATTTTTATGCAATTTTGGACGCCATACTATACTATGACATTTTTATGAAATTTGTGAGGCCATACTACACTATGACATTTTTATGACATTTTGGACGCCATACTATACTATGACATTTTTATGAAATTTTTGACGCCATACTACACTATGACATTTTTATGAAATTTTGGACGCCATACTATACTATGACATTTTTATGAAATTTTGGACGCCATACTATACTATGACATTTTTATGAAATTTTGGACGCCATACTACACTATGACATTTTTATGAAATTTTGGACGCCATACTATACTATGACATTTTTATGAAATTTGTGAGGCCATACTATACTATGACATTTTTATGAAATTTTGGACACCATACTATACTATGACATTTTTATGAAATTTTGGAGGCCATACTATACTATGACATTTTTATGAAATTTTTGACGCCATACTATACTATGACATTTTTATGAAATTTGTGAGGCCATACTATACTATGACATTTTTATGAAATTTTGGAGGCCATACTATACTATGACATTTTTATGAAATTTTTGACGCCATACTATACTATGACATTTTTATGAAATTTGTGAGGCCATACTATACTATGACGTTTTCATGAAATTTTGGACGCCATACTATACTATGACATTTTTATGAAATTTGTGAGGCCATACTACACTATGACATTTTTATGAAATTTTGGACGCCATACTATACTATGACATTTTTATGAAATTTGTGAGGCCATACTACACTATGACATTTTTATGAAATTTTGGACGCCATACTATACTATGACATTTTTATGAAATTTTGGAGGCCATACTATACTATGACATTGTTATGAAATTTTGGACGCCATGCTATACTATGACCATTTTTATGAAATTTTGGACGCCATACTATACTATGACCATTTTTATGAAATTTTGGAGGCCATACTATACTATGACCATTTTTATGAAATTTTGGACGCCATACTACACTATGACATTTTTATGAAATTTTGGACGCCATACTATACTATGACATTTTTATGAAATTTGTGAGGCCATACTACACTATGACATTTTTATGAAATTTTGGACGCCATACTATACTATGACATTTTTATGAAATTTGTGAGGCCATACTATACTATGACATTTTTATGAAATTTTGGACGCCATACTATACTATGAAATTTTTATGAAATTTTGGACGCCATACTATACTATGACATTTTTATGAAATTTTTGAGGCCATACTATACTATGACATTTTTATGAAATTTTGGACGCCATACTATACTATGACATTTTTATGAAATTTTAGAGGCCATACTATACTATGACATTTTTATGAAATTTTGGACGCCATACTATACTATGACATTTTTATGAAATTTTGGACGCCATACTATACTATGACATTTTTATGAAATTTTGGACGCCATACTATACTATGACATTTTTATGAAATTTGTGAGGCCATACTACACTATTACATTTTTATGAAATTTTGGACGCCATACTATACTATGACATTGTTATGAAATTTTGGACGCCATACTATACTATGACATTTTTATGAAATTTGTGAGGCCATACTACACTATGACATTTTTATGAAATTTTGGACGCCATACTATACTATGACATTTTTATGAAATTTGTGAGGCCATACTATACTATGACGTTTTCATGAAATTTTGGACGCCATACTATACTATGACATTTTTATGAAATTTTGGACGCCATGCTATACTATGACATTTTTATGAAATTTGTGAGGCCATACTACACTATGACATTTTTATGAAATTTTGGACGCCATACTACACTATGACATTTTTATGAAATTTTGGACGCCATACTATACTATGACGTTTTCATGAAATTTTGGACGCCATACTATACTACGACATTTTTATGAAATTTTGGAGGCCATACTACACTATGACATTGTTATGAAATTTTGGACGCCATACTATACTATGACATTTTTATGAAATTTTGGAGGCCATACTATACTATGACATTTTTATGAAATTTTGGAGGCCATACTATACTATGACATTGTTATGAAATTTTGGACGCCATGCTATACTATGACATTTTTATGAATTTTTGAGGCCATACTATACTATGACATTTTTATGCAATTTTGGAGGCCATACTATACTATGACATTTTTATAAAATTTTGGACGCCATGCTATACTATGACATTTTTATAAAATTTTGGACGCCATACTATACTATGACATTTTTATGAAATTTTGGAGGCCATACTATACTATGACATTTTTATGAAATTTTGGACGCCATACTATACTATGACATTTTTATGAAATTTTTGAGGCCATACTATACTATGACATTTTTATAAAATTTTGGACGCCATACTATACTATGACATTTTTATAAAATTTTGGACGCCATGCTATACTATGACATTTTTATAAAATTTTGGACGCCATGCTATACTATGACATTTTTATAAAATTTTGGACGCCATACTATACTATGACATTTTTATAAAATTTTGGACGCCATGCTATACTATGACATTTTTATGAAATTTTGGAGCCATACTATACTATGACATTTTTATGAAATTTTGGACGCCATGCTATACTATGACGTTTTCATGAAATTTTGGACGCCATACTATACTATGACATTTTTATGAAATTTTGGAGGCCATGCTATACTATGACATTTTTATGAAATTTTGGACGCCATGCTATACTATGACATTTTTATGAAATTTTGGAGGCCATACTATACTATGACATTTTTATGAAATTTTGGACGCCATGCTATACTATGACATTTTTATGAAATTTTGGAGGCCATACTACACTATGACATTTTTATGAAATTTTGGACGCCATACTATACTATGACGTTTCATGAAATTTTGGACGCCATACTATACTATGACATTTTTTTGAAATTTTGGACGCCATACTATACTATGACATTTTTTTGAAATTTTGGACACCATACTATACTATGACATTTTTATGAAATTTTGGAGGCCATACTATACTATGACATTTTTATGAAATTTTGGAGGCCATACTACACTATGACATTGTTATGAAATTTTGGACGCCATACTATACTATGACATTTTTATGAAATTTTGGAGGCCATACTACACTATGACATTTTTATGAAATTTTGGACGCCATACTATACTATGACATTTTTATGAAATTTTAGAGGCCATACTATACTATGACATTTTTATGAAATTTTGGACGCCATACTATACTATGACATTTTTATGAAATTTTGGACGCCATACTATACTATGACATTTTTATGAAATTTTGGACGCCATACTATACTATGACATTTTTATGAAATTTGTGAGGCCATACTACACTATTACATTTTTATGAAATTTTGGACGCCATACTATACTATGACATTGTTATGAAATTTTGGACGCCATACTATACTATGACATTTTATGAAATTTGTGAGGCCATACTACACTATGACATTTTTATGAAATTTTGGACGCCATACTATACTATGACATTTTTATGAAATTTGTGAGGCCATACTATACTATGACGTTTTCATGAAATTTTGGACGCCATACTATACTATGACATTTTTATGAAATTTTGGACGCCATGCTATACTATGACATTTTTATGAAATTTGTGAGGCCATACTACACTATGACATTTTTATGAAATTTTGGACGCCATACTACACTATGACATTTTTATGAAATTTTGGACGCCATACTATACTATGACGTTTTCATGAAATTTTGGACGCCATACTATACTATGACATTTTTATGAAATTTTGGAGGCCATACTACACTATGACATTGTTATGAAATTTTGGACGCCATACTATACTATGACATTTTTATGAAATTTTGGAGGCCATACTATACTATGACATTTTTATGAAATTTTGGAGGCCATACTATACTATGACATTTTTATGAAATTTTGGACGCCATGCTATACTATGACATTTTTATGAATTTTGAGGCCATACTATACTATGACATTTTTATGCAATTTTGGAGGCCATACTATACTATGACATTTTTATAAAATTTTGGACGCCATGCTATACTATGACATTTTTATAAAATTTTGGACGCCATACTATACTATGACATTTTTATGAAATTTTGGAGGCCATACTATACTATGACATTTTTATGAAATTTTGGACGCCATACTATACTATGACATTTTTATGAAATTTTTGAGGCCATACTATACTATGACATTTTTATAAAATTTTGGACGCCATACTATACTATGACATTTTTATAAAATTTTGGACGCCATGCTATACTATGACATTTTTATAAAATTTTGGACGCCATACTATACTATGACATTTTTATAAAATTTTGGACGCCATGCTATACTATGACATTTTTATGAAATTTTGGACGCCATGCTATACTATGACATTTTTATGAAATTTTGGAGGCCATACTATACTATGACATTTTTATGAAATTTTGGAGGCCATACTACTATGACATTTTTATGAAATTTTGGACGCCATGCTATACTATGACATTTTTATGAAATTTTGGAGGCCATACTATACTATGACATTTTTATGAAATTTTGGAGGCCATACTACACTATGACATTTTTATGAAATTTTGGACGCCATACTATACTATGACGTTTTCATGAAATTTTGGACGCCATACTATACTATGACATTTTTTTGAAATTTTGGACGCCATACTATACTATGACATTTTTTTGAAATTTTGGACGCCATACTATACTATGACATTTTTTTGAAATTTTGGACACCATACTATACTATGACATTTTTATGAAATTTTGGAGGCCATACTATACTATGACATTTTTCTGAAATTTTGGAGGCCATACTACACTATGACATTGTTATGAAATTTTGGACGCCATACTATACTATGACATTTTTATGAAATTTTGGAGGCCATACTATACTATGACATTTTTATGAAATTTTGGACGCCATACTATACTATGACATTGTTATGAAATTTTTGAGGCCATACTATACTATGACATTTTTTTGAAATTTTGGACACCATACTATACTATGACATTTTTATGAAATTTTGGAGGCCATGCTATACTATGACATTTTTATGAAATTTTGGACGCCATGCTATACTATGACATTTTTATGAAATTTTGGAGGCCATGCTATACTATGACATTTTTATGAAATTTTGGACGCCATGCTATACTGTGACATTTTTATGAAATTTTGGACGCCATGCTATACTATGACATTTTTATGAAATTTTGGAGGCCATACTATACTATGACATTTTTATGAAATTTTGGACGCCATACTATACTATGACATTTTTATGAAATTTTGGAGGCCATACTATACTATGACATTTTTATGAAATTTTGGACGCCATACTATACTATGACATTTTTATGAAATTTTGGACGCCATGCTACACTATGACATTTTTATGAAATTTTGGACGCCATGCTATACTATGACATTTTTATGAAATTTTGGACGCCATACTATACTATGACATTGTTATGAAATTTTGGACGCCATACTATACTATGACATTTTTATGAAATTTTGGACGCCATGCTATACTATGACATTGTTATGAAATTTTGGACGCCATACTATACTATGACATTTTATGAAATTTTGACGCCATACTATACTATGACATTTTTATGAAATTTTGGAGGCCATACTATACTATGACATTTTTATGAAATTTTGGACGCCATACTATACTATGACATTTTTATGAAATTTTGGAGGCCATACTATACTATGACATTTTTATGAAATTTTGGACGCCATGCTATACTATGACATTTTTATGAAATTTTTGAGGCCATACTACACTATGACATTGTTATGAAATTTTGGACGCCATACTATACTATGACATTTTTATGAAATTTTTGAGGCCATACTACACTATGACATTTTTATGAAATTTTGGAGGCCATACTATACTATGACATTTTTATGAAATTTTGGACGCCATACTATACTATGACATTTTTATGAAATTTTGGACGCCATACTATACTATGACATTTTTATGAAATTTTGGACGCCATGCTATACTATGACATTTTTATGAAATTTTTGAGGCCATACTATACTATGACATTTTTATGAAATTTTGGACGCCATACTATACTATGACATTTTTATGAAATTTTGGACGCCATACTATACTATGACATTTTTATGAAATTTTGGACGCCATGCTATACTATGACATTTTTATGAAATTTTTGAGGCCATACTATACTATGACATTTTTATGAAATTTTGGACGCCATACTATACTATGACATTTTTATGCAATTTTGGAGGCCATACTATACTATGACATTGTTATGAAATTTTGGAGGCCATACTATACTATGACGTTTTCATGAAATTTTGGAGGCCATACTATACTATGACATTTTTATGAAATTTTGGACGCCATGCTATACTATGACATTGTTATGAAATTTTGGACGCCATACTATACTATGACGTTTTTATGAAATTTTTGAGGCCATACTATACTATGATATTTTTATGCAATTTTGGAGGCCATACTATACTATGACATTGTTATGAAATTTTGGACGCCATACTATACTATGACATTGTTATGAAATTTTGGACGCCATACTATACTATGACATTTTTATGAAATTTTGGACGCCATGCTATACTATGACATTGTTATGAAATTTTGGACGCCATGCTATACTATGACATTGTTATGAAATTTTGGACGCCATACTATACTATGACATTTTTATGAAATTTTGGACGCCATACTATACTATGACATTTATGAAATTTTGGACGCCATGCTATACTATGACATTGTTATGAAATTTTGGACGCCATACTATACTATGACATTTTTATGAAATTTTGGACGCCATACTATACTATGACATTTTTATGAAATTTTGGACGCCATACTACACTATGACATTGTTATGAAATTTTGGACGCCATACTATACTATGACATTTTTATGAAATTTTGGACGCCATGCTATACTATGACATTGTTATGAAATTTTGGACGCCATACTATACTATGACATTTTTATGAAATTTTTGAGGCCATACTATACTATGACATTTTTATGAAATTTTGGAGGCCATACTATACTATGACATTTTTATGAAATTTTGGACGCCATACTATACTATGACATTTTTATGAAATTTTGGAGGCCATACTATACTATGACATTTTTATGAAATTTTGGAGGCCATACTATACTATGACATTTTTATGAAATTTTGGACGCCATACTATACTATGACATTTTTATGAAATTTTGGAGGCCATACTATACTATGACATTTTTATGAAATTTGTGAGGCCATACTACACTATGACATTGTTATGAAATTTTGGACGCCATACTATACTATGACATTTTTATGAAATTTTGGACGCCATACTATACTATGACATTTTTATGAAATTTTGGACGCCATGCTATACTATGACATTTTTATGAAATTTTTGAGGCCATACTACACTATGACATTGTTATGAAATTTTGGACGCCATACTATACTATGACATTTTTATGAAATTTTTGAGGCCATACTACACTATGACATTTTTATGAAATTTTGGAGGCCATACTATACTATGACATTTTTATGAAATTTTGGACGCCATACTATACTATGACATTTTTATGAAATTTTGGACGCCATACTATACTATGACATTTTTATGAAATTTTGGACGCCATACTATACTATGACATTTTTATGAAATTTTTGAGGCCATACTACACTATGACATTTTTATGAAATTTTGGAGGCCATACTATACTATGACATTTTTATGAAATTTTGGACGCCATACTATACTATGACATTTTTATGAAATTTTGAGGCCATACTACACTATGACATTTTTATGAAATTTTGGACGCCATACTATACTATGACATTTTTATGAAATTTTGGACGCCATACTATACTATGACATTTTATGAAATTTTGAGGCCATACTATACTATGACATTTTTATGAAATTTTGGACGCCATACTATACTATGACATTTTTATGAAATTTTTGAGGCCATACTACACTATGACATTTTTATGAAATTTTGGAGGCCATACTATACTATGACATTTTTATGAAATTTTGGACGCCATACTATACTATGACATTTTTATGAAATTTTGGACGCCATACTATACTATGACATTTTTATGAAATTTTGGACGCCATACTATACTATGACATTTTTATGAAATTTTTGAGGCCATACTACACTATGACATTTTTATGAAATTTTGGAGGCCATACTATACTATGACATTTTTATGAAATTTTGGACGCCATACTATACTATGACATTTTTATGAAATTTTTGAGGCCATACTACACTATGACATTTTTATGAAATTTTGGACGCCATACTATACTATGACATTTTTATGAAATTTTGGACGCCATACTATACTATGACATTTTTATGAAATTTTTGAGGCCATACTATACTATGACATTTTTATGAAATTTTGGACGCCATACTATACTATGACATTTTTATGAAATTTTTGAGGCCATACTACACTATGACATTTTATGAAATTTTGGAGGCCATACTATACTATGACATTTTTATGAAATTTTGGACGCCATACTATACTATGACATTTTTATGAAATTTTTGAGGCCACTACACTATGACATTTTATGAAATTTTGGAGGCCATACTATACTATGACATTTTTATGAAATTTTGGACGCCATACTATACTATGACATTTTTATGAAATTTTGGACGCCATACTATACTATGACATTTTTATGAAATTTTTGAGGCCATACTACACTATGACATTTTTATGAAATTTTGGAGGCCATACTATACTATGACATTTTTATGAAATTTTGGACGCCATACTATACTATGACATTTTTATGAAATTTTGGACGCCATGCTATACTATGACATTTTTATGAAATTTTTGAGGCCATACTATACTATGACATTTTTATGAAATTTTGGACGCCATACTATACTATGACATTTTTATGCAATTTTGGAGGCCATACTATACTATGACATTGTTATGAAATTTTGGACGCCATACTATACTATGACATTGTTATGAAATTTTGGACGCCATGCTATACTATGACATTGTTATGAAATTTTGGACGCCATACTATACTATGACATTTTTATGCAATTTTGGAGGCCATACTATACTATGACATTGTTATGAAATTTTGGAGGCCATACTATACTATGACGTTTTCATGAAATTTTGGACGCCATACTATACTATGACATTTTTTTTGAAATTTTGGACGCCATACTATACTATGACATTTTTATGAAATTTTGGACGCCATACTATACTATGACATTTTTATGAAATTTTGGAGGCCATACTATACTATGACATTTTTATGAAATTTGTGAGGCCATACTACACTATGACATTGTTATGAAATTTTGGACGCCATACTATACTATGACATTTTTATGAAATTTTGGACGCCATACTATACTATGACATTTTTATGAAATTTTGGACGCCATGCTATACTATGACATTTTTATGAAATTTTGAGGCCATACTACACTATGCATTTATGAAATTTTGGACGCCATACTATACTATGACATTTTATGAAATTTTTGAGGCCATACTACACTATGACATTTTTATGAAATTTTGGAGGCCATACTATACTATGACATTTTTATGAAATTTTGGACGCCATACTATACTATGACATTTTTATGAAATTTTGGACGCCATACTATACTATGACATTTTTATGAAATTTTGGACGCCATACTATACTATGACATTTTTATGAAATTTTGAGGCCATACTACACTATGACATTTTTATGAAATTTTGAGGCCATACTATACTATGACATTTTTATGAAATTTTGGACGCCATACTATACTATGACATTTTTATGAAATTTTTGAGGCCATACTACACTATGACATTTTTATGAAATTTTGGACGCCATACTATACTATGACATTTTTATGAAATTTTGGACGCCATACTATACTATGACATTTTTATGAAATTTTTGAGGCCATACTATACTATGACATTTTTATGAAATTTTGGACGCCATACTATACTATGACATTTTATGAAATTTTGAGGCCATACTACACTATGACATTTTTATGAAATTTTGGAGGCCATACTATACTATGACATTTTTATGCAATTTTGGAGCCATACTATACTATGACATTTGTTATGAAATTTTGGAGGCCATACTACACTATGACATTGTTATGAAATTTTGGACGCCATACTATACTATGACGTTTTCATGAAATTTTGGACGCCATACTATACTATGACATTTTTTGATATTTTGGACGCCATACTATACTATGACATTTTTTGAAATTTTGGAGGCCATACTACACTATGACATTTTTATGAAATTTTGGAGGCCATACTACACTATGACATTTTTATGAAATTTTGGAGCCCATACTATACTATGACGTTTTTCATGAAATTTTGGAGGCCATTACTATACTATGACATTTTCATGAAATTTTGGACGCCATACTATACTATGAGTTTTATGAAATTTTGGACGCCATACTATACTATGACATTTTTATGAAATTTTGGAGGCCATATATACTATGACATTTTTATGAAATTTTGGAGCCATACTACTATGACATTTTTATGAATTTTTGAGGCCATACTATACTATGACATTTTTATGAAATTTTGGAGGCCATACTATACTATGACATTTTATGAAATTTTGGACGCCATCCTATACTATGACATTTTTATGAAATTTTGGACGCCATACTATACTATGACATTTTTATGAAATTTTGGAGGCCATACTATACTATGACATTTTTATGAAATTTTGGAGGCCATACTACACTATGACATTTTATGAAATTTGACGCCATACTATACTATGACATTTTCATGAAATTTTGGACGCCATGCTATACTATGACATTTTTTTGAAATTTTGGCCCATACTATACTATGACATTTTTAAAATTTTGGAGGCCATACTATACTATGACATTTTTATGCAATTTTGGACGGCCATACTATACTATGACGTTTTCATGAAATTTTGGACGCCATACTATACTATGACATTTTCATGAAATTTTGGACGCCATACTATACTATGACGTTTTCATGAAATTTTGGACGCCATACTACACTATGACATTTTTATGAAATTTTGGAGGCCATACTATACTATGACATTTTTATGAAATTTTGGACGCCATACTACACTATGACATTTTTATGAAATTTTGGACGCCATACTATACTATGACATTTTTATGAAATTTTGGACGCCATGCTATACTATGACATTTTTTATGAAATTTTGAGGCCATACTATACTATGACATTTTTATGAAATTTTGGACGCCATACTATACTATGACATTTTTTATGCAATTTTTGGACGCCATACTATACTATGACATTTTTATGAAATTTTGGACGCCATGCTATACTATGACATTTTTCATGAAATTTTGGACGCCATACTATACTATGACATTTTTTTTGAAATTTTGGACGCCATACTATACTATGACATTTTTTTGAAATTTTGGAGGCCATACTATACTATGACATTTTTATGAATTTTGGAGGCCATACTACAATGACATTGTTATGAAATTTTGGACGCCATACTATACTATGACGTTTTCATGAAATTTTGGACGCCATACTATACTATGACATTTTTATGAAATTTTGGACGCCATACTATACTATGACATTTTTATGAAATTTTGGAGGCCATACTACACTATGACATTTTTATGAAATTTTGGAGCCATACTATACTATGACATTGTTATGAAATTTTGGACGCCATACTATACTATGACATTTTTATGAAATTTTGGAGGCCATACTACACTATGACATTTTTATGAAATTTTGGAGGCCATACTACACTATGACATTGTTATGAAATTTTGGACGCCATACTATACTATGACATTTTTATGAAATTTTGGACGCCATACTATACTATGACGTTTTCATTAAAATTTTGGACGCCATACTATACTATGACATTTTTATGAAATTTTGGACGCCATACTACACTATGACATTTTTATGAAATTTTGGACGCCATACTATACTATGACATTTTTATGAAATTTTGGACGCCATGCTATACTATGACATTGTTATGAAATTTTGGACGCCATACTATACTATGACATTTTTATGAAATTTTGGACGCCATGCTATACTATGACATTTTTATGAAATTTTTGAGGCCATGCTATACTATGACATTTTTATGAAATTTTTGAGGCCATACTATACTATGACATTTTTATGAAATTTTTGAGGCCATACTATACTATGACATTTTTTTGAAATTTTGGACACCATACTATACTATGACATTTTTATGAAATTTTGGAGGCCATACTATACTATGACATTTTTATGAAATTTTGGAGGCCATACTACACTATGACATTGTTATGAAATTTTGGACGCCATACTATACTATGACATTTTTATGAAATTTTGGACGCCATGCTATACTATGACATTTTTATGAAATTTTTGAGGCCATGCTATACTATGACATTTTTATGAAATTTTTGAGGCCATACTATACTATGACATTTTTATGAAATTTTTGAGGCCATACTATACTATGACATTTTTATGCAATTTTGGAGGCCATACTATACTATGACATTGTTATGAAATTTTGGACGCCATACTATACTATGACGTTTTCATGAAATTTTGGACGCCATGCTATACTATGACATTTTTTTGAAATTTTGGAGGCCATACTATACTATGACGTTTTCATGAAATTTTGGACGCCATGCTATACTATGACATTTTTTTGAAATTTTGGACGCCATACTATACTATGACGTTTTCATGAAATTTTGGACGCCATACTATACTATGACATTTTTTTGAAATTTTGGACGCCATACTATACTATGACATTTTTTTGAAATTTTGGACACCATACTATACTATGACATTTTTATGAAATTTTGGAGGCCATACTATACTATGACATTTTTATGAAATTTTGGAGGCCATACTATACTATGACATTTTTATGAAATTTTGGACGACGTACTATACTGTGACATTTTTAGGACATTTTGGACGTCACACTATACCATTTGCCATACTGTTTGTATCACATACTACAGTATGAGTTTTAATTCATGCCATACCATCCTATGACTTTTTTGGGTTATGGGAATGAGAATGAGATGCTGTAACGCAGTAATTGCAGCACTGACCTGAGGAATGATGGTGATTCTGGAGCGGAGATCATGAAGGCCAATCTGAGCAATGTTGATCCCATCAATAAAGATTTGTCCCTTTGCTGCTTCTAGAATCCGGAAGATTCCCAAAGCCAGAGACGACTTCCCAGCTCCCGTTCTTCCAACAATCCCCACCTGCAAATTCATTTTTTATTCAATTACTATTCAGGCGATGAACTGGTTCATTATATCATCATTATGTCATACTCAGGTCAAAACCTATGACTGACAAGAGGAAAAGTATTACATTTTGATTTGGACATCTGGACAGTGTGTTTTTTCCTGAAACTTTTCTGTTGCCTTGTAATGGATAATAACGTTCTTCTGACTCTGATCATTGCTGACCTTTTCTTTGTCCTGGATGTTGATGGAGATGTCGTTCAAAGCCCAGTCCAAACCTTTACGGTACTGCAGTCCATAGTCTTCAAACTGGATGTTTCCAGTGGTTGGCCAGGAGGCTGGCAGCAAACTGTCCTCGAGGGTCCACGCTGCCTGGGAAAACACATCAGGGCTGGATGATCAATACCCACAGTTCCATAGTCTAAGTTCAGGATCAATATCATGTCAGTAAGAACTAGGACTGATACCTTGTGTTTGTATGCCTCCGTGTCAAGTTGCAGTTATACTTTACATCCATGTCTGACCAGACTAGTATGCTGCCATGACAGTTGACAGTGCTTCAAATATGGAGGTTGCAGCAAAGAAGCTACAAATTCTAGAACATGGATGCTTCACAAATATCTAGATCTATACAAGATCTATACAATCAGCACAGTTTCAAGGTGGATATGAAATTTAGTAATAGCCAGACAACAGTGTGATGTCACAGTGAAGCTGACCTTGTCCTTTTGGATATAAAATATCATCACAGTTTATCATTTCTGTGAAATTGCTTCATAATTAGCACATGAACTCTTTAGTTTAGACCAAAAACGTGTTTTCTAAGGTCACAGTGACCTTTGACCACCATATTTGAATCAGTTTATCCTTGCACACAGGTGGACGTCTGTGCCAAATTTAAAGACATTCCTTGCATCCATGAGAATGAGACAGACGAGAACTCAAAGTGACCTTGACCTTTGACCACCAAATTCTTATCAGATCATTGTTGAGTCCAAGTAAAAGTTTGTGCCAAATTTAAAGAAATGCCCTTAAGACGTTCTTGAGATATCACCTCCACACCAATGGGACAGACAACCTGAAAACATAATGCCTCCGGCCGCGGCTATCGCCAGTGTGGAGGCTTAAAAATTCAAACTAAAAACAGAGAACAACAGAAACATAGAAACAGCTTCTATAAACATGCTGTAAGAGATGTTGGACACTTAGCTACAGATTACAGTTTCCACATTCAGCACAGACCTCTTTGAGTGTGTTGCCGTATTCTTTGACTCTCTCCACCGACACAATGTTGTTCTCCACATCAGTCCAGGATCGAACAATCCAGCTCAGGATTCCAGTCACCTGCAAATACACAAACACAAACGGCACCATCGTTCATCCTAAGATTTATCTCTTTAATGTGTTTGTCTCTCAGGTGACGTGGGAGGAGAGGTTCCTGTTTGACTCTGCAGAGAACAGCAAATTCAATTAACTTGCTGATTTGATCAAATCCTCCATTATCGAAATGCAAAAGGACGCTAAGGAGCACAAATATAGATACAAATCCAACAGGTATCAGAGTGTTATATACACTGATTGGGAAGATATGATGTAACTAAACAAGCCAGCTGAAGGATAGCGTCTGGTTGTCATGCAGAAACTAGAAACCTTTCCTCAAAGCATAAATTCAAAAACATCACACATCTCTTTTATTTCTGTTGAGCAATGCTCCTCAAAAGTTCTGAGCGACCTATGATGGGGTCATTTGTCAAACTTGATTTCCTTCTATATAGTAAGAGTTACTTTGGCAATGCATTCTCGTTTTTTACCTGGAGAGAGTGTGACACTGCCAATCCCACGATGCCTGGGCTGAGTTCATCCCGACCTCGCACCGACAGAATGGCTGCAGCCAACACCAACAGATTCCCCAAAAACTCCAGATTCACCGCCAGCCATCTGACAAAACCAATTAAATAAAAGATTATCAGCAAACATTAAATATTATTATTACATGAGAGTAAATTCTTGGTAGGGGAAGACATCTCCCTTAAAATGATACTTTGCCGAATTTTTAACCAGCTTTGTATCATAACAATGTGGGTAGTATCAGTGATTGACAAACTTCCCTCCATTTTACCAGTGCCCAGATTTCTGGCTCATCTCTCTCAAACTTGGATCAAACAGTAAAAGTGGGCAGAACTGATTAAATATAAATCAAGATTGTGTTACTGTATTGCCTATTTCTCACCCAAATGTCTTCACACACATATTTTAGTGCACTGTTTGGCTGTAATATGAGAATTTGTGTACAAGAAGTGGGCGCCATATTGTTTACTGTATTGTAAAAACGGAGGCTGAAAATACTGAGATTAAATGGTAAAACTACACAGCACTGATCAAATATGAACTAAGATTCTGTTATTTCTCACACTGTAATTTGAGGGTTTTTTTGTCACCAGCCGGCCGCCATATTGTTTCCTGTGGAAAAACCGCCACCAGCTGGAGTGCATTCTGGTAGTTGTAGGTTTTCTACCTGTTCAGCAAAAGCAAGTATCACAGCCGTTTTTCCTCTGTTTTCTCTAGTCACATAACACCAGTTTCAAAAGTATTTGCATCTGTCTACTGCACAGGGCACTTTTATGAAAAGATCATCTTTCCAACAGTGAAATACGTCACTTTACTGCAAAATTTAAAAAAACATTTGGATATGATTTAAGCATGTGCAGGCTGATGATGCACAAACCAACACATTGTTGGGAAAGATAAATGGGTAGAATAACCAATTTTGGGGCATCTTGCCCGGGGTAATAAGATCCTTGAGCTCTGAACGAACTATCTAACCAACTAAAATGGAGTAAAATCTACAAACCCATGAAATAATTAAAGAAACGTCAGCACAAATGTAAAAATACTTAAAAAAAAAAAAGTAAAAATGTTTCCACTCCAGTGTGATTTAAATCCTTTGAATGAACCTGGTGGCAACGAAGCGAGGGAAGTAAGCTTCCTGATTGGTGTCAATGCGACGGTTGGCCCGTAGGACGAAGCATCCCTGTTCGCCAAAGGCACGGATGACGCTAGCACCCTGTACCGTCTCATTGAAGTGGCTGTAGATCGGTGAGCGACTAACGGCCTCCAGACGTCGCAGCTGACACGACGACGCCACGTAGAAACTCTGAAGACATAAACCATAGACATTAATGATTAATTAATTAAGACAAGATATTGCAGCTGAACTTCAGAGACATTCAGGTAATGCAGAGAAACTTTTACCTGTATGAAGATGTAGACACAGGTGAGGGGGAGGAGCACCAGCCCTGTGAAGGGCGTGGCCAACAACAAAATGATGCAGACCTCCAGCAGCTTGAACAGGTAGCCCAGCATCATTTTCAGCCCGTCAGGAATCATGCAGTCGATGGCGTCGATCTCTTTGGAGAAGCGGTTCAGGAGGTTTCCGCTGGGCGTCACCTCGAAGAAAGACATTGGCGAGTGTAGGACGCTGTGGAGAAGGTCAGCGTGAAGGTGACGCGATGCTACGATACCACCCAGAGCGATGGCAAGCGTTGTCCCAAACATGGCCATCCCTAAACACCACAAGCGAATTTTAATGGGACAGTTTATTGCAGAGTGTTGAGATCTGGTGACTACAAAGGCCAAAGCATTTGATTCACACTATGTTCATTATAATCAAACCATTCAGTGAGCCAACGTGCCCTGTGGATGGAGACGGTGACATCCCACTCACTTACCTTACCCATCTGTCTGTCTGTGTGTATTGCTCATTAACGAGATGTATATGACCTTTGACCCACCCTGAGTGCAGCCCAGAGCTGCGAACACGCTCAGTTTCAGCTCGTGGTCGCTTTGCGTGCCGTTGACGGGCAGTTCGTCCGCCCACAAGCTCAGCCAATAGTTGTAGGCCAACGAAGCGGCCTGCTGGAAGGCACAGAGGAAGATGATGGTCATGATGAAGGTCAGGCCGACAGTCCTGAAGTACTCTCTGTACATCTGCAGCTTCACCTGAGAACAGAAGACCTTTGTTATTCTCATAATGTGTTGTCACGGTGGAGACGTTGTGCTGTTCTGAAGTTTTAAAGTCCATTTAAACATCAATTTACAGAGTCAATAAAACACATGACAAATTTTCCTGAAATTGTCTTGGTTAAAAAAATAAAATAAAATAAAGCAGCCTTACTGTCTCTAGCAGGCCACAATTTTTAGTGGTTAATAATACTGACACAAACATACTGATATTGATGAGAAGAAGGACCCACCCTCCCTGTGTGAGCCTTGTCAACCTCTGTAAGCTTCCCAGCATCCTCGGCATCTAACTCCTGATCAACAGCCTTCATCATCTGAACACTGGCACTGCTCATGTCACAGCTGGAACACAAACAAATCAGCGGTGGATAAATCAACAGTGTAACTGCAGCGTGTCAGTTCATCAGAAAATATCAGCGAAGCGTCAAGCAGAACAAGAACGACTTTTTAGAGTTTTAAAGCTTAACTTTCAGACAGTCAAGTTTTTCAGTAAAAAGCTCAGAGACATGTGAAACTTTCCCATCTTATCAATAACCAATCAGATCATCAATTATTTTTAAAGTTTTTGTATTTCCACTGTAATTAATGTGTGTATTATAAATGATATATAGGACTGTATTATCATTGTTACTAAGAACATTTAAAGGTGTGTTTGTGTTTATACTGTGTTCACAGTTCTGTGTAGTTTGTCTTTATACCTGATCAGCTGCTCCTGAGAAAGATCGATGGAGAAATCCGTCATACTGAGGCGAGACACTGACTTCCTGCTGCCTACAAACAGACAAATATACACAATCATGCACACACACACATGCACAGAAACATACACACAAAAGAAATTTAGGTTCAAAACCAAACATAACACAACATTACTGTAAATTACACTGCAGTTTGCGTTCTGCTACATCCACAGGTTCGAGATCACAGTCACCAGTTCAGAATTTGGCCAAAGGTCCCAACGTCTGCTCCTGAGATATGACGTTGAATATTGGGCAGAAAAGTATTTTATGCAGAACATAATGATGTCACAGACTGACCCTTGACCTTTTTACCACAAAATTCTGATCAGTTTATCCTTCAGTCCAAGTGGACGTTTGTGTCAAATTTAAAGAGATCAGCTCTGCACTCAGGATTTCAGGTAGATAGTCTATACACACAACGTATCATCTGAAACATGGAAGTAGCTACATGCCCATTAGCCCACAGCGTCATTAACAGGCGGCTCGCTCAGTGTGTGACGTGCACTTGGAGATAAAATATACATACATTAATATCATAAACATGCAGGCGACTAATGGCCCAACTATTGGTCGACTAGGAATATTTTTAGTCAGGGGCAGCCCTAGTTTGGAGTCTGGTGCTCCACCCTCTTTAAACTTTGGGCATTAATTCTCTGAACTCTTCTTCCTCAGTCTCTCTCTGTGCACAGCCCTGTATTCTCATGTCCATAATTTGAGGGGTGTTTACCTATGCTAATTAGGATCAACTTACATCACCTTCAGTTTACAAGTACAATTAGATTCATCATGATAACAACACAGGTGTGAACAATTCTGCCATGAATCTGATGTTAACTTTTCTTATATTAATGACAAATTTATGAAAAAAAAAAATGTTGGTGAATGAAGCCCAAAGTCTTACTCCTGTCTCTGGGGGTGGGGCTCTCTCTGCGCTGGTTTCCATTGAAGGTGTGGATGAATTTGGCGAAGGTTCCTTTCCTGTCCATCAGCTCCATGTAGGAGCCCATCTCTGAGATCTGACCCTCCTCCATTACCAGGATCAGGTCTGCTTTAGACAGGAAGTTGAGGCCGTGAGTTACCAGCACCCGGGTCTAAAAAACACATCAGCACACACATTACGTTTATTTAACTCCTTTATGCAAAGCAGTTTACAGCAAGGTTTATCAGTGGGTGGATGGTATGGAGTTGTCTGGATTGCAGTGATGCCTCGCTGCTTGTGTAAAAGCTCCATCAGCCCAGAAGTAAAAGAGAGTCTTGTCAGGAATCTCCACTCTGGAGAAAAGCTGGATTAAGGCACGCAGAACAGCTGGAGCGGTGCAGCTGTGTAGTGGATAGGCCTCTAGAAAGCTGGAGTCATAGTCACACAACCGGGACGTACTAGTGCACCCAGCTGCTCTTTACCAAGGGACCAAATAATCCACAGCAACCCACCAGACGAGGGTGAGATCATGGAGAGCGTTTGATCAGATGCAGGTGCAGCTCTGCAGAGAACCTGCAGGGTCTCACCTTGTCTTTGAGGAGTCCTCTGGGTCCAATGACTCGATCAAAGATGTGTTGTCCCACGTGAGCATCAACAGCTGACAGCGGGTCGTCCAGCAGGTAGACATCTGACTTCCTGTACACTGCTCGAGCCAGACTCACCCTCTGCCTCTGACCTCCAGACAGGTTCAGACCCTGCAGTCAGTAAATGCATCACCAGTAAACAAAAAGTAAACACCACACAGTCAATCAGGAGACAATTAACAGTCAGTGTTTGTACCTTCTCCCCGATCTCTGTGCTGTCTCCAGCAGGCAGGATGTCCAGGTCCGGCAGCAAGGCGCAGGCCTCCAGTACACGATGGTACCAGCTCTCCTTCCGCTCTCCACCAAACAGAATGTTGTCCTTCAGAGAGGCGTTCTGGATCCAGGCCTGCTGGGGGACGTAGGCCACCGAACCCTGCAACACCACAGTCGAAATAACCTTTACTGCCCCTGACAGAGGATTCCACTATAAAACATGCAGATTCAGCAGATAAATCCTCATAAAACAGCAGAAACTTTCATCACTTTTAACGAGGAGATTCCGTTTGACTGTCAACATTATGTTCCAGCTGCTTCTGAATTACAAAGCATATTCTTCCCTGTGTCTAAACAGCCAAGTTTGCATTTCATCACCCACCAGCGAGAGCATTTATTGGTCTGCTGCGGCGCAGTGCATTGTGGTAGTTGTAGGATTTCTACCGACAGCCCTTTGTCTGTGCTTTCTGTGATCAGATAGCGACAATTTCAGAAGTATTTGCCTCTTCTACTTCATACACAACCTACTTATGTAATAAAGCCTTTTTTCCCTCAGTGACATTCATCATTAAAGGCTTTTTTGTTGTGTGGACATATACCTGCTTATTAAGTGTTTCTCTCCCTGGCTCCACCCCTTTGCACAACATCACACACATTACAAAAAACCCTATGGAGTTTCTGAGATAGTTTTATAAAAGTAAAGCTTCACAGTTTAAAAATTAATAATTCAAAGAGTATTAATCAAAAATGAGAAATAAATTATGCATCAAAGACAAAAAGAAGTGGGGCTCTTTGTTCACCCGATGAACAGCAGTCGGTCATGTCAGGCGAACACTTCAGTTAGTAAGTAGCCTTCTATGCAGCCCTTTAATGTCTTTAAGTTCAGGATTACTTGCTATAGTCACCTTGATGGAGACGAAGCCGCTCCTCCTCTCCATCTCTCCCAACATGGCCGACAGCAGAGATGACTTCCCTGAGCCAACATGGCCGACCACAGCCACCAGGGAGCCCGTCCTCACCTTCATGTTGATCCTCTGCAGACACGGCGGCCCGTCATTAGTCCAGGAGAAGGATCCTCCCTCCATCACCACACCGTCTCCGTCTAAGCACACAACATGGTTCCACTCTTTTCCACATGGTGCTATGTCTGTCACATGGTAAATCACATATTCCTACATGGTTCCACCTGTCTGCTGCGGTATTACTGTCCCCTGTAGATCATTAGAACGCCTTTTTTATAGATTGATGAAAAAATAAACTGTAAGGGGCAAATAATAAAACAAGCACAAATAAAGCAGAAATCCTCATAAGATAAGATAAACCATTACTGATGCGGAGCGGGGAACGACTCTAACCTTCATTTGAATTCTTTCAGGTTTTCAAAGACATTAAAACTTGTCATCAAACCTTCAAGGTTTCAGTGCTGGACACAGAGGTGAAGCTGATCAGGTGTGTGTATGTGACGTCATACCTGTGCTGTAGGGAAGTCTCTCCACGTTACCGGGCTTCAGTTCATCTTGGCACAGGAAGTTTCCCAGACGTCTGAGTGAGATGATGGCCTGATCACATTTTTCAAAAAGTCACATTAAACACAAATCAGTCACCTGACAATTCACCAAAGTGAGTAAATGAGTAAAACAGTGACAATGTCAGGTCGTCGGTGGATTAGTGGATAGAGCAGGTGCCCCATGTACAAGGCTGTTGCCGCAGCGGCCCGGGTTCAACTCCAGCCTGGGGCCCTTTGCTGCATGTCTCTCTCTCTCTCTCCCCCTTTCACACTCAGCTTTCCAATTGATTAAAGGCAAAAATGCCGAAAAAATAGCTTTAAGAAAACAAAACAAAAACAGTGAAAATGTCATTCACCAATAAGCACAATCATAAAATTCTCCTAAATATTTCTATTAATGGTCAAAAAAAGAAAGTAGGGAAGGTTAAATATTTAAGTATTATCTTACAGGGTTCAGACAGCACACTGAGACGATGAGACAAACACTGAAGTGTAACACTGTTATTTTTAGACATATTAGAAACTCACTCACTGTGAAGGTATTGTTAAAATACATCTTTAAAAACCTTGACTCCATTGACAGAGACACCTAGAGAACAGAGGTTTCTGATTGGCTGTGACTTGCCTGCATGGTGGTGCTCATGGCGAAGGGAAGCTGACTCAGAGGAGTTTTCAGGATGTTGATGAGAGCAACAGAAACAAAGATTTTCTGAGCATCCAGAACGTTTCGCTCGTCGATCAGCACGTACACGGCAAACACTGAGAGGGCGATCTGATCAGAGAGGACAAAAACTATTTCAAAAAAATTATCATATCAAATGTCACACAGAGAATTTTTGATGAGTTCATCAGAGAGAAAAGACAGAATGAATAAATAAACTGTGACAGTTTATGTTTCTAACAATGATTCACGGCAGTTTAAATTTGGACCGACAGAAAACATGTTGATCAAAACATGTGAAACCACTTCCAAATAATAGGAAACCTCAAACGAATTTCTGGTTACCAGCTGTTGGTAACCATGGCAACACTTTACTCTGTAATATCAGAAACTGAAGCCTTATCATTTATTAGAGGATGTCTAATTACTGTGGAGTCACGGGAGTGTCATAAAAAAGAAAAATATCTGTAAAAGAAATTATATATATACATAAAATATATACATAAATATATACATACATAAATGACCAAATAAATGTGACAATAACTGAAAATTATTTTATTTTGTCTTTTTTTACCACATTAATTTACTCTTTTATTTAACTCTCTTTATATTACAACATGTTTTATCTACTTATTTGTTCTTTTATTTATTCCTCCACATTTATTTTTTAATTCATTTAAAAATTACTTTTTTTTCCCGTGCACTCCTATGACTTGTGTGTGATGGTTCAGATGAACTGAAGTGATCAATAGCTGAACCTGAAGCATCTTATTGGTCTGTCAAACTCTCACGAGGTGCTCCAATGGAGCTGCTCAGAGACCAGCAGGACACACTGGTTATACTGGGCAGCTTCCAGGTGTGAATGTGTGAAGTGTGCCAGTGTGACGAGAGCCTGGCTAAATGTGAAACGTCAGACCGAGGTTAAACTGACCAGTCAGACATGAGACTCACCAGGAACGAGGAGGAGTTGAAGGAAGCCAGAGAGACGGAGTAGAGGATCTGAGATTTCTTCAGGGCCTGGAGTTCTCCGTCTCTCAGGACACCAACACGTCGCAGGAAAGCTTCTTCCCAGGCGTAAAACTTCAGGATCTTCACACCACTCAGGATTTCATTCATCAGTTTGATCCGGTCATCCATGAACTTCATCTGAGCCTCCTGAGAAACACAGGCAGCAGATTGTGGAACACAATCGATCCACGTGTAGATGGAGCATCTGATTAAAGACAATGACACAGTTCTCTCACCTGCAGCTTGCTTCTTATTTTAGCGATGAATCCATTCAGAGGAAAGATCAGAACAACAGCAGTGATGCCAGCCAGAGCAGATGGGCCGAGGAGCTGTTAATCAATCACAGAAGCTGTTTATCAATCAATCAGGACAGACTTACTTCTTATCCGCTCTCGTTGCCTTGATATAGTTAATGCATTGCGCCGTCATTTCAAACTCAACACTTCCTGAATTTGTTTCATATTAAAAGCCCCTTATAACCTCAGCTGAGCAAATCCCTCCATTTTCTAAATAGGCTTTTATTGTGAAACATTTGTAGGAACTTGTTGTGGAGGATTCAGTGACTTGTATGTTTGCGTATGGTACTTCAAATGTAGCTCCTGACATCTGCTGCTGCTTTTTAGGTGACTACAACAACATTTCGGCTGGCACATGAAACGGTGACATCGCACGTCGTGAAAGACGACCGGGGATAATTGGTGTGTACCACCGTGTAGTGTGTCATGTCTGTCGGCCAAGTCACGGCACGATTTCATGACTCCACAATCGTGTAATGTGACATAGTGACTACTTGAGAATATGATGTCATTATAAAGCCATCTACTTCTGAATGGGATTTTAATATGTCTCTGGCAGGGTTATATTCATGTATTTGTGGCGGCCTGCCTCATTATCAGCCTTGATTTTCTATTTTTGGAACTGGACTATAATTCGGAGCACTGTTGGAATATATATAGTAGGATTGGGCGGTATCACGGTACAGCAGGGTATTCTGAAATCCACACTGTATGATTTTCAATACCGTAAAAAATAAAGACGCTCATCTTTCTATTAACTTCCAAATGGAGAGACTGTAATGTAGATGTTTTTTATAGATGTTACGTTATGCGTTTGCAGACCTTCAAGAACCTCCAAATTCAGAGAGGGGACACAGAATAATCACACACACACACACACACACACACACACACACACACACAAAGTCTGCTGATCTGACACCACCACCTCTCCATCCCCTACTATTATCTGGTCTCCTAAAATAAGTGTTGCTGGAAGTTTTTGGGAACGCTGGGGAGAGGCGGCCTCAGCACAGCCTGGTGAGTCATCGCAGGTCAGAACAGTCATAATAAACACTCATTCACTAAACAGAAACGTAGGCATGATGTTTCCATGTCAAGGTGTTTTTTTGTACCTGCCACAGGAAGTAGAAGCAGAGTGCGATCTCGATGGGAGTGACCCAAATACTGTTGAAATAAACCACAAAGTCCATCAGCTTCTGAGTGTCGGCTGAAATCAGATTAATGATTTCTCCTGAAGTACACTGCCGCCGAGCTGCACTGCTGATCAGCAGACACTGAGGATTCAAACACAGAAAACTTTATTGACTTTACTGCTGATCTCAGAGACTAGATGAGCACAGTGAGTCTGAAATGCTTAAGCAGAACTCCAGTGAGCACATCAGTGTGTTTCCAGGTGTTGAGGAGTTTCACTGTATTTTAAAGAAGTAAAATGGTTTAAGTGTCTCCAGAGGGAGCTGTGTGACATCTGATAAATATCCTCATGAGAAGTCACTTGAGTCAGCGTCATTTGAGGACAAAAAGTAAAAAATCTGGAGGTGTGGAGTCAGAAAGAACTGACCTCTGCAGCCCACTGCTCATCTTTGCTACAGGCTAAAGGCTGAAAGGAAACATCAGCTGCTGCATCACACAACACAATCTACCACAAAACTGAGAGAGATGTGGCATTATGGGTAATGTAGGCACCAGCTGTCTTTGTCTCTTTGTCTCTCTGTCACCTTCCTGTAGACGAGTCCCATGACGGCCGTCTTCACTCTCATTCCAACGGTGAAGCAGTGAAACATGTACTGATGATGGAGGAGAGACTGCAGACAGGACAGCAGGAAGAGCAGCGAGGCGAACAGGAAACCTTTCCACATTGCAGCCTCTTTATCCCGCATGAAGCCCAGCAGCAAACTGACAACAGCAACAAATAAATACAATCAACAAACTGTGAACTATAAACAACAACATCAGTGTTAACAAGCTCAGACAGGTTAAGAGTCACAGCTTGACACGTCTAGCTAGAGGGTCTTCAGGTTTAAATAAAGTTTTCTTCCACCTGACTACACACACAATCTCAGATGAGACATCAGCGAACATATTTGTGATCTCTCTGACCCACCTGAGCACCTGCGGCACAGCAAACATGAAGGCGTCATGCAGGAGGAGACACAGCGTCCCACACAGGAAGTACAGCCCAAAGCTACGCCACAGAGCGTGCAGGAGGAAGAGGCTGTAGCCACGCCCCTTCCTGTTCTTCTTCAGCAGCTGTGTTTTTTCTGTTGGCGTGGCAGAGCCACCAGGCCAGGACCTGGACCATGACTGCCAGGAACAGGAACGGGACCGGGACTGGGAGCCAGCAGACTCCTCACTGCAGAACATCAAAACAACAGGTGCCTCAAACTGATACATCGCAGCATCTTTATCCTGCATGAAGCCCAGCAGCAAACTGACGGGCCTGTAGGAGCACGACCAAGCAATGCAACTACTATCAGAGCCTTCATGCTCAACTCAAAAGGGGAAATTATGTCATTTCTAGTGCGTGATGCTCGTGCTGGGGACACTACTGAGAGCATGAAGCACACATAAGGGTTGTGAGGGGCTGCAGCCAATCCCAGCTGACACTGGGCGAGAGGCGGGTAACATCTGGACCGGTAGTCAGCAATCACAGGGCTGAGGCAGTGTGACATCACTGTGACCACATACGTTTCTTTGTTTCATCATTTATGTTTAGTTTAATTCACTGATCTCTGCTTTTCATGTGCTGACATTCAGATTAAATTAATTAATATTAATCAAAATATTAAATGTAAAAAGTCATACTGCAGCTGTTTGCACTTCTGAGTCCAGAACTTTTCCAAGTCTGTCATGATCCGGATCGATGAATCCTGGTCCCGCAGAGACCACAGGTCTGCAGCCTGCAGTGGGTGCCGGTAGCCCTGAAACACCAAACTGACAGGAAGACAAAACACAATTTTCATTAGTAATGATGTCACCAGTTTTAATATTACGATCAGTAGTTGTAGTGGTGGTAGTAATCTTGTTTTTCTAACCTAATCAAATTCAAAATAATCAACCCCAGAGTGATTTTAACACCATCAATCACCTCATAAACCCTGTTACACCCGTAGATGCCATCTTATTGCTTCTAAATGCGATGAATGTTCAGATAACTTTAAAGACAGCCAACACCAGGTCTAACATCTGTCAACTACATGCTACCATAACAGCTGAATAAACATCCACATGTGAAGCCCTGCTGGACGAATTCAGTCTGGTTGAAGCTGAAATGATCCGAAAAGTGGCAACAACACTAAAATCCTCTGCACACATCCTTGACCCAACCTCTGTTTTAAAAATGTTTCTAATTCTGTGTCTGAGAAAGTCTTGACCATTTTAATCACTTGATGCAACTGGAGCTCTCTCTTTAAAGCCAGACTCTAATACTACAGCTTTTCTTAAAGCATAAATGCATTTGTTTGGGAAGTACTGAGCACACAACTAGATAACTGAGACTTGGGTCATTCAGCACAAGTTATGTGAGAGTTTGTAAACTGATGTTTTGATATAGTTTTGATGTTGTTAAACATGGTCCTCAAACAATCAGTAATTCAATATGTTCATCGGCATCTCTAATTAAAAAACAGTCATTTTGTGGGTGAATTATTCCTTCAAAAATTTCGCTGTGATCTAAGTTGTCTAAATGACAACAATCCAACTGGTGTCAAGGAAACAAAATTATGTTATAACAGACTGTAACACAAATACATAGATGATCATAATATGTTGTTGTGGCACGCTGTTGCTTTTTTGTGGGTTTTGGTGATTTGAGTGTTTGGGCTGTGATGTTCGTACCTGCTGAACCAGAAGAAAAAAAACTTGGAGAGAAACGAGGCATCTTCTTCTGGACACTGATTCTGACGAGAGAAAATGAATCTTCTTCAGTGTCTGTTGGTCATATTCAACAGCTGGTTTTAACAGTTTGATAAAGACATACAACAGGTCACTTAAAAAGGTTTGATAACGACCACTGTTATGGCCCGAGCTGTATCGTCAGTAACCAGTGTTGTGCCTCAACCCCTGGCTCTCGTCACCCTCCAAACTTTTAATTTCATGTGGTGATTAAGATCCGTAATATTGAGCAACTTTGCTTTAATTTGTAGATGAGGGTTACCTGGTAACTTCAGCCTTTGTTGTTAGTAAATACTCATGCGTACACTGTGTACAGAAATCGGACATTGTATAATCATCTTGATGTAGGTGTGTATGATACTTGGATGTAGGTGTGTGAGGTACCTGGACGTAGGTGTGTTTGTAAGAGAGTGGGCGGCAGTCGGAGAAGCAACTAAGGACGAGCTCGATGAGTTGGAGGGAAAAACAGATGAAGAAAGCCATGAAACGAGCAGCGTCTGATGAAAAACCCTGGAACAGCAGAGGGCAGAGTACAGGACAATTATTTATGGCAAGTAATATCTGTACCATGCAGTATTAAGCTGGACAACCTACTTTATACATTTATATAGTTTCATTTAATGCAGTTAAAGCCACTACAGTGCTGTATAATTGTCCTGATCCTTGTTTTGTGCTGAGATATGGACATATGGAAAATGTAATGTTACATTATTCTTAACTTGCAATTACATTACAGTTCGTCTCAAGCGATGTTTCGGAGTGACCCAAAAGTAATGTAATGACGGGGCTGAAATAACGCTCCAGAGTTTTTCCAGTTAAACTCTGGCAAGGGAAAACCAAGCATGGCCATTTTCACAGAGGTCCCTTGACGTCTGATTTCAGGATGAAATTGGGTTCTGTGGGTACCCACAAATCTCACCTTTACATACGTGTCCACTTTATGCTAGTCACATACACTCTTGGGCACAAACTATGTACTCTTTTGCATGCACTGTAAATGTGAAATTTTTCGCCTGTTGTATTTGAATATTTCTGCATACTGGCATTCCTACAAAGATTTGGAACTGCATCACTGGAAAGCTGAGACTCTTGCAGATTGAATAAACCCAGTTTTATACATGTGTGATCGTGTTAGCCTCCATCGTGGCCATTTCATTGCAGTGAGACCATTTTTTAAAATAAACATCACTGTATAAAACAACCTATAGTGACCTCTAAGATAACCACAACCTCAAGAATCTGTACAACCACAAACTAGAGACCTCGGGCATTCAGCAGTGTATGGCTTTCGAGGATAGACTGAAAACTAGGAGATTTCTAAGCAGTTTCAGAGCAGAGCTGCTCACCATCCAATCACTGAAAAATGCAGTTCTTACAAAAATCTCAAAATCTCAATATCAAGACACACAGTAGCACCAGTTATTCTGCTGCAGACAGCCTGGTTTGATTAAAGGACGACACTTCCAGCAGTAAATACTTATTTAAATTGAATCATATAAGACAAGATGAATTTTAGATGTTAGTTTCCTTTGATTTTAAAAGTTTTAGTGACCAGAGTAAAAAAACAACAAAAACAGTTTAGTTTCCTGCTTTTTGTTTCTTAGAATGTAGTGTCTATATTTCAGCTTTTGTTTTATGAAGTTTTGATTATATTTTTAAATGTGATGACATTTTCTAAACTAACATAAAACTAAATTACTTTTATTACTTTAAACCTATTTCCCCCCCTATAGAACTACATACACCCAATAGGCCCGTTTTTTCCTCAGAAACTTAAATGGCTCAGCAGGTATGTATCGACTGTTCAAGCTCAGTGAAGCCTGTACAGAAATAATCATCTGTCGCTTCCAGGTAACCGATGTTATTGGCAGCTACATTTGAACTGCTTTCGAAGAAATGTTTTAAACATGTACACACACACACACACACACTTCACACATGCAGAGGAGAGTAAATTTAGAGCTGTGAAATACTGCAACTGAAAGAGAAGAACTGAGAGAAGACAAACAGTCATAGAAGAGGAGAAACAAACAGACATGACCTGTCACTTACACCCAACATCAACATGTGATCTGTATCTGGATTAAGAGGGTGGAAATGGTGAAATTTTTAGATTTAGGCTGAATCCAAATGTCTGGACTTCACCTATTAAATGTTACTTGAACTGGGTGGGCCAGAAATGATATTCAACCACATCATGATACAGAAATATATTTAAGTATAGGCTGTAGAGGGAATGAAAATGTATTTTATAATTGCAGCCTATCAGACTGTGTAGTGAAATAGGCTAAAAAAATGTCATTACATTTTACATGTATCACTGTTCTCCTCTTATTTTGAATGTTTGATAACTCATGTTTAACATTTTAGTTCAATCTTTTCAATGAAAACAAAATATACATTTTGTCATAGTTTTTAGAATCAAAGATCTATTTTTAGGTTGTCAATGTCTCGTCTTTGTCTTGGTAAAAGGGTCATTAACAAACAATCTTCAATATAGTTCTTGTGAAAAATGAACACATATCCAGAGCAGCTTGGAACAAATAATCCCTCAGTGTGTTCTGATGTTGAACCACCTCATCTGACTCCTTTCAACATGAAGGAGCAGTGGTTCTCCTCTTGTTATGTCCTGGATATCTGAGCTCCTCTTCTAGTCTCTAGGGGCAGAGTCCAGATAACGTGCCAAGAAAACACATGTTGGCTGTTTGTATCCACCTCGTTCTTACAGTCACCACCAGCATTCCACCACAAGACTCTTCATTTATCCACCTGTTGAACTCACCTTCTATCTGACCCTCACTGGTCTTTGGGAGAAAACCTACCAGCTCCTGTTCCTTCCACACCAGAGGGGTGATGTTCTGCACCAGATCCGGATCTGTGCACGCAAGCTTCCATTCCTTCAACCCAGCTCTGTGTCTTTCCACACCAGCCTTTGTTCCTCCCACACCAGAAAGGTAAAAACACCAGCTCCTGGTCCTTCTGCACCAGAGAGGTGATGTTCCCCACGTGCAGATCTGGTTCCTTCCCCATGAGAGAAGAGGCTTTCCACACCAGCTCTGTTTTCTTCCCCACGTTCCACATCAACTCCGGTTCCGTCCGCACCGCAGAGGTGATGTTCTACACCAAATCCGGATCCTCACACACCAGCTCTTGTACCTCACACACCAGTTTCCGTTCCGTCCCCATGAGAGAGGAAACGTTCAACACCAGCTCCTGCTCCTTTCACTCCAGCTCTTTTTCCTTCCACAGCAGCTCCGGTTCCTTCCCCATGAGAGAAGAGACGTCCACACCAGTGCCCATTACCTTCCACACCAGAGAGGTGACGTTCCTTACTACATCTGTAACCTGCTGCACAGATTCAACATGTGACAGAGAGAATGTTAAAATAATAAATTACTGATACCTGATCAATTATCTGCTCGACATCAACCTTCAGACGAACAAGCGAACAAAGAACCAGAAGAGTCCAGAATAGGAAGAGGAGGACAGACGAACGACTGCCCTTCATCCTCTCTACTTGGATTATAACAACAGCAAGAACCTGAGGAAGAGGAGAAGGAGAAGAAGGAGAACAAAGAAAGGAGCAAGAGAGAAGGCGAAGAAGTTTCACTGAGCAAAGTAAACAGCAGATGAGAAACTATTTTGAGTTGATTGCTTCCAGGTGACCATC